>CM060401.1:157060502-157410502 GCA_030545235.1 Helianthus tuberosus | reverse complement strand
CCCTCAGATGTTGACGAGTCGACTATCAAGTCACAACAACACTGTATCTTCACATCTTCATTCTTGATCAGTCTCTGGGCTTTTCTCTCTCTATCTTCTTCTGACTCCCCTTCTCGATTTACTGGCATTCTTTTGTTCTTCAGTAACATCTTCAGGATCGTTGTCTAATCTACACAGGCTTTCATAATTGATTTTCAGGATCGAAACTTGGCTACCTGCACAATCTTAACCCATATATAAATTTTCTAATTTTATCACAAATCAAATACCTGAGTACCAACACATGACTCTCATAATCACTAAAACAAACATACAATTTGCAACATATCAGGCTCACTCTCAAATATCTATGATGAACCACTTGAAGAAGATTAGATTTAACAAAAACAGTTAGATTTACACAAACACTCCCCCTCAAATGTTGCTCATCATGTTTAGCACTTGGAATTTTGAAAATCAGTTTTCCAACATCAGTTGTCGAAAATCTTTTTGATTTTTTCAAAAAATTATGCTAAAACACACACAAAATCTTTTTGGATTTTCTGAGAGACTAAAAAATGCAGAAATAAAATATTTACAGACAATATTTTTGCGAGTTTGTGCAAGAGGATCATATCAGATTCTGAGACAAATCACCAACACCATTAAGCTTCATTTCATTTTAAGTTCTAAACAATTCACTTAGATTGTCAGTATACTTGTCCACTTAAATTTTCACACAAAGTTCAACTGATCCGAGATACGATATTAATGTTTTAAACACTTGAACTTATCCGTGTGTCCCACTACTTGAATATACTCCCGTATCCAGATCCCAATATTCAGTCTTACAGGTGAGTATACCACAGATGATATCTGTCAGGGGAATAAATTATGCAACCGTGATAGCTCAGGTCAGAACTTCCGTTCAGCAGAGAGCCTAGTTGACTTTTAGGTGTGTCCCCTTTAAAGGATCTTTTGAATTACAACAGCCGTGATTAGCATTTTTCAATGTTTCATCATTTTTTAGCTGAGGGTGGTGCTATTTTTCAAGCAAGCAGAAAGTATTCTCCGGGGACTAGGCCATTGCTTCCGCAAAATCAGAAGTCCCGGGATAATACCCCAGATATCACTGAGCATAAAGACCTAGTATCTCAGAATAAGGGACTTTTCAAACAAGATTTCAGGGGTTACCTATATATCCAAGTTTGTGTTAACCCACAGAACAAGCAAGTTTGAAATTTAGGTTTATATCTCGTCACAATCTACTAAATGTGCAAAAACCTACTGACATATCCGCAGTAAGATTGTTTATCACATTTTTACTTTACATTTCTTTAGCATGTTGTGATAGTCTACTGATGTACTATCATTTCCTCTATATACAACAAAACTCATTTTTGAATTTTATCATGTTTTTGTCTTTTTCAAATTTTCAAATGTTTTTGGATTTTCTAAAAAAATTACTCCCCCTAAAATGCAAACACATTTTAGGAAATTTGAAAATAAACTGTACAATAAAGTGACAACTGATATCGAATCGCATCAAATCGCCATTCACTTGGCATAAACAATCAGAACTCCCTCTTATCACAAAACTATTTTCTCATTTAGATTTCAAAACACTTAAGTTTGTTTTAATCAAAATGATTTTTCCGGAAAATAAGTTTTTATGATATAATCATTTGTAGATTCGGGGTGTGGTTCATCACATTGTCTTTCAAAATACCAATTGTAAGTATGGTCCAATCAAGTTCAACTTAATGACCTTGATTAACCTTTTTCATGTAAGCATTTTCTATACCAATTGTAAGAATTACCACATGTAGGAATGTTACGTCTACATCACCATTTTACCAATCATAATGCTGATTCCTGCTTCGCACTTACCAACCTGGAAGCTCCGGCGTAGTCATACAACCTGTAAACATCCAAACACTATCAAAATCTTTCAACCAAAAACTTCAAACATTAGAAAGATGCCGATTCCTGATCCACGATATAAACTTGGGATCTCCGGCAAGTCCTAAGACTTTAAGGGAAACATACTTCCATCCAAGTCTTCTCAGACTTGATGGCTTTCAGTTCTTGCACAGTAGGGTTGTAAGTTGCCTTTTTAGTTGCATAAAATTCTTTAACCCCCTTAACTTTCCCATTCAACATTTTCCCAAAAATTTTCTTAACACTTCCATTGAATGTTTTCTCGACATCAAACTTAGTTTTCTCTGTGTAAAACTGATTCGAGATATCAACCTTACCAACTTTCTGTTTAACTTCTTCAAATTTCAGTGATGGAAATTCCTCATCATTCACTGAAATCTTCTTCTCAACCTGTGGCTCTTCTGGCTTTGTGGAACCAGATTCATCGCCGACATTCACCTCATCTTTCTTTACAACCCACACCTGGTTATCTTTTCCTTTCTTTTCATACCTGTTCTTTGAACTCTCACCAACCTCGAATTTTGAATTCTCAAAACATCTAAGTTTTTCAGTCGGTGGTTCATCATCAACAACTTTTTCTTTCATTTTCTGAGAAACTCCCTGTTTTGTTGTGACATTTTTCGAACAGTTCCATGCAATGTGACCAGCTTCATTGCACTTGTAACAGATTCGAGTCTCTCTTTGGTAACATATATCAGCTCCATTCTTCTTTCTTTCAGCAAGAAACTCTTGATTTGACTGTCTCCAGAATGGTTTCTTCTGTTCCTCTTCTGCAAGTCCACCTGATACAAATTCTGTTTTTGTTTTAGAATTTTTATCATTTTTATAATTTTCTGGTGGAACAAAACCAAGACCTTTCTTTTTGTAGCTACGATTTTGGTTAGGTTTCTTTTGAAAACCAGAACCCGAATTGTAACCCTTTTTCTTGTTTAGACGTTGTTGAACTCTTGAAGTGTACTTTTTAGGTTTTTCAGTAAGATTTAAATCTTTTATTTCAGAAATATTAATTTCTGTCATTTTGAAAACCTTTTTGATCATGTCAAAACGAACACCTTTTATTGGAAACTCTTTGTCAGAGTATAATTTGTCCGAATCATTTAAAGTGTATGCAACTTCAAATGTTTCATCATCCAAATTTGCTTTCGATAACAAAAATTCTTTACTATAAGACCGTTTAACCGACGACTGTGAACTGTTGACCGACGAACTCGAACTTTTGACAGACAAACTTGAACACCCAGACTCAGACTTTGACTCAGACTCCTCCTCAGTGTCTAACACCTGATCGACCACCTTTTTGATTAACTCAGACTCATGATCAGTATCGGATGAGGTAAACGTGACATCAATGTTATCTGGTAAAACGTCAGTTGTGTCGGTTTTTAGCTTTATATTGACTGCTTTTTCAAGTTGCTCCTCGTTTGGTTTTCTAGGAGAATACCCTTCCCAAATTGGAGGTGGACACTTGTTAAAGCTAACAGTCGGTTTCTTACCACTATCTTTCTTTTTCATTGACTTCTCGTCTTGAAAAACTTCCATACCTGCAACAGTTGGGTAAATACAATCAATGAGATAATCAGAACTAGAATAACTTTGTAATAAACGTCTAATTCTCTCATTCTCAATCTTCTCTGTCTCCAACTCTTGCTTCCATTTAGCACTCTCTTCGATGTAGAAGTTAATAGCTTTTTGCTTCGTCATCAATGTTGCATTCATCATTGTCAGTGCTTGTTCTCGTTCTGAGTTTGTCTTTTGAAGACCAGTTACTGTTTTGTTCAAGATATCATAAGATTCTTTCACATAGTTAAGATTGAACAGTAACTGCTCCTTCTTCTTCTCATACTCAGCAATAATGTCGTCTTTCGCAACACATTCCTTGCATACTTCTAAACACTTCTCGCAAGGCTTGACGACTTCAACAATCTTATCAACTTCAATTGTCTTTATCACTTCAATAACTTTTTCTTCTTCTTTCACCTTCTCAGCTTCAGTAGTCTTTTCAGCAACACTTTCAACATTGTCTTTATGAATACCATCTTCAGATTTCTTTAGTTGTTGTTCTTTAGCAGCTCGTTTCTCCTTTAGTTTCTCCATTCGATCTGCAAAATAGAAATGAAAACTTTCAGGAGAAAGATGAGTTTTAGCAACATTAATATGTTTCTCTTCCTCATCATCACTGCTACTATCAACTGATGTTTGATCAAACTCTACAGATTTTCCAGAATCAGCATCTGACACACCAGAATCAGACGGTGTTTGATCAAATACAACTTCTTTTTCTGAAATAACAACATTTTGAACACTCTCATCAGAACTTTGTAGACTTTCATCAGCACTTTCTGAAATTTCTCCAGATCTCTCTGAAAATTTATCAGTACTATCTGACTCTTCATCTGTTGACACAGATTTTTCATCTTCACTTTTCACATTCTCCCCGATAGATCTCATCCAAGTAGCAAACAAATCTGGCTCTCGGATGATCTTGGCAATGAACGCTTTGAACTCTCCTTTTTCATCCACAAACATATCCCAACTAAAACCTTCTGGTAGTTTCTCATCATCTTGATCGACTATGCATGCTTTGCTATCAGGAGATATATAGTTACTCCAGTTGAAATCTACCAAACATCCTCTCTTTGAATCCTCAATTTTTCTACCATGAGCCGTTTGTGAGTCTTGTGACTGACCAACTTATTGATAAATGGCTTTCCGGTAGTAATCGTCTTTTCCGAACGGATTCTGAGCACCACTAGCTTCCCTGTTCTTGCACTCCCGCTTGAAATGGCCTTTTTCCCTGCATCTGAAACAAGTAACTTTAGATTTATCAAAACCTAAAGTAGATACACAAGCATCAAGAAAGTCATTTCTCCCGGTAATTGTTTTGAATTTCTCAGCTCGTCGAAGAACACTTGCGAGACACCATTTTATATCCATAAGTTCCATCTCTTCAGCGTCTATCTGATCGTAATCCTCTTTGGTAAGCATAGGATTGCCGATCCGACCAGCAACAAGACCTTCATAGGATAACAGTACTGAACCCAGAAGTGCCATATGGTCTTTAGCAGTGTCTTCAGAGAAGCTTTGACCTTCTGGAAGGTTGAGAGCTATGTTGCATTGAATCATGTATCCATTTCCTGTTTTTGTACTCTGAGACTGAAAACTCGAGTTTGATTCTTTAGGATTAACACTCGGAAATGATGAGAATCCACTGCTGCTTTTGCCTGAACCCTGATCAGCTTTTTCTGATGAATCCCCAGCACTGAATGCAGTCTGAATTTTCGGACTTCTCTCAGATTCTTGAACTGGAATGCTACCTTTGTAGTACATTTTAATATCCTGTTGACCACTCGGACTGTTCATCCTAGCTATTTTCTGTTGCTCCAGATCCTGACTTTCGATTTTTTCAATAAACTGAGATATAGTCAACCCATCATAAACACCAGTATTCTTCAATATCATCAAATACGTTCCCCACTCCTTTTGAGGTAACGCGTCCGCCAATTTATCCACCCACTCCTCACGACCTTTTTCAACACCCAACATAGATAAAGATCGCACCAAATGACAGTATCTCTCAATTAGCTTTTTAGTATCCTCTCCCGGCAAACTACAAAACAAATCAAATTCTTTCTTTAGTAACGCTTTCTTGCTTTTGATCATGTTTTCGCTTCCCTCGAACTTGACCTTTAGTGCATCCCAAATTGACTTAGCAGTTTTGTCGTGCTGTAACAGAATGAATATATCTTCTTTTATCGCCTGCTGCAACAAACTAATCATCATTTTCTCAGCTCTATACATTGCTCGTTCTTGATCAGTAAACTCGGATATCTCCTTTTTAACATGTAATTCAGTTTCAGGCAACGTGTACTTTTTCAATATGCACTCCCATGATCTGAGATGATTTGCCTGAACCCAGTTTTCAAAGCGATCTTTCCACCCGTAGTATTCTTCAATACTCATTAGTTTCGGGGGTTTCTGAGTCGTTCCCGTCTCGTTTTCAAGATTCATGGCTTGAGCAATCGCAGCTGGTGATGACGGTGTTGCAAATGCATTATAGAACCCGGAATCCATATTGACTTAACACGTTACTCAATAATAGATTTTTTTCAAGCGAACTGGTCACTTTGTGTCTTTCAAGCGAACTAGTCAAGCTGGTTGAAGCGAAATCCTTGAAGCGAAATGGTTCAAGCGGAACTTTCAAGTGACAACTTTCTGAAGCGAAATCCTTAAGCTTGAAGCGAAATCGTTCAAGCGAAAATGTTCTGAAACAACTTTTCTGAAGCGAAAGACTTGAAGCGAAATCCTTGAATCTGTTTGAAGCGAAATGTAAAGTCTCGCTTGAAATTTCAAGCGAAATTGTCCAATGAAGCTTTGTTCTTCAAGCGAAATCCATTCGAAGATCGATTTTGATCACTTTTAGGTCGAATTTTGCTGTGAAACTTTCAAGGGTTTGTTATCTTGTATTTTTAAACAATCTGTGAAAAATTGAACAGTTTTTTACCGTGAAAAATTTCTGAACTGATGAAAGAAGGTGTAGAAATAAGAGATTTTGATCGAATTCGGCTGAATTTTGCAGAACTCCTCCTCCTGAGCTCTGATACCAATTGTAAGGACCGTGTTCGCGACCTAAACGAGTCGGTTCAGAGGAATTCCATCAAATACAGGTGCGGAAAACAAGTATTTGACTTAAAACAGCTGAATCTTCACTTTAACACTGATTTGTATTGATATGAACACAATTACAATCAGTTCTCACACCGACAGCACTTCGGTATGGAAATTCAGAATTGATACTTCTTAATTTCGCTTGACCTTGATCTCCTATATATAGGGAATGGGATTTCGCTTCAGCATAACTCAAGCGAAATCTTAACATGTTGATTTCGCTTGAGCTGCTTCAAGCGAAATCCTTTACATACAAATACCTTCAAGCGAAATCTTGCTAACTCTCTCTCATTCTCTCGTTCTACGTGCCCTGATCTATTCTAACTAGTCTAAGACTTGATACAAGACGAAGTCGACAGATGTAGTGTACCAACAATGGATGTACAAACTTACCTTATATATTTTTGTTATGGATGTACAAAGTTATCTTATATATGTTATATTTATGTTTGTTTTCAGTTATTCGGTTACCTAATGATTGTTGTCTTAAATTGAGATAATACGGAAACAAAATATGTTTTGAATATAATACTGAAACAATATTTGAACGAGATAAAATTTTAATGAGAAGAATAAAAAGGATATTAAAGAGCCGATTTTTAAAATAGTTGATTTTTAAAAAACAAAAACTTTTTTATAGTGTAAAAAACAAAAAAAAACAAAACTTTTTTTAAAAACAAAAAAATTTTCAACCAAAAAACACATCTTCAAAAACTATCCAAAAAACCACACCAAAACACCCCTCATTTCAGCCAAAAAAAAACCAACATTAGACGCCTCGTATAGGTCTATACCCTTCGTATAGGTTTCCTTAAACTTTGTGCCTGACACCCTCTGAGACCCCCTTGAATTCAGTGCTTAGACGCCTCGTATAGCCCTATACGAGGCGTCTAGGGCACAAAAGTGTCCAAATAGGCGCAGAGGGTGTCCAAATATCTCCAGCCTTCCTTTATTCTTTTTTGTCAAAACATTAATCACAGGTACTCCCATGAAGAAGGAGATGGTTAAATATTATATGTTTCAAATAGTGCATTGGTATGAAAGACTGAAAGTAATTCAAACATCAATTCAAGCCAACCATTGACACATAACTAAAAATGATTGTCTCAAACTAAACTATTTGACCCGTTAACAAACCCACCAAATCAACTATACAACTCTCATATCTTCCCAGTGACACAACACGCCGTTATTCAATCGGTTTCACCAAAAACAATCAAAATCAGTCCGTAATCGAGCGAATTAATCCGAAACTTATCCAGTTTTTAACCAAAAATCACTCCGAAGCTGATTTAAAATCAACCGAATATCACTGAACTTTCTCGAAAAACAACTGATTCAGATTTGTTTTCAATTCTTTCTCTATCTTCAAGAAACCTGCAAATCTTATCAAATTCTCAGCAAGTTGTTAACTGTTTAAACAATTTGTAAATGATTATCACACTTGCATTGAATCAATATGATCACACTGAACAAAGAAAGTTGTTGAATCCACGAAAACTGTTCAGAACACTTTGATTATCACACTAAATCAACCCGAATCTCATCAAAAATCAATCGAATCTGTTCAGAATTATAAAAATCTTAACCATAAATCACCGATTCAAAATGAAAATCTCAAACGATACACCGAATCTTTAACCGAAACAGTTAGATTTTATTCGAAACAAACTAAAACGGATTGAAACTCGTTTGAAACACGTTAAAAATCAATCTAGTTCTTCGTTCAGATGCAAGTTTTGAAGATTCAATTTACGAAGCTGATGCAAGAACTATATACACTATCAAGTCAACAACACCATTTTATGTAACTCAGATCTTCAAATTAAATCTAATTTCCATGGTATTTGTTATTCAGATCTTGATTCTTACAAAAACAAACTTATTATGATATATAACAACATTATGATCAATATACTATTTTTGTTCAAGTTTCATCCGTTATATCAAACAAAAACTGTTGAAATCAATATAAATTGTTCGAAAAGTATGAAATATGATCAGAATGTTTGAACTTTCAACTGAAAATCACCAAAGCCTAATCGAATCAACTGAAAATCAATCGAAATCAATCCGAGTTCACCGAAACATGACTGAATTATTCCAGAATCGATATTAACAATTTGAAAGCTTGAAAACTGATGTAAATGGTCTGAAAAACAGATAATCAAACTGAAAATCAATCGTTTCAATACGAAATTCAATAAAAAACAATTCAAAATCAATCCTATTCGCTCTAATTTCGAATAAAAAAACTCAACTTCGCATGGACTATAACAACGATCATCTCAACAAAAAACATTTTTTATTTTGATTCTGATCAGAAAACATGTCTAACAGTTTCATATAATCACATTATGAACAAATTTCAACCGTATTAATCAATTTTTATCCTTAAAAACAATCCTTAATCAGTCTGAAAATCAACGAAATCTGACCGAAATACACGAACGACACCTCGAAAGACACCGAAAGTCGTCCGCTTCAATCACGATTACTGCCAAACAATACAAGACGTCCAACCAAACAGAAGGTACAAGACACCAAAACAGAAAATTGCATAGCCCCAAAAACATTAAATCTCCTCCAGCCTTCCCATGTAAGACCCGCCTTCTTTTGCCCTGTCTTTAACCCACGTGTAGCTCAACACCTTGGACTCTTCCACGATTCTAGACAACGACAGGGGTTTGTTATTAAATAACAAATTATTTCGCACATTCCAAATGCACCAAATAGCTGTCAAAATAACGGAATGGAACACTTTTTTCTTCTTTTTACATCCATTGAAATACTTATGCAAACCCAAGAGATCTTTGAGATTAAATGCAAAGAATGGTGAAAAACCACACCATTGGCTTAATACCTACCAATCATCCCGGCTGATTTCCATATCTCAATGAGGTAACGCCCAACGGTTTGTCTCTTTTCCAAATCCGCATCCTTTTTGTCTTTTTAAGAAATCAAACCAATCCGCTATCCAGATTTTGACTTTGAAACCAGCTGAAGTAAGTTTATTAAAACTTGGTGTCGTCATAACACCCTGTTCAGCAAACTGGATATGGTTAATTAGTTATACACATGCAACATGTTATAGTTATGGCGATTAATGATCATAGAGGTAGTGCATGAATCACAATAATAATCAGCTAAAGTTAATCCTACAAATCCAATGTAAATGAAAAGTTACCAAATGCGAGAGTATATTATATGCTTCAATAACTGCTGCTAAAAGACCCTAATAGTGAACAGAGCATGAGTACACAAACCAATCCAATAGCCAATAAATTAAGGTATACTTTCAAAGGTACTCAAGTTGTTGCAAAGTCTTTAACTTCATTGTAATCTTCAGGATTGACATGATTGAATTCATGTAGAACCTACAACAAAATGCTTACATAAGACCCTTTGTTTGTATAATACATCCTCCACAAACAAAATACCGCCGAAATAACTTAAAGAGTGTAATAAATGTAAATACCCTTTTAGAGCAAAAAAATAAATAAATAAAAATAACAATGGTGTTACAAAAGCATACCATGCAACGATAACAAACGCGAACTCGAGGGGCATTCTCCTCAGATGTAAGAACAATTCTTCCATACACTTATCACCAAAAAATATCACCAAAGTCTCGGCAATGATGCTACATAATCAAAAGCAAGTGTCTTCCCCAGACCTAAACCCGAAAGACAACACAGCTGCAGACAAACTGTTCAGCTCCACCTAGGCATATGATCGAACACCTGGCATGCAAATAACATTCAAACAAAAAAAACAACAACTTCTTTAACAGCTTAAACTTTGATGACCTAGTAAAACAAAACATAAAATCTGAACATCAATAAACAGTATCATTTGCACATCAACGAACACGTATCACTTACAGAAATTTAAATAACCAATTGATTGTAAAATCAACAATGAAGATCACAAAGAGCCTAAACGAAACCTAGATAACGAATAAATAAAACGACACAACACCACCTACCTCTTTTAACGCCACCACCATACCTAGGATTACCAGCGACCAGGGAAGTCTGTAAAGAAGAACATGTGAGGGCTGCGAAAGAATAACAATTGAGGGATTCAAAGAGGAATCAATGCTTTAAATCGACAAATTTGATGTTGCGATGACATAGATGCCTGCATTTGGTAACGAAATTGATGCTTCAGTTTCACTTTTCAAAGTGCAACGCAGAGATAAAGAGTGATGGAGGAGAATGGGGGCAAAATTGGAGGTTTGAGATTTGCTATTATAGAGAGGGTACATGGAAGTTACAGAAAACGTGTGGAGTACGTGGGAGAAATATAATTACAAACCGTTCGAAACTGCTTCATTTGAGGAGAGAATGCTAAACCTCCATGAACTTGTACATGAAAGTTACAGGAACGTGGGAGAGATTAAATCATAACCGTTCAAAACTTCCTCATTTTAGGAGAGAGGGTATAACTTCTTGAGTTTAAAGGGCCAAGATCAAAAGTTGATGGGTTTAGATGGCTAGGATTATCTTAAAAGTTAGTTAGACTTAATAGGTTCTATAAATATATATAATACGTCTCCCCTGAATAGATTTCATCTAAATCTCAACAATTATTAGGTCAAAGTATTACGTCCCAAAAGTTCACTAACAATCCCATGCAAAAATCGTCATAGAAAGTAATATTTCTACAAGTATCATCTGTATTTTTAGATGCATTAAAAAAAACGAAATATAGTCTATATATTTTGTTGATATTTAACGAAAAATTATAATGGGCATTGAACCATTTAATTCCAAATATACAAATTTATGTATTTAGTTGTTGTCAGATACCATTTAGATTTTTTTACAATAAATACCCGTTGTTGAAAGTTGTTTTGAAATGAAATACTTTTTGTTTTTTGATTTTTCGTTAGTTCCATGAATAAAATCAACGATCTTATCTTAATATTCTCACAGTTTTTCGGCTGCTTACGTTTTCTCATTATTTAATCAATCAACAACAATTTAATAGTCGGCGTTTTCACGATCAACTCTCCTTCCCAATCATCAAAGGTGTCTCCTCCTTCTTTAATCTCGATTCCTTTTCATGAAATTGCTCTAACAATCTTTCAGATACGATGTTATTACAACAAATTATCGATTCCTTTCGTAATTAATGGTAAATGTTTCATAAATTAACATTTCTAGGGTTTTCTGTGCGCGATCGCGATATTTTACCGAATTTGATGCGCATCGTAACCTTATCTTCTCGTTGTTCATTTAATTTGCATCATTTTAGTTTTGTTAGAGTTGATTGTAGAATGATTTCATCAAGTTTTGTGAGTTAATATGCACTTGTTGTTCTGTTCTCATCAATTTGCTTGATAATTAAGGTGTTTGATTCGGTTCTGGTTATGAAAAGTTGCACAATTGATTTTAAAAGTTTGTAGTTTAATTGTGGTAGTGGATCATTTCGCCTGATTTTGTAATTTATGTGATGTTATGAATGTTGATAGTGATCATGTTGCTTGTATGGTTCTGGTAAGCTTAATAGTTAATCACTGATACACGCGATGAAAGAAGCGCTCGGTTCAGGCCATTTTTAGCTGTTTAAGACTTGTTTTCGGCTGGTTTAGACAGATTTTTAGGCAGTGCGCCTTTCTGCGCTCAAGGCGACTTTCATCATGCCTCATCGTGCCTTAAACTATAGGGTTGCACATAATCTTCAATGATGACATCCCTCTCTCCCAAGAAGATTAGACTTGATCGCTTTTCGCAGTTTTTAGTATATGGTCTTTGTGATGGTTTATATCTAATTATCTATGATGTCTCTTGAAATTTATCTTCAAGTTCTTTCTATTATGTAGAGCATACCCTTTTTGTGCTTGATCTTTAATAGAGTATCTATGGATTTGTGTCAATTTTTTAGATAGTTCTCACTTTTCTATTGTATTAGCATTTAGCAGCTGTTGCTTAAATATATTTGCACATGATATAACTCATACAAATCCACACATCTACCAACCAAATTAATGTGCAAGTATCATGCAATATCCTCTATCTGCACATTTTTCTGATAAGTGTATATATATTTGCAGGAATAACCATCAAGTCCATGATTTTTCACAATTTCTGCCGACATGCCATCTAACGAGATACTGAAGGCTGTTTTTCCATTACTTGAAGGCACCGATTTAGCTGCTTGTACGGCAGTATGTAAACAATGGCAAAACATAGCTCAAGATGATTACTTCTGGAAATGTCTTTGCGCAAAAAAATGGCCTTCAACATGTAAGAACTCAGCACCTCCTATAACTTACCACAAACTGTTCAAAACGTTTTACAAGCGTGAAATCAACCGAACGCTCCTTCCTCCAAGAATCTCCTTACACGACCTCGAGTTCTACATCGACTTTTGGGCAGACGGGACTTCACTCTTCTCACAAGTTGTTCCCGGGCCCGCTCTCCAGAAGGGCAACTGGACCCCACCACCTGGAATCAGTCCGGTGATGAGGTATCATTTAGACAGTCCAGAATACAAACTTACACTGCCTGTGAAACCTCAGTTTTCGGTTCCGTATTCACAATCCGTTACTGCTTCTGTCCTCGTTGCACGAAAAGACACTAACAAAGTTGCTTGTGTAATCCATGACGCCACGTTTGATTATGTTGAGCGGTCATCGTGTAGAAAGCTAGCGTTTGATTACCTGGTGCTTTCTCCGGCTTACCCTTTTGTGTCCGGAATCCGTGCTTGGATTGCTTTGTTGTTTGTTGAGGATGGTGATGACGGTGACATTGATGTGTTTGGGATTGAAGTGGATTTCTGTGATGCTGCAAATTCGGAGGAAGAAGTGCTATGGCTGTTGGATATGCTTGATTGGAAGTAAACTAGGTTTTGGGTTTGAATCGGTATTTGTCTCAGGGATGTGGAAATGTTGTTGTTTGTCTTTCAAAATGTGTTATTTTCTTAAATGTTAATGTATGGTTCTGTTGTTAATATGCGTTGGTGTGGAATAAAATGCAGTTTTTTTTTTTTTTTTGAACGGCCGACCAAAACCTTTTATTATGAAACCAAAAGCTAGCCAGTAACTAGCCCAAATACACCACACAGCAAACAGAATAACAGATCCCCACAAACATAAAACAATTCAGTCCATACACACAATATCAAAGCTTCGCCACTGCTCCCACGTGAGAACCCTGACTTGAGATGAGATTGAGAACTGGACCGGTGTTTGACCCATAAAAAACTCATTACCTTCACCTCCTCCGAAAAAATGCAGTTAATTACACGAATGGTTCCGTAGGTTCTGTCATTTCTTTCAAAGACTACATCTTGGGCTGTTCTGTTTACTAAACGGCAGCACATTTGGCTTTTTTCACTATCTAGCCTTAGTTTTTATCCTTATTAAAATCATAAACAAGTTGAATACCCAACCAAAGGCATGTCCCTCTTTAGTCTTTTCTTCTTCCCCTTATCCGACCATGCAGCTAATGTAGCACAACCGCCACAACAGCTAGCTGCTTAAATTCCGCCCAGGCGCCCAGATATGGATGCGAGTGTCAGAGCATTCACATCCGAGTTCTTATCCATATCCTTATAATTTAACTAAAAAACACACTTATCAATTTGAAGATTTTAAAAAACCTCCCACATCTGACTCCTTGCATCTATCTTTATTCAATTAAGCTCCTTTAATCAAATTTTACTATTCTCTCTCTTTCACTTAAATAAAATATATAAGGGATGAATAGTGAGTTGTAAATATATGGATTGATTGTAGTTTTCCTAAAAATTTTATGGATAAGGAATAAAGATAAGGAACCTAATGTAGAAGTAAAAAAGTTAATTTTCTTTTTGTTTTCCTTATAATTTTAAGGTAAAGATAAGAATAAAGACTCAAATGTGAATGCTCTTAAAGGTCCTTATGGGATGAAGTTCTAGGTAACTATTCAATTCCTTATCTTTTTCATTTCACTTGGGAATTAAAGCAAAATTTGCCTCAACGCTTAAGTGAGGTGAGGCCTAGGGGATGGAATTCACTCGGGCCGAGTTGCTGAACAAAGAGACAGTGAAGGGAACACCTTGGTCTAGGTCTAGGTGCAGGTGTTGCTGGATGATCGCCACGGTCCACGTCAGGCAACAATTTATGTTTGGAGTCGGTGGTTTCTTCTCATTTCTTCTTTTGCATGCACTTTTGATGGGTGCTGTCGCGCTGATGCTCTGGCCAAAAAATATGGACTTTGATTGATCACTACCGTACTAGCTAGGGTAAGTAAGGTGTTGTATTCACAAGGCGTGTGTGGTTAGCAAACAATGCATGTTGATTAAAGAAGGTGATGGATTGCTCGTTGAGTTGATGATTTAAATAGTTAAATCTACTTTTGCATAAACCAAAAGTACCTGAAGAGTTAAATGAGCACGTACACGGTATATGTGGAAGTGCAATCAATCACTTTCAGATTCATGTTTGATCTTCAATTGTAAAAAAAATTGACATGTGATAACATCTAGTCCAACTATATAGATATAGCATATCTCACTTCCAGATTAACCTTAGGCACCACGAATGCAAATGAGTGAATGACTACAATCATTGACGTTTAGACACAGGGGTCAACTCATCATAGTTATCACAAACAAATGAGGCTGGTCGTTGTGGAATAACAAGACATGCCACATCAACCCAATAACTAATGGGCGCTAGGCGGATGAGAGTTGGGATCAACACCCTTTTGACCATTCAAATCAACATCCTTTTCTTTTCTTTAATTTTATATTTATTGGGTGGTTATTCCACAACACCTAGTTATTGTGTTTTTAGTTATTGCTCAATGTCCTACATGGCATTTACATGGCGGTGGTGATATGGCAATTGTTTCGTTATTCCACAACACATAGTTTGGACAATGATACAAAACCCTACTCTCACTTGTGATCACAAATTCACATGATATTTTTTTTCAAAAACTGACATGACTGGAGGGTAAAGTCTTGTCACTCAGGTATCTTGATCTTCTCTTTCAAACTCTGGAAATTGTGAAACTTCTGTAGCTCCCCACTTCTCCTTTTGGATTCTTTCAAGTTATCACTTTGTAACCGATTATGCATAAATCGGTGTATGCTTGTGTTTCCATTGTGCACTTACGTTTCCCGACCATAAGTGTACGCTGAACACCGTACAATCGTACATGTACACTACTTTGGTGCAAGTGTATGCTAGGTGGTTGATTGGCCCGTTGTCCTACTGTTTAGCTGTGGTGAGAATACAGTATAGAAGGTATGATAGAAGGCACTATATACAAACGTTGATTCATCGTATGCATTTGCCCTATGGTCGCTCCATTTATCTTGGTATTTCAAATTTTCAGAATCTTTTAACTACCTTTCACAACTTAGTTACATGCAAGTAGAATATTCAGAATCTTTTAACTACTATGTTACAGGCAAATAGAAGCGCACAAAAAAAGGGTTTCGAACCGACCCGGTTCCTACCCCATCCGACCCACAGGTACAGACCCGGGTTTCAAAAAAGAGAACCAAACCAGAACCACCAAAACCGGTTCCACCTCTATCTGGTCAAAACCCAAACCAAAACAGACCATAACACAAAAAAACCATGTCAAACTGGTCAAAGCCTGATAAAAACCCTGAACGTACCAGGAACCGGTTGTTGACTTTATTGGCAAAACTCAAACCTGGTTCCTCTCCGGTTCCGGTTCTATAAAATACCTGGTTTGTGCACCTCTATATACAAATGACTCAAAAGCACAATGCAAAACAAATATTTTGCAGCAATATATACTTTATATGTTTTGGGAGTCGAAAGACTACATATAAACAAGTTCAACGGTTAAATGTTTGGTTTGCCATTGCTTCTGAAATTAGTTCGTTTTAAACTAAAAAAACTGATACTGAATGTAAACGAAATAACAGCAATCAGTTCAAACATGATTATAGATCAACTCAAATTACCAGTGCCGACATTTAAGAAGAGCAAACACAAACGATTCATAACAAAAATAACCAAAATTTGTTCATTCTTACTAAAAGTATTAAGCTACATAGCATCAAAAATGATGACCAGAATCAAATGATTGAGCTATTCAAGGTGCAACAACAATTCTCCCAGCAACTTGGTCAAGGTCTCGACGGCCATTTGAAGTGATTCTTCTTCCACTAAAATACAAAAAAAAAACAAGTTAACATTTTTACATGAGTATTCAAATCGAAAAAACCTGTGATTTGTTAACCATCAGATTCTTAAGCCAAAAATCATGAATTACGGAAAAAACACTCACCCCTTGGGATCCATATCAACGATTTTCATTGTTTCCAATTGTTGAAGAATGTGGCGAATGATACCACCGCTGCTTTTGCAGAAATGTGGTGGAGCACTGCCATTCCTCTTACGTCCACCATAGACTCTCTGGAAGCCGCCAACACCAAGACCACCCCTCAAGTAGATTTTCCTAGCAATCGAAGCTGCAAACAAAAGTGCAATACTAATATGAGTATTCTAAAAAACCAATCCAACAAGCCTTTAAAAGACAGAAACATAACTCACCAGCTCTGATATAGTACCAGTCAGGATCATAGGGAGCAAGCTCCTTAAAGGTAGCAGTCTTCACTATATCCGTCCATTCAGGAAGCTCCATCTACAAAAAATACAATCATAAACATCATCAACATCTAGTAATATATACACAAAACATAACATGTTTGGCAGCAATTAGATACAGTACTTAAACGGTATAAAAAAACAGACCATAACTAAAAACAAGTAATACCCAAAGGTCAAATGCACCTTTTACAAAAATCCTAACTTCATTTCCAGTAATAACAAAAACACCAATTGTTGTAGATGAACTGACAAAGATTACCAACAGTGCAATTCAATAACTAATTTTCAACTTTCAACTTCAATCAACATACTTAACCAATATTATCATTCAAAAGTCAAAACACTCATTACAATAGTAAAATGCAACTTAACCAATTTATCAAGTAAAACCAACATGCTGAACCATAAATGAATGTTCAACAGGTAACAAGTAGCACAAAATTACACAAAATATAAAACACTCCATCACTTATTGACGCAACTGAAATAAATCAGATCGAGCAATCTAACTTACAAAAACCCTAAACACTAAATTACAAAAATAAAATGTCAACTAGAACCAGATTTCACCAAACACGATACCACAGTTATTACAAAACATATCGAACGCTTGATTCTAGGTTAAAACATTCAACAAAAACCTGCTAAACCACTCTAAATTATTTAGAAAAAATGAAATGATGAGATCGATTTGTACCTTGCCAGATCGTTTGAGGTGAGCGGCGTAACCCTTGACAAATTCATGAGGAGACACATCCTTCACAGTTCTCGCCGTCGCCATGGTAGCTGCTGCTCACTGCGCGAAGAAGATAAACTGGCTAGGGTTTCTTTGGGGGTTCAATGTTATGTATTTATGGTTGACGAGTTTGGGCCAATGTGGAGTAAAATGAGGTCAAAGTTAACGAAGTAAACAGCCCAATATCTTTATGAATGTTCTGCTTGTTGGGCCTCAGGTGGAACCAACTCTTCAGTCTTCACTCTTCAGGCAAGTTTTGGGCTTAGGGGCTGTTTGTTAAGCTTTTAATGAGTCTCATAATGGTTCAGACTTCTTATTGGTTCGTTCAACGCTTAATGGTTCAGACTGTTTGTTTCGCGAACAAATGTCTGAATGGTCTAGACATTTGTCTCTGAATGGTTAACCATTATACTGAGTCTGAATGGTTAAGACCTCTAATCTGAATTTGTCAGACATTTGTCTCTGAACGTTAAGCATTATACTGGCTCTTAATGGTTCAGACATCTTAATGGTTCAACACTTAACCATTCAGAAATTGTCAAACAGCCCCTTAATGTAAAGTCGTGTTATTTTTCTTTTTTGAACGACAAACTAATCTTATCCTAAATAATCTTATATGTTCACTTAGAAGGATTTGAATCATAGAATAACGAGGATATACCTTACCACCACACCATGTATCTTAAGAACAACATATTATAAAGACGTTTAGTTTTAAAGCAAACATATATCTACAAAAACGTTAGTGTATTATGTAACTAGTTCTTATAAGCTAATGGACTCAATCTTCTATTGTTTTAAGAAACATCAACGTCTAAGTCATATTGATCCCAATTTTTCTTCTATTATTATTATTATCTATATGAATTGAAACCCTTGATGAATAGTAATCCATCAAGTATTTGTTTTTTTTTTATATTTTATTTAGTTAATTGAAATTGCTAATCAATTTTAAATAATTGTTTTTAGTGGTATTTTATTTATCACTTAATAATTATTATTATTATTATTATTATTATTATTATTATTATTATTATTATACATATTAAAATAAAGCTGCCATGAATAGTGATTTTTAATTTTTAAGCAATTGTTTTAATTTTCTTAATAATATTTTATTTATCATATATTTTTATTATTTTTCTGACAACTTGCGTTCTATGTTTAGTTTTTTAACATTGCAGTATAAATCTATTGAAAACGGATAATGTGCCACTATCGAACTAAATCGAACCAAAACTGATTGTTTTTTGTTCAACATTGCAGTATAAATTTTATTGAAACGGATATTGTGCCCATGTCGTACCGAGAAACAACTGAAACCGACTGAATAATATATGTATTGGTACCAATATTTATTTATATTGTATTTGCTTCCGATAAACCAATAGTTATTTATATTGTTTTTGCTTTTGATAAATTGACATCGTATCGTTACCACATCGTATCAAACAACATCGGTACCTGTACATGCACTCATTTGTATGGTTTCTGTTTGATAATAAGTTTTATGTCGCTACTGTAGTTCACCAAATCGAAACTGACCGAACAAAATCGGTATTGGTACCGGTACTTATTTTTATTGCTTTTGCTTTCGATAAACTGACGTATCCTACCGAACAAGATTGGTATATGTACCTGTGTTCATTTTTATGGTTCCCAGTTTTGATATTTTTATTTATACAACTCTGTTTGCGATTATAAACAGATATCATTACCAATACTGTGACGATCTGAAGTGATTGATACCATGCAAACAACATCATTGTCGGTACCAGTGTTCGTTTTTTTTTTTGTTTTCGGTAGATGTAAAACATGTGTTGATTTATATACCGAGGGCGTATATCGTACCAGTACGATAACGAACCTAACCAACACTGTTCAAATGCCCGCGATAACGTACCGCCGCAACGCGCGGGGAAACAACCTAGTTTATATTGTTTTAAGAAACATTCAAGTTCATCCATGTAGATATTCATGTCGAAAACCGGTCAATTTTGAGCTAGAGAGAGATTTTGATTAAAAGCTATACTTAAATGCTATATTTTTACATTTAGATATGATTCACACTAGAATTATTGTAGAAATAGCCTAGTGAGTGATGTTTTGGTTGATACTGAAAATTGATAACAAAAAAAATCATGATTTATACCTTTGGAGCGAGTCCAAATTTGTTAAATGGGTGATCTTATATACCAAATTAATTGAACACGGTTTTCAAATACTTGATAAATTTCCTACCGGTGACAAGTTATCAACTGAAATAATAGTGAGAAAGTTTATAAAACCCAAAATGATTTATAAAGAGTCGGTTTGATTGGAAATGAAAATCATTGTGAGATTGAAGTTAAAAGCCACACCATTACACGATTACATTGCCTAGAGGATGTGCATATATGAATTCGAGTAAAGTGGCCATGTTAGGGAGTCTTGGTCACAAGATCACTTTAGAAAATTAATGGGAGGGGGTTGAATAGGTTTCTTAAAGAATCAATTAACCACTAATTTTGAGTGATTGAAGCTTCTTTAAAACCCAACAATAATAATAAACAAGTGAATGTAAGAAAGTCAAAATTGATTTATATAGGTTTAAGTGGATGTTAACTAATTCACTCTCGTCTTCTCTTCAATTCTCCAATCGAGAGTATCTCTACTAAAACCTTTACGGAATAGATCACTGGCCAACAAAGCTTGAGATTTCCGACCGGGGGGGGGGGGGGGTCGAAAACGTGAATACCCAAAAATTTCTATAGAACCAGGGGGTCGAAAATGTATATACCCAAAAATTTCTAAACGAAAACCACATATATTACACTACTAAGCGAAAATTTCGGGTGGTCCCCCCGACCCCCTATAACATGCGCCAATGATCACCGGTACAAACTCATTCACTAATCCAAAGTAGTGATCACCTTCTTCAACCCACTATTATTATACCGTGCCTTTACTTATAGCGTGCCTTTACATTCCTCCACTAGCTCAAGGTATTGATCACCTTCTTCACTAGTCACACCAAGTTACTAGCTTTGCGTTTTTTACACACCGCTATATCACAATAGTGAACTCCCTCACAACACTATCTTCCCAATAATGTTTTACAATAATCATTAACCAATGGTAAGACTCCTTACAAAGATATCACTCAACACGCTAGTAATAACCTCATGTGTACAATAATTGAATGTTTAAGTTAAACAATAGCCTCTTCTTTTTCTCGTGATCTTTGGTCTTCAATTTCTCTTTGATTAGATGTGTAAATAACAAGGGAACTGGAGAGATATTATTAGATGTGTATATAAATGCGTCTTCATCAAAAAGGGTAAGTAAAAAAAGGTTGGAGAAAGCTTGTATTTGTATCATCGACCGTGGAACACCCATATTTGTCTTTTAATTTGTTTTGAATCTTGAACATTGGGTAACAATTATAAACTCCCTCCAACACCTTTTCCACACCCATGCCTTTGATTTTTGACCTTTCAAATCAACCCTTTGACATCTATCAAGATAGATGTTTACTTTTCAAAGCATGGAGGTGGTTTATGGTTATTTTTTCCCATTTATGGTAACTCTTTCTCTCCCACTAAGATTACATCCCACACATGGAAAGAAACCAACTAGACTATTCCATTCTCAAAATTTAAAGTCCCGCCAATTGGTTATTAACTTGTTTAGTTTAATAGGAACTTTACTAGTAAAGATTAGAGAAAGATTAGTTTGTAACCTTGTAATTAAACTTTGATCGGTTATCTCTCTAGTCCTCTATTAATCTTCTTGATGTTTCATGCTTTGATATATGTAGATTGTAGATGATCTTTCATCCTTGAACTTGTAGACTTTGAATCTATATCACATGTTGCTTTGATCTTTCACCTTTACATATGGTAATCTTTAACAAGATGTTGCACTTGGTGATTTGTTTCCTTTGATGATTTATTGCACTTGACGATTATTGTAATTAACGGTCATTGCACTTGATAAGTTGACGCAGTTCATTTCCCAATTTTGATCATCGCAGTCTTGATTCGCCATTTAATACATTTTGATCCTTACACTTGATGAGTGTTTTACATGGTGATTTTGGTGCTTTGTGAATCATAAAGTGTTAAGTGTCATGGATATAGCATATGCCCACCCTCAATTAACAACCACTAGTGGGGAACCCGTACGTTGCGGCAGAGTCGATAATACAGTGCGGGGACATAATTCTAAGGTTAATTTGACTCTTCCTAAAATAAAACAATTATATATAAAGATCTGACCCGATTTGACACCATTGGTTACAAGTCTGTTTAGTCAATTACGCCAATTATCTAAAAATGACAAATAATGCAAAATTGATACCCAATCATACCCCCATAAAGCATGTGTTTTGGCTACAGATTAATCCTCACATGCATAAAGAGCAACACATTAGGTGAGGGGTCTACAAATTTGTAAGTAGTTTGAAAGTAATCTCGTAAAAGATTTCAAAAAAATTGTAACACCTCGACCCGGTTACAACGGAAATGTGGTAATTTAAAGTAATTATTAACCATTTCATCGAAGTATCAAATCTCTAAAATGTATTAAACTATAAAATGGTCGAGAAAAATGCCCGGATAGTCCCTGTGGTTTCGTCTTATTTCACCTATAGTCCCTATCTTTCTAAAACTACTTGAATAGTCCCTGTGGTTTTCCGTTTTGTTCTCAGATAGTCCCTGGGTCTAACTTCAGTTACTTTTCTCTGTTAAGTGGGTGTTGAAATGACCAAAATGCCCTTTCCTTAAAAGGCCAAACCATAGGGACTATCCGGGCATCTTCTTCATTTTTATTTATAAAACCCCACCACCACTCTTCATCTTCAACCTCCACCCACCATCACCCTCCTCCACCCTACACCATCACCGCCACAATCCTCCACCCTACACCACCCTACCCTACACCTACACCATCCCCTTTCATCTTCCATACCAGAACAACATCAGCCGCACACCCCCTTCCATACCAGAACGCAGCAACATCCGACAGCAAATGAGCTGCATCAGTCAAAATAGCAAGTCTGTTGGCTTTAATCCCACCAAAAACTTCCACACCCATGAAAATAAAACAAAGTATAACCCCTCCCCACAGCTTCCACATCGAAGCCGACCGCTCTTTCGCCTCGCGTGAGCTCGTTTTCGCATCCGCGAACCCACATGGTGCACCCCCACAACCCTTGGTCCCAGCATACCTGTTGTTTTCTTCAGATGCAACATCTGCACTTATGTCTACTGGGTGTCCTTCAGCCCTCTGAGTATCCATCTGCAATTCCAACAAATCAATGATTCAATTCAAATGCTATATTAAAGATCTAATCATTCCAGTAAATACCCATAAAGAATATGAATAATTGATTCTAAATAATACAAATGATTACGGAAACAGAGTGATTCGAATCAGAAACAAAGTGATGCAAAGAATTAAACATACGATTCGATTATTATTATTGAAAGTTGGAATATTATGCATAAAAAAAGATGGGGAATCGGAGGGTTTACCTGATAAAATAGATGATGTTTGATGAAGAACAGGAGGGGATTGATTGATGATGAACACTAGACGAAGGGATGACCGGCAGTAAAATTAGCTCCAAACCCATCCCATTCAGCCGATAGTGGCAGATCTGATGTACAACAGCCGCAACGTGACCCAAACCAAATTCTAACCAAATTTCAAAGAAACGAGTAGTGGGAGGAGTTTACCGGAAAACTTGTCGGAGAACACACCATCATCGTCATCGTCAACAGCGGCAGCCGCCGCTGTCACCACCATAATCAGCGTCTTCATCATCATCCTCGCCACACCCATCACCATCGGAGAAACAAGGATGGGGGGGTTAGTCAGAGCACAACGACGACCGGAGGGTAGCCGGCCGTCGACACTTGACGGCTCCTCCTGTGTTTCGCCGGACTTGAAAACGAGAGAGAGAAGAGGACGAGGGGGTGTTATGTGTGTATTTAGATTAGGGTTAGAGAACTAAGGCCATTTGAAGAAGATGCTCGGATAGTCCCTATGGTTTCGCCTTTTAAGGAAAGGACATTTTGGTCATTTCAACACCAACTTAACAGAGAAAAGTAACTGAAGTTAGACCCAGGGACTATCCGAGAACAAAACGGA
Organism: Helianthus tuberosus; assembly: GCA_030545235.1. Taxonomy (NCBI): domain Eukaryota; kingdom Viridiplantae; phylum Streptophyta; class Magnoliopsida; order Asterales; family Asteraceae; genus Helianthus; species Helianthus tuberosus. The sequence goes on along the minus strand of CM060401.1, from coordinate 157,386,458 downwards.
AAACCACAGGGACTATTCAAGTAGTTTTAGAAAGATATGGACTATAGGTGAAATAAGACGAAACCACAGGGACTATCCGGGCATTTTTCTCAAAATGGTCTATAAAATTTAATCAGATCCATCTAAAAACACAATTTAAAATCAGTTTATCAATACGACGTCGCTTAATCCCAACAGGAGCCAAAAAGTAGCCGTTACAAAAAAGCGTGAATATATCTCAAACGTTCACCATTTCTTCCACTCAGCCGCCACGTCAATGATCATCCGTTGAAAAACGAATCTCACAAACCCCCATTTTATCTCTCTACAACCACCGTTTCCCATTTTCCGGCAACACTTTCCGGCGATACTCTGATGGAATCCAAGGTTGAAACAGCCTCACTAACACCCTCGAAGCTGAAACAAACCGGCAAATCTAAACTGCCGGAGAATGTAAACCCTAACGTTACAAGCCCTAATTTGAAAGCTTCGAAATCTCCAGCGGTTAAATCGGCAATTAAAAGCCAGAGATCTGAGAAGATCTGTTCGCCTTCTCCGAAGAAGAAGATCCGTGAGCGGAAGTTTGTGGTGGCGAAGAAGAACGCGAAGAGAGAGAGTAATAAAACCCTAGGTTCAGTCAATTGCAAGTGTAAGGCTGGTGTGGACTCGAGTAGGTGTTTGTGTGTTGCTTATGAGACGCTTAGGGCTTCACAGGAGGGATTTTTTAAGAGTCAGATTGAAGCTGCTGTGAAAGAAGAGGAAGAGAAGGAGATTGAGAGTGGAAACCCTAATTTACCAGTGTCTAGTGAGGCGAAATCGGAAGAAGATGGAGTGGTTGAGACGTCTGGTGAGAAGAGAAGACGGGAGAAGTTGTTGGATTCAGGAAATGGATCTGGAAGAGTGATGAGTTTGATCAAGGCGTTTGAGAATAAACTTACATTACCCAAGGTGGATGATGATGATGATGTTGAGAAGGAGAAAGAGGAGGAGCGGGTTCAAGATTGGAAGAAATGTGATTCGAAATGGGAGTTTTCATCGTCTTCTTTCTGTTCGCCTGATCTTTTACTCACTGCGGAGAATTTAGGGTTGAATTCGCGTGTTTCGTCTTCGTTGGATAGCAAGCGTGGGAGGTTTGTTATTAAGTTAATTGAAACGAATGCCTTTAAATTTATGTTGAATTTGCTTAATTTTGATTCTGTGTTGTTTGTTTAATTGGATGTTATAGCATTTCGAACAGGACATCAAATGGTGGGAGGCGAAGCAGACGGAATGTAAGTCATTGTTCATCAAAGTTTCTCTAGAATTGAGATTGTTTCTTTTGGTAACTGGATTCTAACTTTTTTTTTTTTTTTTTTTTTTGCAGAGCTCTGAATCAGCTTCAACTTTAGGTGGAAGCAGATGGAAAAGGAGGACAAATAGGGCTACTTCCCAGCAACCGTTCAAGCTCAGAACAGAGGTTAGCGTTTACAGTTGCCTATGACTTTGAATCATATAGATTATCTAGAGTTGCGGAAGAATGCCCAATGTTCATTTTTGTGATTCGTAAATGATGCTATTTTAGTTTGGAGGATGGAATATACACTCAAGTTCTGTTCAACTGCTTTTTGTGACATATATTTCCGTAATTGTTGAAAATCATTCATTATTGCATATTGTACTGTATCTTTTGGCATCTTGACAAGAACAATAGTTAGGTAGTAATGAAAAGCCAAATCTGACGGTAAAAAAATCAATAATTCCATCAAGAATCTGCGGGAATTCTAAAGTTTCTGGTTTCTGATGCTAAAACAGAGAGTGATGACATTGTTGTTCAGCTTATTTCTTAAACATATTCCATAATTGTTGAAAATTATATTTATTTGCATATAGGTAGCCTAGTTTTTGGTTAAGGGTGGAATTAGCATATGATTGTCTTTAGGTAACATGTGCATTGGCTGTTTTATGATGCTATAAATGTTTATGTAGCATATGCTCACTCCTGTTGCTATTTGGTAGTTTTATTTCACAATGGTACCCGTCTTTTCTGCTTGTATCACGTCTGTTTGTTCGTATGCTTTTGTTTTTGAGCCGGGGGTCTTTCTGGAAGCAGCCTCCCTACCCCCAAGGGATAGAGGTGTAAGGTTTGCCTACATCTCACCCTCCCCTGACCCTACCACTAGCCCTGCTATTGGTGGGATATACTGGGTACGGTTGTTGTTATCTTTTGGCATCTTGACATGAACAAAAATTAGTTAGTAATGAAAAGCCAAGTCTGATAGTTACAAAAAATCATCAATTCCATAAAAATCTATAGGAATTCTAACTTTCTGGCTTCTGATGCTAAAACAGACAATGACATAGTTGTTAATGGCGAATAGCGACAAATAGCGATGAGGTACCTATATGCTACATAGCGAATAGCGATAGATACGGGCGGCTATTTTATAAATAGCGATACACTAAAAAACAATCTTTAAAAAAAATTATATGTATCTTATATCAAAATACCCTGGTTTATATGCTATTTTACATGTATATTTAACAAATACCTAAAATCCAGTTATTTTATAGCTATTTATATTAACCAAATAATAATAATAATAAGGGTCGCTATTCTCGCTATCCATCACTACAACCCTAATAGCGACGCTATACCTATACGCTACATAGCGCGCTATAGCGATCGCTATGATCGCTATTGACAACTATGGACAGTGATGACATTGTTGTTCAATTAATTTCTTAAACATATTCCATAATTGTTGAAAATTATTTATATTTGCACAATCCATCTTTCGGCAGCTTGACACAAACATAAATTAGTTAATAATTAAAAACCAAATCTGATGGTTATAAAAAAATCAACAATTCCATCAAGAATCTATAGGAATTTCTGGCTTCTGATGCTAAAACCGACAGTCACGACATTGTTGTTCAATTAAACTTTTTAACATAGTCTTACATAATATAATATTCCTCCCTCCTGCAAAACTCTACATTTCCTTTTCGTATAGTAAAGTGATAAGCTTTCTAATTCTGGTTAAATATTTATCCACCATCGTTCTTATCAATCCTTAGTTTTGCCTCCATTAAAAAAGCAATACTAATGTAGCAAGTCAAAACTATAACTATCATAGTGTTATATTCTAGATGTATTACCAAGAGTTCATGCTGCTGTTATTCACTAATAACAACACTTTATTCTCTCTGCAGCAAAGAGGAAGGTCAAAGCAAGAAGAATTCATGAAAAAGGTCCAGGAGATGATGATCGAGCAAGAAAAGCAAAGGATCCCCATTGCCCAAGGCCTTCCATGGACAACCGATGAACCAGAGGTGAGGAACTCTTCAACAACCATTCAAATCATAGGGTTTTCTTTTATCTCACTTGTTTGAGCAATTTCAGTGCTTGGTGAAACCGCCTGTTAAAGAGAGTACAAAACCCATTGATTTGGTGTTGCATAGTGATGTGAGAGCTGTGGAACGAGCCGAGTTTGACCATCAGGTAAGGTTCCACTTGATTAAGTTTAAAACCTTGCTAGTTTTGGATAATTTACTGTTTTATTTTTTAACACCAGGTGCTGGAAAAGCTATCGTATATTGAACAATACAGATTGGAAAGAGAGAGATTACAGAAGGTAAGCAAGCCATTTTTGGATAATTATCCATACTGTGTTATTCATTCTACGCGTCTTTGCTTTTGTTGTAGATGGAAGAAGAGGAGGAATTAAGGAGGTTAAGGAAGGAGCTTGTACCAAAGGCTCAACCAATGCCGTACTTTGACAAACCATTCATTCCACGAAGGTAAGAAAAAAACATATTAAGAAACACATTTGTTAAAGGAAGATGAACTTACAGTTGTTTTATTATGCGGTGTAATAAATATGTGTTTGTCCCAGGTCAGAGAAGCAACCTACAATACCAAAGGAACCAAAGTTTCACAACCACCCTCAGCATAAGAAGGTCAAGTGCTGTGGCAGCATCTCATCTTGGAGTGACATGTGTGCTCAATCCCAGTGACATTGTTGGGGACTGCTACTAGTGAACAAAGGAAATATGATCCACTTTTCTTTTGGTCTGAAAGAATATTCTTTTCTATTGAATTTGTGTAAATGATGCAACTGAAACTGGCTGCAGTTTTGGGTGAACAATGTTTGATTTGTTACACAGGTAATCGCCCTTGTCATTCTCTTAATGAATTACCTTTTGAGATGTCATCTGGGTTCCAGTTTTTTCATGCTTTTTGGTTCTTTAAACACCCCGCCTATATTAATAACATCTGGTGGTAAAAGTCAACCTATAGAAAAATTAGCGCGAGTTGCAGTTTAGAAAAAGCGTTTTGACTTAACAATGGAAAAAGTGATTGCAGCAAAACTCATTGTGACACCGTGTGTCGAGTTCTGAATCAATATGGCCATAAATTTATTCATTATATCTTTGCTGCAAGCCCATGATCAGAAGGCGGTAGAGTGATGTGGATTGCTGCAACCCCATGATCAGAAGTAGGCGTTACAGCGATGTGGATTGCTGAAATCACATCATTATATCTTTTAAGTGTTTAGGATTGAGAATTAAATGGCCAAACGCTTAAGTTGTATAATTTGGATAACAGAAGAAACTCTTGATGGTATGTATAAGCCATACACAGAATTGAGAGAAAAGAGAGTAGATTGGGGGGGAAGAATTCAGCATGCAACAATTCTGCCAATTATACATTCCCTTAGGTATTTGATTAGTCGGCTAAGGTGTGCTCCATGACCAAAATGTTGGGATTTTAAATCATGCAATATGCGGCCACCACCCTAGAAAACATGTGCTCATTTTGACTTTTAACTGACCAACCGACTATCTGAAATATTCGTACGCATCACCAGTCATCTCTTCAATACTGCAATACCGAGTGATACGGTGGGGTGGTATGGCCCCTCCTTTTGTGGTCATCAGCACCACTCTCAATACATGTTTCCTCCATTTGGATTCAACAAAGGTGGCTGTTCACGAGCCGAATCGAGCCGAGCTATGGCAAAACTCGCGCTCGGCTCGATTATAAACCGAGCTGGAAATCTAAGCTCAGGCTCGGCTCGGCTTGGCTCGATTTGAAAAGAAAAATTAATACATAGCTCTCAAAATTCAGTATTATTCAATAATTCAAAACGACATCGAGCGGGCTTTTTCCGAGCTAAATCCGAGCCGGCTAGGCTCACTTTCAAACCGAGCCACATCGAGCGGGTTTTTTCCGAGCTAAATCCGAGCGAGCTCCGAGACGCGAGCTTTTTGAACAGCAGTAGGTGGGACAAGTTTTAACTCACTTCCTCCTTCAAAGTTCCAAATACTTCAAGATGCTCTTTATCTGCGCTTGGGAACCGACAACACGATAAGATTAAATTTTATAATTTATGTAAATTGTTTGATAAAATATTAACATTTTTTTATGGAAAAATAGTTACAGGAATAACAAGACTGCCACATTCTATATATCATCTCTTTTATTTTTAGTACAATAATACGACGGTACTAAACTCATAGTCGTAGAACCCAAGACCTAGTAATCTAGTGGTATGGTGCCTCCCCTCAATCCAAGAGGTTGAGGTTCAAATCTTGGTATATGTGGTCAATAGGAGTATTTAAGAATAAGTTAGTTTGGCGTTCATAACAAAAAAAAACTAGACTCGTAGAGCAAAGGTAGTTAACATATTGAGCCGGGTTAAAAAATAAAATAAAATCTTTATGATCCCAAATGATCTACAGCGGATGTTCATCATAATCAGAATAGTAGAAAACTAGAAGTAATAAGATTTTTTGTTTCAGGAACTCTTCTGCTTATATAATTTTTAAGTAAACATGATCAAATGGAGATGTCATTCTTGTTTTAGATCAACTACAAACAGATTTGTGCATGTTTTGAAGACTGAAAGCAGGAACATGGAGTGTTGGTTACAACTTTAGGTAAGAAAACTCAAACCAAAACTTATCCATGTATCATGTTCTAAGTTGCCTTGAAGTAATTGGGAACTTTAATGAAGTGGTGGTGATTGGAATTGTTAGATATTATGTCCGGTTAGATAAGTCGACGCTACCGACCGGGTCTTAACCTGTAAGAGTTACATCGTGGGAGACGAACTAAAATCCACTTAACTGGTTTAACTGGTAATTACGAACGATATGCGAAACGGATCATAATTTTATTTATGATCATGAGCGGGTTTATTTTATTAATAATCGTTATTAATAATATAATTGTTTATCTTAATTAATAAACTTGTTGCGGGTATTAACTGAGAGACGGGTACATGGACCGGATGAGACAAGTACACCCGTGCTACGTCACTTGTCGCGCAAGCATGGTCTCTTTGCCACTTGTCGCACATGCATATGCATGTCCGCCACTTGGCAAACATGCATGAACCTCCATCCTCTTTATGTTTTGGTCTTGCATTTGTGTAAGGGTAGAACTAGAAAAAAGCTCTCAAAGAACACCCATAACCTCCGCCACCACCGCGATCCGTGAGGCAGCCCCGCTTTGCCACCGTCGCCGCCATCGCTACCCGGGCTCAAACTCGCGTTTCGTTAGTTCGTGTCACTAGCACCCGTTCGTTGAACCTCGGTGTCTCAACCGGTTATTTACTAACCGAAGGTATATCTAATCCCCTATGGTTTGTGTTTTTATTTTGTGTTTGCATGTCGGTGATCTTGTTCCATTGCTGATACTCCTTGGTATAAAAGTGTTCATATTATTTATATATTGTTACCTATGCTTCTGTTGCCTTAAAATGTATATATATATTTTCAATAGTTAAAGTTTATTTAACTTAACATATATGTATGTATACACTTTTGTCAAAAGTGTTTTGACTAATCTTTGTAAGAAATAAATATATACATATATGAACCGGGTTCAAAAAAAATATTGTACCTCGGATTCCCTTCAGTGGTATCAGAGCCGATGCTCACCACATGCAAATCGAAACCGGTCTTTTTCACCGGAATAATAAGTCACAAACTTTAAAAGTCTAAAGTTTTTTATTTATTTTTATTTTGGGCAATATATATATTTTGGTCATTTTTTTAATTGTTAATTTTTGGTTGACCAAAAACTTACCCAAACAAACTTTTGGTTATGTTGAATATGTAAATCGGGCCCGACCTTATGGTTATGTTTAATGTTTGGTTTTGTTTATGGTTTTGGCCCATTTTGCGGCTCAAAGTTGTAATAGACTAGTATATGTCTTTATTATGTTTACTTGTTAAATGTTGTTGATACGAAGACCCGTAGAAAACCCGAAGCAAAACCGGATGCCAAGAGGAGTCTTTGAGTTAGTGGGAGTTGCTCAAGACAACAAGATGCACTCAAGTCTATCCTTGTGGTTGTTTTGTGTGTTGTGAATGTGACCCCTATGATCTTGCTACTTGGATCTAGCAAGATCATAACCATGCCCAATGTTATTAAACATCAACCTAATACCAAAACGCATTCTTAAAAAAAGCTTTTTTTAAATGAAATCGAGAAAAATAAAGTTCTAGCAATTTGTATATTTTTTTTATAACCACTAGAGTTTTAAAACATGTTTTTCTCTCATCTTTAAAACTCATAAACTTAATAGTATTCTCTATTAACTTTAATTGGTTATTCCAGGTTGCGACAAACTTAGTTTTATAGGTTATCTACAACTAATTGTCCCGAGAGGTGAAAGGGTCCTTTTGGTATAGTCACAAATTTAATATCTAAATTAAAACTGACTATAACGACTCTATTTGGTAAAAATTAAAATCAATGGTCTATGTCATCCTACTACTAGTAACACTTGGGGCATAATGCGAACCATCAGTGTTGGAGCCACAACACGACACTTGGTGTCTAGTTTATCCTTCCAAGGTGCAAGGGCTTCGTCGACACATCCGACCCATCCACATGTGACTGTTTTAGGACGACTATTACTTTTCTTCTCGTGTTACGTGCCCCAACTGTCTCAAGAACAAAAGTGGCATAGATGAGGCCAAACGTATCAATGCAAGGGCAAAAGGTTGTCCTCGCAACCTCATAAACCCCGAGAGTTGTGCTTTTTCTCACAATTGACAATCGTTGTCAGTCCGCTTGAACCTCTTGCTAATGTTGCGTGCTACAGCTGCCTTTAGAAAGAGCTTCTAACAGGATTCTCGTTCCTTATCGTCTCACCTCACTAAATAAGGAAAATACATTAAAAATACTAATTAAATAATTTTGCTTAACAGATGTCATCTGAAAACAACTCCTCTTTTGCTCTCAAGTCCATACTTGAGACAGACAAACTAAATAACACTAATTCTCTTGAGTGGCACTGCAACTTGAGAATCGTTCTCAAAATGGCAAAAAGGCTTTATGTTTTGGAAACCCCGATCCCAACCACACCCGAAAACAATACTGTGGTTGCGAAGAAGGCTTTCGATAAACATAAAGAAGATGCCCTGGAAGTTGCTTGCCTCATGCAAGCCACCATGTCTCCAGATCTTTAGAAGAATATGGAAGACATGAATGCCTTTGACATGATTTAGCAACTCAAATGTATGTTTCAGAAACAAGCCCGCCAGGAATGCTATAACACCATGAAACAACTCATAAGCTGTAGAATGCAAGAGGGTTCCTCAGTTAGTGCTCATGTCCTCAAGATGAAAAGCTACATCGACCAATTAAACAAACTTGGTTATCCTCTCCAAGATGAGATGGCTGTTGACTTCATTCTCAACTCTCTTTCCAGTCACTATGATCAATTTGTTATGAACTTTAACATAAATGACTGGGTAAAGACGGTGCCAGAGCTACATGGGATGCTCAAAACGACATAGATGAACATTTCCAACAAAATAAACCAAGTCTTAATGGTTCGATCTGGTACCCAAAACAAAGAAAAGTTATAACAACAAAAGCAAAGGAAAGGCTCCCGTTGCTACGAAACCTGCCACCAACAAGAGTAAACAAGCTGTGAAAGCCCCTCTTCCCGAAGAGCGGCAATGCTATGAGTGTAACAAGATGGGGCACTGGAAACGTAACTGCCTCGAGTATCTTGCCAAGCTCAGATTGAAAAAGCTAATGGAGAAGGCACTTCTTTAGGTATTCTAATATATGTTATCGAGCTTTTCACTGTTTCAAGCAACACATGGGTATTTGATGCCAGGTGTGGTTATCACATCATTAATGTCTTACAGGAGCATGAGAAGTGGAAGAAACTGAAGCCGGGAGACATGGAGCTCATCGTTGGCGATGGGAAGAGAGTCCTAGTTTTGGCAACTGGCACATTTAATCTTACATGTCCTTCTGGTCTTGTTGTTGTTTTGAACAATTGTCTTTTTACACCTGGTTTGACCAGGAACATCATTTCAGTTTCGTTGCTTTTTGAACAAGGATTTAGATATGTTTTTAATGGTGTTGCTATTTCTGCTTATCTAAATGGTATTTACTATTTTTAGGCTAAACCTCGAAACGGTTTGTATGAAATTGATGTTCAACCTAGCAGTAACATATATCACCTTTCTAAACGTCAGAAAAATGGTACTAGTGATTCATTCCTATGGCATTGTAGACTTGGCCACATAAGCAAGGCACGCGTAAAATGGCTCAAATATGAGGGGATTCTTGAATCCACCGGAGCGGACTCATTTGATGATTGCGAGTCATGCTTAGCTGGCAAACTCACCAAGGATACCTTCACCCATGTTGGTGAACGAGCTAGTGATCTACTAGGACTCATACACTCAGATGTATATGGTCCTTTTAGAACCATGGCTAGGAATCATGAGAGATACTTCGTTACATTCATCGACGACTATAGTCGATATGCTTATGTCTATCTCATGAAACGTAAGGATGAAACCTTGGAAAGGTTCAAAGTGTCACACCCCAACCAATGGTGGTATCATCGGAGTGGGACTAGTTCGAGATTGCAAGAGACTTCATAACGCTATTTGTGACAATATTTAATTCAACCGATTTCATTTCATAATCAAATTGTCAAAACATTATAAGGAAATTCAAATAATAACATTGTTCATAACATAAACATAACAAAATTGATACAACACTTTAACCTAAACGTCTAAGTGAGTATCTAGGCATCATGCTAATCCGTTTCATAGCATCACCAATCCTCAACCTGTAACATGTTTAAAATACAATTCAATGCAAAAGCAAAGGCAAGTAAACAAGTTTAAGAATAAGTATAAGTATAAGTTTAAAAGTCTAAAAACGAATCCACATGGCAACTTAATTTATACATGAGCATCATACAAGGCATGCAATATTTCTAGTCAACCCTCTGTTTACGCAAAAAGATATAATTCAACATGACCTCTCGTTCACGGGTGGTGCGTTACTACTATAGCGCTATACATGTCAAATGGAGGCTAGTAATAAGCTAATGACTATTGTATCACATAAGAATCACCCAAGTATAAGCATCAAAGTATAACAACATAGCATTCATGTATAAGGATTGTTTTCGTGCAAGTATAAAGATTAAAGTTTAAGTGTGATTTTATAATTTAACATGTTACACCCCAAAAGTGGTAAACATAAAAGGGGGTTTGCGAGTATACTCACGGTTTTGCAAGCTTTCCACTTGTAAGTCCGCGAGTGGGTTGTTGTCGGAGGTTGGAACACCAAGTCCTTCTACACGAAGAAACAAGGCGTATGAGTATTGGAGGATAACGGTAGATTAAAGATGTGGAGGTTAAAACATAAGAACATAAGCATATGAAAGTAATAATCTTTTAACACAAAATACTTGTTTGACACTATGAAACCCCAAGGGTTATAATGTTTTCATGAGTAGGACACCCATTAGAATCATAACAAGTTTTAGGTCTTGGATGATGTTAATCTAGTACTTTGACGAATGAACACAAATACATTAATAAGTCCAATAGTTCAAGCATGAGGTAGGAGGATAAATCCTCCATTTAGGAACCTCTTTAAGTGTCATAGAAATCATTTAGGAGGTAGGAAGAAAAGTCTTCCATTTAGGCACCTCTAAGTGTTCACCACTACTCTTGATGTTATGAACATACAATGAGGGTCATGAACTTATAAGTAAATATAGAATACAAAAAAACTAATCTATAAGAAATCATCAAGCAATGTGTGGATTTTCAAGTAGGTTAGCCCAAGCTAATCCTAAATCACACAAACATCAAGTCTTGAACTTGAACATCACTTGTGGGTTAAACCCTTGAACAAAATAGAAGGTTTGTGAGGTTATACCTCTGATTTTGAATGTCTCAACCTTGTTTTTAAGCCTAACTAACCATAGCAGTGGTTATAAGCATAAGGACATAGGTTTGAGATGAGCTAGACTCAATTTTAAACAAGTTTAGTAAAGATTTAATCAAAACAAAAACAATCAGTGAACTTTGGAGCCTTTTTGGCGACGTTCCAGGGACAGGTTACCTGTGAAAAACCCATGGAATCGAAGCTAAGGTTAATCCAAGCACATAGGAAAAAGAATGAGGTAAATCTGACAATAATTGAGTGAGTTATGCTCACTTTAGTGAAGATGTATGCTTCTGTCCGAACTTCTGCAATCTGCTACGTTTTTGAATGATTTGGGAGTGATGTGAGTGAGTTGAGAGTGCTAAGAAAAGTGGAAAAAGCTTGGGTTGTGCTTGGTATTTATAGGGGAAGGTTGTGGTTGAGTTAGGTGACTTAATAAATGTAAGAAACACACCTTGGTTGCAACAAAAACAACCAATCCCGTATGCTGGTTGGAGCTGGCTGCGGATTGGGGTTTCTGGTGGGGCGCGAGGAAGAGAAGGGGGGAGGTCACGGGCCGCCAGCGAGTGTCAGGCGAAAAATTAAGTTTTAATTAATTACAATTTGGCCCCTAAAGTTCTTATTTTGGGTTTTAAGTGTATTTAAGGGGTATTTTCGCCATATAAGCATAGTATAAGGGTAACTCGAGTATGGAGAACATAACCCAAGTATAATTAAGTGTATGTGTGTCGTATTTAAGTATCATATACGATCAAAAGACGTTTTACGCATAAGTTTCATATATTTGCAAGATTAACACAAAGTTTCCAAGGATTACGAATAAGCATCAATTGTTTCACGAAATTAAATGTATGAGCGTGCATAAGGTATATATAACACGAAATTAAAGAAATACAAGTTTTATTTATGATCCAAGTCTCGGATTTTACAACAGTTACAAAGAAAGAACGATTACAAGAACACAAGGCTTCCAAAAATAGAAGTACAAACAAGGCTTTCTAATTATGGAAAGTACGAAGAAGCAGGGCGTTACACAAAGAGTTTCAGAATGAAGTTGAAAACCAACTTAATAGAAAGATTAAAATGCTTTGCTCAGATTGAGGCGATGCATACCTCAGCTTAGAATTTCTCGATCATATAAAGGAACGTGGAATAGTTTCACCACCCACTCCACCAGGCACACCCCAACTTAATGGTGTGTGTGAAAGGAGAAATCGAACCCTACTGAATATGATTCGATCGATGATGTGTAGAACAAATTTGCCTCACTCCTTTTGGGGTTTTGTTCTTATGACTGTTGTTCGACTCGTAAATATAGTGCCGACCAAAAAGGTAAACATGACTCCATATGAGATATGGCATGGGCGTAAGCCAAGTTTGAGTTACCTAAGAGTATGGGGGTGTGATGCTTACATCACAAGGCGAAAAGGTTCTTTTCATTGGATACTATAACCAAAGCGGTTATTATTTCTACCATCCTGATGCAAATACGATTTCCATTAAAAGGAAGGCTAAAAGATTCCTTGAAGATGAACTTCTTAGACGAGGAACTGGAAGTAACTTAGTGGATCTTTAAGAAGTTCAAGGACCACAAATAACCGTTGAGGAGGTTGGAATGTCTGAATCACAAGAAATTGTTGATACTGAATCAGACTTTAACACAAGCCTTCGCAGGAGCATCAGGACTCATAAAGAACCCGATGGATACCTTTGGCATATTGAGGGTTCTAAAGTCCTGACAGTAGCTGAGTCTGATGACGAGCCTACTAGTTACAAATTTGCTATTTCTAATCCAGATTTTGTGAAATGGCTAGAGGCCATGGAAGCCGAGATGCAATCCATGCGTGACAATCAAGTCTGGGACTTGGCTGAGCTACCCCCGAATCTCGGGTAGTAAGGAGCAAATGGGTTTTCAAGAGAAAAACCGACATGCATGGAAATATAAAAACCTATAAAGCACGGCTAGTAGCGAAAGGTTTCACTCAAACTCAAGGTGTTGACTATGATGAAACCTTCTCGCTCGTTGCTATGATCAAATCGATCAGGATTACTTGCCATAGCTGCGTACTATGATTACGAAATTTGGCAAATGGATGTTAAAACCGCCTTTCTAAATAGACATCTTTCTGAAGATGTTTATATGGTTCAACCTGATGGTTTTATCGATCCAAAATATCATAATAGGGTATGTAAGCTAAACAAGTCCATTTATGGACTCAAGCAAGCTTCTCAGAGCTGGAATCTTCGTTTTGACCAGAAAGTCAAAGAGTTTGGTTTTGTCAAGAACGAAGATGAACCTTGTGTTTACAGAAAGGCTAGTGGGAGTGCTATATCATTTCTCATCTTATATGTAGATGATATATTGATCATTGGAAACAACATCCCCATGCTTAAGGAAGTTAAACATTGGTTGGGATGTTGTTTCACAATGAAGGATCTTGGAGAAGCCGCTTACATTCTGGGAATCAAGATCTACAGGAATAGATCTAAGCGACTTATTGGGCTAACTCAGAGGACATATATAGATCAAGTAATAAGACACTTTAAGATGGAAAACTCCAAGAAAGGAGGTGTTCCAATGACTAAAGGAACCGTCTTGGACAAATCACAAGCTCCCTCCAAGGACCGTGAGATAAAGCAAATGGAAGCAGTTCCATATGCTTCCGTGATTGGTTCTATCATGTATGCTATGGTATGTACTCGACCGGACGTCTCGTATGCTTTGAGCATGACTAGCCGTTACTAGTAGAGCCCTGGGATTGCCCATTGGACTGCAGATAAGAACATCCTTAAGTACTTGAGAAGGAAAAAAGATATGTTCTTGATATTTGGAAGAGTCAATGAGGAGCTCAATGTAAAATGTTACACTGATGCTAGTTTTCAAACTAATCGAGATACCTCTCGCTCACAAACGAGTTTCGTGTTCACTCTCAACGGAGGAGTTGTCTCATAGAAAAGCTCCAAGCAGAGTGTTGTGGCTGATTCCACCACGAAATCTGAGTACATTGCCGCATCGGATGCCGCAAAGGAAGCTGCTTGGATGAAGAAGTTCATAACCGATCTCGATGTGGTTCCAAGTATCATGAAACCCATCCAGATATTTTGTGATAACAGAGGTGCTATTGCTCAAGCCAAGGAGCCTAGATCACATCATAAAGCTAAGCACATTTTGAGACAGTTTCACTACATACGTGAGATTGTGGAACGTGGAGACATCGTTATAAGCAAAATTAACACAGATCAAAACCTAACTGACCCGTTTACTAAGCCAATGACTCAAGAAAAACATGATCTTCACATGGACGTTATTGGGCTTAGATTAGCTAGTGATATGTTTTGATTTACTAGTTAAATGCAATTCTTGAATCCTCCAACTGTGTTCGAATTTGGTACGTTTAATCCATGAATCATGTATTCTAAATTGTCCGAAGTCGGTCAGACTCGTGGGAACGATTCTGAATTAAGACTTTTCTGAATTTGGACTCAAGTGGTTGACTTCCAAATTCACAGGCCTCATTGTGAATGACGCTAGATGTAACTCGCATCAAATCATCTTCATGGATCTTAGTCATAAGATGTTTTGATTTAGGCATACTCATCTAGTATCCTCTGACCTAAGATACATACTAGAACTTTCGTTTACTAAAGACTATTCTTTGATCAGTGTCAACCGCTGTCGCGTAACTGCCAGTCATAAAGGCATTGGTTGGGAGTAGCTCTGAAGTTAAGTGGGAGTTGTATATAGTCAAGATGGGATTCTGTACTCTTACATTATATGTAATAGCTAGACATCCGGGCTCCCTCGTTGATTCAAACTGGTGAAGTGTAAGGCCTGATCCAAACTTACTGTGTGTTTGATTGGACCACTTTGATTCTTGAACGAGAACGATAATGATTGAACGCCATGTGAGACAGAATCTGATCCATGTCTCATTGTTCAATTGATGTCTTTTACAGAAAGGATAGATGACAACGATTGCCATAAGTCCACTGTCTTCAAGTAGCAAGCAGTTGCTGAGTGGAAGATACCTTGGTTAGTGACTTTAAAGTGTCATGACCTATTGGGGCAGCTATGTGTAGCTAGAACACCGCTGGTTGTCTGCGTTGAAATCTTATCAGAGACTGTCCAAGTGGGAGCTGTTGGATATTATGTCCGGTTCGATAAGTCAACGCTACCGACCGGTCTTGACCCGTAAGAGTTACACCGTAGGCGAAAAACTAAAATCCACTTAACAGGTTTAACTGGTAATTACGAACGATATGCGAAACGGATCATAATTTTTTTTATGATCATGAGCGGGTTTATATTATTAATAATATAATTGTTTATCTTAATTAATAAACTTGTTGTGGGTATTAACTGAGAGACGTGTACATGGACCGGATGAGACAAATACACCTGTGCTACGCCACTTGTCGTGCATGCACACTTGCATCGCCACTTTTCACGCATGCATGGTCTCTTTGCCACTTGTCGCACATGCATATGCATATCCGCCACTTGGCAAACATGCATGAACCTCCGTCCTCTTTATGTTTTGGTCTTTCATTTGTGTAAGGATAGAACTAGAAAAAAGCTCTCAAAGAACACCCATAACCTCCGCCACCACCGCAATCCGCGAGGCCGCCCCGCTTTGCCACCGTCGCCGGCCGACGCCGCCACCGCTACACGGGCTCATACCCGCGTTTCGTTAGTTCGTGTCACTAGAACCCGTTCGTTGAATCTCGGTGTCTCAACCGGTTATTTACTAACCGAAGGTATATCTAACCCCCTATGATTTGTGTTTTTATTTCGTGTTTGCATGTCGGTGATCTTGTTCCATTTCAGATACTCCTTGGTATAAAAGTGTTCATATGATTTATATATTGTTACCTATGCTTCCGTTGCCTTAAAATGTATATATATATTTTCAGTACTAAAAGTTTATTTAACTAACATATATGTATGTATACACTTTTGTCAAAAGTGTTTGACTAATCTCTGTAAGAAATAAATATATACATATATGAACCATGTTCAAAAAAAAATTATACCTCGGATTCCCTTCAGGAATATGTTATAATCAATAGAACCGAGGCCATATGGCCCATCCTACAATTTTAAATTAAGTTTAAACCTCAAAACAGAGTAAACTGGTTCACATATGTTTTTGTTCAACAACCTGCACAGACATTGCCGATGTCATATAGCCTATAGGCCATATGGCCCATGACTTATACGGGTCATTGATAAAAAGCTATACGGGATAGGGTTTTGTAACATAGGCCATATCATAATGTATGAGCCTCGATAGAAAACTCTTTTAAATTTCAATTATATGTAGTGTGTCCTTATGTGAACATAGGTCTTCGTTATAAGCGATCTTAAAGACAAATTAACTCAATAAAATGTATGAATTTCTAACATGACACAAAGTAACATTAAATTTATGAGGTTTGGGTTATCTATTATAATTGACAAACATATTGGCATATAAATTAAACATAGTGGCAAACATGACAACACTTTAACAAAACAATGCATTTTGAAACATTTAGTATATTGAAATATGTACTATTGAAATGCATAAAATTGTGAACTCACTAACATTACGTTAACGTTTTAAGAGTGTTTTTCTTAGGTTTTATCTTTAGCAACGACACATTTGGAATAGGTGAAACATTGGGATTGAGAATCCTAGAGAATGCATACCTGGAAATGCGTTCAACACTTTATAAGTCTTAGCATTTTTTCCGTTGTGTTGTATTGATACCCATCATTATGCTCCGTCCGGGTTTTGCGGGTGTAACAGATGCGATTGCAGATTGATCTCTGGTCGTCGTGACCATCGGAGGAACGATGGAGGATGACATCATGATAAGCGATCTAATTCATAATTTTGACCTAAAAATGCATGAATCAATAAAAAAAATGGCTAATAAAACAATCTAATTCGAAAATCTAGTCATAAACGTAAAGTAAAATTTCATGAATCACAGTATGAGTCGAGAGAAATCGTACCTTATGACAACCCGCATTTTCAGGTTAACACCGTTAACTTTCTGAGTTAAATCTTTACGATTTATAGAACGTTCATACACGCATTTATATTATGCGTGCACGTTATAACCACGAAACTAATACAAACTAGTGGGACTAGTCTTGTACATTCACCAAAGTTAATTTGTTTAACTTTATGCACAAACTGCAATCAATCGAATCATGAGGGACTTCTTGTGTTAACAAATACACTAGAAATTTGTAACTTTCTTTGCAAGTTTTCAATAACTAGAACTTAAGGGACTATAAGAGGTTTTATTAGAACTTGAGGGATTAGTAGGAATGTGAAAAAAAATTCCCAACCCTAAAACCCCATACATGCGATCGGCCAAAAAAAACCACACCCATCTCCTCTCTCTCTCTCACGACAATGACAACAACATCAGCAACCCCTCTCCATCTCTGTCTCAACTTTCATCTCTCTCGGACTATCTCTTTTCTCTCTTGTGATCCCTCTCTAGGTAAACAACAACCCTAGTACTTGTTTGAATACATGGAATTGTGAGTATTGTTTAATTCACTTGTATGAATATATGGATTGAAGTATGTTTGCTGCGAAATCAAGAGTATATGTGCATCAATGTTGTGTTAACCATGATTAGAGTTGTATAAAAGATATGATGATAGTGATGATAGGGTTAGTATCTATGTGCATGATTATTGTGTAAACTTGATTAGGGTTATGATTAGAAGCATGATTAGGATAAGCTTATGTAATAAATCTGATCTATGATGTTATATGCATGCTAGGGTAGTGTAACATATGTTAAACATGATCTTAGTCACATTTTTGTTAGGAGTTGAAAGTTACAGCTTCTGTCCGGAATTTGGTGCCAACTTGTGAAGTTCATATCTCGGCCAAAACCTAATGAAACTGAGTGGTTTTTAAGTCTAAGATCAAGTTCAAAGAATTTTATATCAAACCCCAGTGGTTTCATATTTTTTGCGATGAGATTTGGTCAATCAAAAAAGATTTAAACGAAACCACATTGTGATATCCTAATAACTTAACTCTACATGCGTAAAATGGGGTTATAACTTGGTCAATATGTAGAGTTAGGACTTGAAATTTGTACGGTGGGTAACCATATAAGATTATGAGATTCTCCAATTGAAATTTCATCAATCGGGTCGACGAAGATTTTTCTAGAAATTAAACGGTAAATTGTCATCTCATTTTGACCTTTGTGTAGAATATATTTTTTCACAATTTTTTTATAAATATTCAGCACCCAGGAAAATTACACAACGCTTTTTAGATTAATTGACACGTCTCATAAAATTTTCATAATTTTGTTGACCCATTTGATATTATTTATAAAATCCACAAACCGGCTTAAAAACTGATGTGTGCTGAAAGTGCTAAAACTGTGCATTAATATGTGAATGTGTATCTAATTGGTTATACGAGGTATTTTTGGATATGTGAAACGTAAGTGAATGTCCTTGAACGTGTTATGTGATAGGTAGGCATTTTGTATATATGTGTACGTATGTATGAGTAGTTCTAAACACGTGTGCATGAACATGAACTTGGTAATAGTATGTTAACAGGACACATACACTTGCACATAACCACATGCATATATGAATAATTGAAAACTCGTATGCATGAATACTTGAAATGCAGATAAGTGAAATTTGTTCTTGATTCTGTTACATGATGAGATGCATAGTAGTAAATATGCGTAACATGAAAACTGATTAAGTGTGTATATACATGTGTTATAAATGACCTACGTGAAACCACATTGTGGTATCCTAATAACTTAATTAACAACAACATGGTAAACATATAGGACGTGTTTGACTCGTAACCTCACTTAGCTACTTAACTTTACCAAGCAAATCTAAGGTGAGTTCACTATTTTACTAAAAGCATGCATCCCTGGTTTGGGACTACATTATCCCTGGTTTGGGACTACATATAGATTCCTGGAAGGAATACCACTACTTAAATACCCTAGTTTACTTACAAGTCTATAGTGGCCTAAACGAACATCTATCTTGAAAGTCCCTACCTTTATACCAATCAGTTGTCGGGTGGCAAACGAGGTATTAGTTGATAGCGCTATTAGGTTTGACAAACCGCATACCGTGCGGGGATCCGGGCGTGAACTTTTGACCTTTCTCTTGCATCAATGCCAATAGACATTGATGTGGGGCACAAAAACTTACACTCTCAGTATTCGGTACCATCAGTTTAGTTGCTTAACAGTGGGTTAGCTACCAATGACATGCCTTTATAACTTTTGTATTTAAACTTATTTTTCGTTGAACTAAAACTGTGAACTCACCAACTTTTTGTTGATACACTTTAGCATGCTTTGCAGGACGCTAGGTACGACACATATGGGGACTTGCAGCTTGGAGTGTCATTGTTTTTTATTAAGCTGTTTCCTTTATTTATGCAAAACAACTATGAGTTTTTGCTATGTCTGGGTTTTTATACATTTAGCTTCCGCTGTCAAACTTAAACTCGCATTTTCGAACATTTAAAATTATTATCATTATTCATGTTGAATGTGGTAGTTAAACATTTTTCTATTATTTAGTGGCTTGATCCTGGTTTGTCACACGCCTCGTAGTAAAACCACGCAGGTGGAATTTGAGGGTGTGACATACGCGCTGTTAGTGTTCTTCCATGACAGGAGCAGATTCCGTTTCGAGTGTTGTAAATGTAGATATTTAGCGTATGATTTAATGAATCAATGTAGAAGAGCAGTGTTCGAATCGAGAAAAATCATACATGTTGTCTCGAAACCCTAGCTTTGGTCAGAATACCGAACATTTTGTCGGAACCCTAATTCAGCCATGGTTACCACCTCGTTCATCTTCAGCCCATCATCATTATACCATTAGAGCACCACCATTGCCGTTTGGATTTGATAGAGAGAGAGGGAGGGAGAGAAAGATAGAGAGAGACGATGAGAAATGGAAAAATGGAAAAGAAAGGGAAATGAGGTGCCAAGAAAGAGCTACACGTGGTGATGGATGTGTCAAAAGGTACACAAAACTCTTTAAACAACCATGTAAGAACACATATACAAAAGGTACAACAACGAAAAAATTATAACACCAAACCAACACAATGTCATCATCATCATCATCATCATCGTACTCAGTATATCCCACCTATAGCAAAGCTAAGGTAGGGTCTGAGGAGGGTGGGATGTAGACAGCCTTACCTCTACCCCGTAGGAATAGAGAGGCTGCTTCCAATGAGACCCCCGGCTCGATTGTGGTTTTGCATCAAGCCTTGGACATAAGGCACATAACACTCAGCAATTGAGACAAACGCCAATTGGTGCATGTACCCCCTTGTCTTTCGGCTATCAACGCCACCACATGATGCCTGATTAACGATCCCCTCTTTTTAACGTTATTTTCACGAAATTAGTAAAATAACGTTAAAAATTAGTGCACTTTTGCTTTTGCCCCCCCGAGCGCCCACACATATATTACATTATATGAGCAGACCGCAAGCGGGGCTACAAACCAACACAATGTACAACACTTAATTGCCTAAAACATGTTGTAAATTAATACTCTATAAATGTCAAATCCCTGGTTGTTAGCTATATGATTTAACGCGAGTGCTCACTTTTGAAGTAAGTCATGTAACAAACGTTTCCAACCAAAATATCATTTTATATATCACAAAATACACACCACGCCCATGACATTATAGCATAGTGGCATCTTGGGGAGGGATACGGCTTATGACCATTAGGTCATAGGTTCGATTCCCATAAGGGGGGTTTTTCCCAAATTTATTGGGTTTCCTCCTGAATTGGTGTATAGGCATTATTGCCTAGTGGAGATGGATATGATCGGGTGGTTCCGCTGGTGGCATGATGATACTCCAGTGGTCCGTCAGTTATCCAAATTTGCTGTTCAAAAAACAAAATACACACCACATATACACACATACAATTCACACAAACCATGAAATCGGGTCAGATTGATACCGAATAAAAAAATGATAATGAAAACATATGGTTTAGGCTCAAATCCAGTCAGGTTTAGTTTTTACCTAAGCAACTTAATGTTATTAATTAAAGGAAATTGGTTTGATTCAGGTCATACCGAGAACCCATGTTTTGCTATGGTTCCATCTTGACGAGTGTGATTCCGTGCCACGTTTAGCACATCACTGCACAAAATGGCTTTCTTCCAAATTTAGCAAAACATGTATTTTTACACTAACAAACTCACACCGTGCAATGTTATTTAGAAAACTAAAGACCTCAACTCATTGACATTTGTTAAAAATACATATACATATACAAATCAATAATGAATAATAAACGTATTATTGTTATTGTGTTTTAATACTTTTCTTGTTGTTTTCATGTTTATTAGGCTTATGGCGATGAAGCTGTAGCTGGGCTAAGGACTAGGAATTGGGCTTGTTGTTGTGGGCTAAGTGGACGTGTTGCTCAGGATTGTAGCAGTTGTGGTTCAAGCTAAATGGGCTCAAGGAATTATTGTCATATGGGCTTGGCCTATGGCCACTTCCAGAAGATTCATTCACTCAGTCTTACAACATATCTGTAAAGTATGTTTCTCTCTCTACAGGCATTGCGATTAGGGTTTTGTTAACTCAGATTCACCTTGAATCTGAGTTCTGATTGTTGGAGTTTTAGATCTTATAGCATATCTCTAATGTATACACCGATTTGTCAGGCTTAGAGCATTTACATTTGATTCTTTATCTATATCCATATAACTACACTAAAAATTACTACTTATTTTGTGACATCCCGTACTTTCTAGTTAACGAAGTTAACTCTCCCTTAGTAAATCTTTACGATTTCTAGCACATTCGTACACGAATTCATATCACACGTGTAAGTATAACACACGGAAAAAACATAAACTAGAAGGACTAGTTTTGTTTATACACTTAAAAGTTAAATATTTAACTTTCTATACTAGTTTCAAGGTTTTGAAACTTGGAGGACTAATCTTGTCATAAACATAAAGTTAGTTTATGAAACTTTCCATGCAAGTTTGTATAAAGTTTGTATATTTAGAACTCAAGGGACTAGAAGGGTTTTTGTTAGAACTCGAGGGACTAGTGTGTTAATGATTAAACTTGTGTTATAACATTTCCCAAACCGTAACCCACCCAAAAGAGCCCACGATCGCACATCCATCTTCCTCTCCCTCACTACACTAGCAACCCCTTTTCTCTCGGCTCTTCATCTCTCTTGGCTCTTCATCTCTCGATCTCTCACTCTTCGGCATCCCTCTATCCTTCTCGTAAACATCTCTCACACCCGTTTCAAAGTACATGTGTATTGTTTACATGTAGGTGCATGATAGATTGATTTGTATAGAGGTGTTTTGATGAATACATGTATGCATGGAAACTAGGGTTTGTATGAGAAGCATGATTGTGATAATATATGTGTTGAATCTGATTTATATGATGTTAAACATGCTAGAACAAAGAAATAAGGTTAAAGAATGATCATAAACATGTTTTTAACAAGAGCTGAAAGACTACAGCTTCTATCCAGATTTTTATGTTGACTTGTAAAGGTTGTATATTGGCCAAAACTTGATGAAACTGGGTGGTTCTTGAGTCTAGAGTCAAGCTCAAAAAAATTGCTTTCAAACCACACTAGATTCGTATTTTTCTGACGAGTTTTGGTTAGTCAAAAGATTTAAATGAAATCAAAGGTCGAAGTTGTGTTTTTCTACAGAAATTGCAGTTCATTACAGGAGCCATAATGTCAATATTTAGAGTTAATATCTGAAATTTTTACTGTAGATAAACCTAAGAGATTATGAGATGCTCCAACTGGAATTTTTTTTAAACGAGGCAAGGAGGATTTTTATATAAATTAAATCGTAAACTGTCATCAGAAGATGACACTTTTGACCTTTGTGTGTTACATGATTTTTGGTGCACATTTAGACCTTGAGAAAAATACACAAGTTCAATCGGGCTAATTAGCACGTCCTGTAAAATATTCATAATTTTTCTAGTCCAGATAGTATTTTAAATAAAATCCACAAAAGAGCTTGAGAAATGATGTTAAACTAAATTGGCTGAAATGTTGTGTTAATCTTTGAAAGTGTATTTATTGGTTTCTATAATGTGTCAGTGCATATTTGAAACCTAAGCAAACGTCATTGAACATGTTACATGATATGAGATGTACATATGCACATAACCACACGAACATGTAATTAAATGACAACGTGTATGCATGGTATGATAGTATACATGTGTAGCAAAAAAAGTGGGTACATGGGTGACTTAGGTGAATTATGAATCCCTAGTGATTTGACTAACAATAAAACGGTAAACATATCAAGACTTGGTTGACCCGCAACTACCGTAGACACTTAATTCTTACCGAACGGTAAACATATCAAGACTTGGTTGACCCACAACTACCGTAGACACTTAATTCTTACCGAACTCTCTAAGGTGAGTTCGTAGCCCTTACTCTTTTTTTAATTATTTAAACACATGGAGAGAAAACATGCGCAGAATTATGGTAAAGTAGTGTACAATTTAATTAGAGTTTTTGTTATATCATTATGGTAAAAAAAGTGCAACATTATCACAAGTTCAGTCCTTACGTGTCGCAGCCCCCGATCCCAACCTGGAAGCGGGTGCCGCGAGCCTGACTGGTGGTATCGATGTTTATTAATTTGGCAGCAGAATTAAAACATCAGGATCGTAGTTAGAAAATAAATTCAGAGTTTGTAAAACACCAAACTTTTTATATTAAACTAATGAGTTAAAACCCATATTTCATTTATAATGTATTTATAGGGATAAACCCTAGTTGCTGAAAACATAAATTTCTTCTTTTATTTAGGTAACTTATAGCTACTTTCTTTAAGCCTCCAGTACTCCATAGCTGGCTTCTAATAGCTTTACATCAAGTTACCTGAAACGTATTTTAAAAATATTTTATTAGCAAGAAATATTGGCGAGTACATTCCATTTTATAAAAAGATACATTGTTATAACTTTACAGCATCAAGAGTTTTTACATTTGTTTATATCTAACAATTTCTCAACAGTATTATTACTAGGGCACAATTCCCCCGTGCTTGTGGTCATGCTACTATTGGCTAACTCTTTGTCCAATAGTAACGAGTGTCAAGTAATGTATACAAAACCCCACATACCGATAGTAATTGCAGAATACAAAAACTTAATCACTGTAAGTATAACTGATAAACATTTAGGGTTTGGTAAAGCATTTTAAATATAAATGTATCACAAAAATGTGATAAAAAGAAGAATGACTCACTTTGTAGATTTAGGTTTTACTAAAAGCTTTCTGGTGATTTTCCTGAGTTCCTATTAAAAATATACAATGCACGCGTGTTAGTATAATAAACCAATTTAACATTATCAATACCTCACGAGATAAGAACCCCAACAAATCATAGCACCCCAACCACTACCCTTATTCCCAACACAACCCATGGAAATCGAACCAAACCCAGGAGACCAAGTTCCCGCACCTGCCTTTGACCCAAACGAAATCCCTAGAGTCTCAGTACCCCATCCTCCAAATTATGACCCATGGTTTGATGATCATAGGGATTACCAAGAACTCTACCCACAGGAAGAGCCCATGCAAAACCCAGTAGCACCCTACCCAAACCTTGGCCCTCTAGATCCTTACTTGGATAATGACCAATATATTCGAGAGATCTTAGAAAAACCATACCCATACGAAGAACCAATGCCACAGTATCCTGACCCGATACCAGCACCCGCACCACCCATGAGCACCGAGAACGTGCAGGAACTCCGCACTTTTGGTGAGGAGTTGTTAGATGAAAGTGAAAGGATAAGACAAAAAGGGGAGATGCTCGTTTGGAAATATGACGAGCGTAACATGCAATATTGGATGAACCCCTAGTGACAGTTTTAGTAATAATAATAATAATAATAATAATAATAATAATAAAATATATATATGTGTGTAACTTGAAAAAAAAACTAGACTAAAATAGATAACCCAATAACTATTGATGCATACTAGTATTGTATTTTAAAATTCCAGTTGCGGTTTGTATTAGATGCATAATATATAAAATAGAGTAAATGTCGCAATGCACGACGATTTTGATCAATGTGTTTGTTTGTGTGATTATTCGCAATAAACATTGCTCTATGATATTAATATCGGGTAAATGTTTATAATCCAGATGGACAACACAGCAAATCAAGGAAACCAGAATAACGATAATAACGGAAACCAATTAGATAACAATGCCGTTCAACATATAGTGGCACAAGGAATCATAGATGCTATGCCTAATATCATCCAAGCTGTTAGAGAAGCTGAAAATAATAAAAGTAATAGTGGAAGTAAACGACCACCTACTGAACCCGATCACAGCGTAAACAATGGACCATTACTTCAATTGCCTATTCTAAAAAGAAGAAGAACCATGTCTTATGGTTGTTCTTACAAAGAATTCTGGTCTTGTAAACCAATAGAATTCTCTGGCAATGAAGGAGCTATTGCAGCTCTACGCTGGATAGAAAAGACAGAGGCTGTCTTAAAAATAAGCAAGTGTGCAGAGGAAGACAAAATCATGTTTGCTTCCAATCTTTTTAAGAATGTTGCACTAGAATGGTGGAACACTATTCTCCAGTCTAGGGGAAGTGATAGAACCTATAATATGGAATGGACTGAGTTTAAGAACATGGTAGAAAGGAAATTATGTCCTCCCAATGAAAAGGAACAGATAGCTAATAAATTTCTAAACCTTAGAATGACTGGAATAGACTGTAAGGGTTACACTATCGTATTCTTCGAATATGCTAGAATTGTGCCAACCCTAGCTTCACCTGAACCAGTATTAATCTCCCGTTACATCTGGGGATTAATAAGTGAAATTAGACATGTAGTCAAGGCAGCTAGACCACAAACCATAGAAGAAGCTGTAGAACTAGCAAATATCTTGACTGATAAATTAGTACTTACCCAAGAAGAAAACCCGAGGAAGAACCTAGCTCAAAGGCTTACCCAGGAATTTCGCTACGGTAATTCCAACCGTAGGAAAAACGTAGGTTCTACTTCGGCACCTTATTGTAAGGTCTGCAAGAGGAAGCATTCAGGAAGATGCTCAACCTACTGCAATTTCTGCAAGATACCAGGACCTAAAGAAGAAGACTGCAGGAACAAACCTAGCAATGGAGTATGCTTCAATTGTGGAGAAAAGGGAAATATTAAGCCAAACTGTCCGAAACTAACTCTAGCCATGAACAACAAGACTACTAAGAATGCTAGAGCATTTGTTCTGACAGCTGAAGAAGCAAAGATGATTCCGGATGTAATTGCCGGTACGTTTTTAGTTAATGATGTTTTTGCTAAAGTATTATTTGACTCTGGTGCGAACCAAAGTTTTATTAATACTTCATTCTGCAAACTTCTCAATCAACCATTAACTAAACTTCAACAAGAATGTCTAGTAGAGACAGCAAATGGAGAATCCATTAAGATCACTGAAATCTTGCAGGGAGCAAGAATAGAAATTTTAAACCAAGATTTTATTGCTAACCTTTACCCAATGAATCTAGCTGGATTTGATATTGTATTAGGAATGGATTGGTTAGTAGCCAATAAAGCCAGTATTTTATGTGATCAAAAGTCAATACAAGTAAACTCACCAAAGGGTGAAAAGATCACAATTAAAGGAAATAAGCCATCTAAATCCACGAAATTCATCTCTGTGATGAAAACCGCAAGTTGTGCAAGGAAAGGATCATTAGTGTATATGATTTCCATAATCATTAACACAAAAGGAAAAGAATTGAAAGATATTCCCGTAGTATCTCAATTCTTAGATGTTTTCCCAGAAGAATTACCAGGACAACCGCCAGATAGAAAAGTTGAATTCAGAATTCACCTGTTACCAGGAACAGCACCAATTGCCAAGGCACCTTACCGTTTGGCACCCGCAGAAATGCAAGAACTAAAGAAACAGTTAGATGAACTTCTGGAAAAAGGGTTCATACAGCCCAGTTCATCACCGTGGGGAGCACCAATCTTGTTTGTCAAGAAGAAAGACGGGTCAATGCGTATGTGCATTGATTACCGAGAATTGAACAAAGTCACGATTAAGAATCGGTACCCATTACCGAGAATCGATGATCTTTTTGATCAGTTACAAGGAGCTCGATTCTTTTCAAATATCGATTTACGCTCAGGATATCATCAATTAAAGGTTCATGAAGAGGACATTCCTAAGACCGCCTTCAAAACAAGGTATGGCCATTATGAATTTACAGTCATGCCATTTGGTCTAACCAATGCCCCGGCCGCATTTATGGACATGATGAACAGAATATGTAAGCCATATCTGGATAAATTCATAATTGTCTTTATAGATTATATTCTCATTTACTCTAAGAGTAAAGAGGAACATGCAGCGCATCTGCATGCACTCCTAAATTTGCTGAGAAAAGAAAAGCTTTATGCTAAATTTTCGAAATACGAATTTTGGTTAGAAGAAGTGCAATTTCTTAGACATATAGTTAATCATGAAGGAATTCATGTGGATTCCCCAAAGATTGAGGCAATTACCAAATGGAAAGTCACTGAATCACCAACGGAGGTGAGAAGTTTTCTAGGACTGGCAAGTTATTATAGACGGTTTATCCGAGTTTTTTCTAGAATAGCCATTCCCTTAACAAAATTAACCTATAAATCTGTTAAGTTTGAATGGGGACCACAACAAGAAGAATCCTTTAGAATCCTTAAGCAAAGATTAACCAACGCACTCATACTAGCGTTGCCAGAAAGAACTGAAGATTTTGTAGTCTATTGTGACGCTTCTAAGTTAGGTTATGGATGTGTGTTAATGCAAAGTCAAAAGGTTATAGCCTATGCCTCTAGACAACTTAAGAATCATGAAGAGAATTATACAACCCATGATTTAGAGTTAGGAGCCATAATTTTTGCCCTTAAGATTTGGAGACACTATTTATATGGAAATAAATTTGTTGTCTTCACCGATCATAAGAGTCTAAGATACATTTTTGGGCAAAAAGAGTTAAATATGAGACAAAGACGCTGGATGGAAATGCTTAGTGATTATGATTGTAGTATCCAGTACCATGAAGGAAAAGCTAATGTAGTAGCTGATGCTTTAAGTAAAAAATATCACGAAAAGCCAAAAAGAGTATGTTCTCTTAAGTTAAATGTGCAGATAGATTTAAATGAACAAATTAGAGAAGTACAAGAATCAGTAATCAAGGACGATACTGAGAAATTAAAAGGAATGATTAAGGAATTAGAACAAGGAACAAGTGGAATTTGGAGATTCCATAAGAACAGGATCTGGATACCCAAACAAGGAAACCTACGCCACCGAATATTAGAAGAAGCCCATAAGTCTAAGTATACGATACATCCTGGAAGTGATAAGATGTATCAAGATTTAAAGAAGAATTTTTGGTGGGTAGGAATGAAAAAGGATATAGCAGCTTATGTTGCCAAGTGTCTAACTTGTTCACAAGTTAAAGCTGAACATCAGAAACCCTCAGGTTTATTACAACAATTAGAAATGCCAATATGGAAATGAGAATTGATAGCAATGGACTTTGTTACCAAATTACCCAAGACAAGAAAGGGAAATGATACAATCTGGGTGATTGTAGATAGGTTAACCAAGTCTGCTCATTTCTTACTGATGAAGAAAACCTTTAGCATGGAACAGTTAGCTAAACTTTATGTAAATGAAATAGTTTCGTTACATGGAATTCCTTTATCTATTGTTTCTGATAGAGATAGCCGTTTTACTTCTCAGTTTTGGACAAGTTTCCAAAAAGCAATGGGAACCAAGTTAAATATAAGCACAGCTTATCATCCTCAAACGGATGGATAGAGCGAAAGGACAATTCAGACAATGGAAGATATGCTTAGAGCTTGTGTAATTGATTTCGGAGGAAATTGGGACGATCATTTACCATTAATAGAATTTTCCTACAATAACAGCTATCATACCAGTATCAATGCTGCACCATTTGAATCAATTTATGGACGAAAGTGCCGAACTCCAGTCTGTTGGGTAGAAATTGGAGAAAAGCAACTGTCTGGACCAGAGATAGTACAAGAGACAACAGACAAGATTATTCAAGTCAAGGAAAGACTAAAAGCAGCACGCGATCGACAAAAGAGTTATGCTGATAACAGACGGAAGCCATTGGAGTTTCAGGTAGGAGACAAGGTATTATTAAAAGTTTTTCCTTGGAAAGGAGTGGTCAGATTCATCAAAAGGGGAAAGCTAAGTCCCAGGTAGGTTGGACCTTTTGAGATTATTAAAAGGATATGACCAGTAGCTTATCAGCTACAACTGCCAGAGGAAATGACAGGAATACATGATGTATTTCATGTATGTAATCTCAAAAAGTGCTTAGCTGATGAGTCATTAGTAGTACCTCTTAAGGACATAGAGGTAAATGAGAAACGTAAGTTTGTAGAATGACCTCTACAAATTGAAGACAGGAAAGTCAAGAATCTCAAACACAAGAGATTAGTTCTGGTCAAAGTGAAATGGGATACCAAGAGAGGACCAGAATATAGATGGGAGCTTGAATCAGAGATGCAAAGGAAATATCCACACCTATTCCAGTAGACCCCGAGGACGAGTTCTAAAACAAGGTGGGGAGGATATAACAACCCTCCTAAAATATTTAAAACACCCTTATACGTCCTAAAATACACCCCGTATACAAAAATCGGGCCCGAAATACCTTTATATAATTAAAAATCAAATAAAACAAAATTATATAGCCTGTGGCGGGCCGCGACAGACACACCACAAGGTGTCACGGGGCGCGATGGCATGACACCAGGTGACTTCTCAGACTGCCACGTGTCCCATCTCATGTCCGGTCTACTAGCTGATTTGCCAAGCCTAGGCTAGATAGGGAGGGGGTGGCGGCCCGCGAGGGCTAAGCCCTGGGGCGTCGCGGGGCGCGACGGTACGTCTGAGCAGCCCTATAAATTGAGAGTTTCGGCTCTCATTTGAAATCATTCATCACACACAATTCTCTCTCAATTTCTGTAGTGTAGACATAATACCGGGTATAATATCCCCCTAATTAGCGAAGCTCTGACTCGTTGTAAGTATTATAACCCCCGGTTACGTATTAGATACGCTGCCCGATTGATCTAGTGCTCCGTAACGTCTGTCGAGGCTCTGCCCGACGTAGTCGTTGGAGTTCCGTCTCGGGGAGGGTATAACTAATGTAAAATGGGTTATTATACGAACGCATGTGCATTGTTTTAATTAATAGATTATAACCAGGAAGTCACAAAAGAAATACCTAAAGTAGCAATGTGAGTAATCTCCTTTTTATATAAACTGTTTTTACAAAACCTCAATTATTTTACATTATGATTAACAGTGATTGAGTATTTGTAATTCTACAATTATCGTCGGTATGTTGGGGTTTTGTATACAAAATTTGTTACTACACTGTGAGTAGTAACATGACCACAAGTTGGGTTGACAGTACCGTGGGTGGTAATTAAAGTAAGAATTGGAAACAAATGTATTTGCGCGATCGCCCTCAAATACTGTAAAATGATAAAACCTGTTTTGATTAAACTGGGATTCACTCGCCAGTATTTCTTGCTGATAAAATGTTTTTAAACGCATTTCAGGTAACAAAATGTGAAAGCCAATGAGAAGCCAGCTGGACAGCACTGAAGGCTTGGAAAAGTGGCTATAAAAGTTACCTAAATAAAGAAGATGTTTTATTTTCAATAAAATAAGGTTTAACCCTATAATATGTTGTACTAAAAACTTGGGTTTTTCCCATGTGTTTAATCTTATAAAAGTGTGGTATTTTACTCTGATAAAATATTTCCTAACTACGGTCCTGGTGTAATTTCCGCTGCCAAAATGAATAAACAACGATACCACCATCTCTGAGTAGGCCGCGGTCGCCCGCCTCCCGGGTCAGGGGTCGGGGGTTGCGACAGTTGGAATGGCAGACTGAAGCTCTATTTCATGCCCCACGACCGAACTAAGCTTCCCCTCTCGCGGCCCGCGAGACCCTTAGCTAGGTTTTATGGTTGACCAGTCATCAATGTAGTTGTGACACGTGGACAACACGTGTCGTCAAACGTGACCGGAAGATCATGAGCCTCTCGCGCCACCCGAAATCTTTCTCTAAGTCTGTCGCTGCCCGCGACATACATGGATTTATTATTATTTTTTTCATTTTTCAATTTAAATAACTATACGCGAGTTCGGTTTTTTGATTACCGAGTTTTTAGGGCATTTTTTAGGGTTGTTATATTCTCCCTACCTTGTTTTAAATCTCGTCCTTGAGATTCACTAGAATAGGTAAGGATATTTCCTTTTCATTTCAGATTCTAGTTCCCATGTGTATTTTGGTCCTCTCTTTGAATCTCACTTTACTTTGACCAGAACTAATCTTTTGTGTTTGGGATTCTTGATCTTTCTATCTTCAATTTGTATTGGCTTTTCTACAAACTTGACCTTTTTATTTACCTCTATATCTTGAAGAGGTATTACCAATGATTCATCTGCTAAGAATTTCTTGAGGTTACATACATGAAATACATCGTGTATTCCTACCATTTCTTCTGGTAACTATAGCTGATAAGCTACTGGCCCTATTCTTTTGATAATTTCAAAAGGTCCAACATACCTTGGGCTTATCTTTCTTCTTTTACCAAATCTTACAATTCCTTTCCATGGTGAGACTTTCAATAGTACCTTGTCTCCAACTTGAAATTCCAATGGTTTCCGTCTGTTATCTGCATAACTCTTCTGACGGTCTCGTGCTGTTTTCAGTGTTTCCTTGACTTGAATTATTTTTTCAGTCGTTTCTTGTACAATTTCAGGACCTGATAGTTGCTTTTCTCCGATTAATGCCCAACATACTGGTGTTCGGCATTTCCATCCATAGAGTGCTTCAAATGGTGCAGCATTGTTGCTTGTATGACAGCTATTGTTATAAGAAAATTCTATTAAAGGTAAGTGTTCATCCCAACTTCCTCCAAAATCTATCACACAGGCTCTAAGCATATCTTCCATAGTTTGAATCATCCTTTCACTTTGTCCATCTGTTTGAGGATGATAAGTTGTACTTAGATTCAATCTGGTTCCCATTGCTTTTTGGAAACTTGTCCAGAAATGAGAAGTAAAACGACTATCTCTGTCTGACACAATAGATAAAGGAATCCCATGTAATGAAACTATTTCATTCACATACAACTTAGCTAATTTTTTCATACTGAAAGTTTCTTTCATTGGTAAGAAATGGGCAGATTTAGTCAATCTGTCTACAATCACCCAGATCGTGTCATTACCTTTTCGTGTCTTGGAAAATTTAGTAACAAAGTCCATTGTTATCAATTCCCATTTCCAATTGGCATTTCCAATTGCTGAAGTAATCCTGAAGGTTTCTGATGTTCAGCTTTAACCTGTGAGCAGGTTAAACATTTAGCAACATAATTTACTATGTCCTTTTTTAATCCTATCCACCAAAAGTTCTTTCTTAAGTCTTGACACATCTTGTCACTTCCAGGATGTATCGTATACTTGGATTTATGAGCTTCTTCTAGAATTCGGCTTCGTAGGTTCCCTTGAATAGGTACCCAAGTCCTTTTCTTATGGAATCTCCAAATTCTATCTGCTCCTTTTTCTAATTCTTTAATCATTCCTTTAAAACCTTTAGTATCGTCCTTGATTGTTGTTTCTTGTATCTTTTTCGATTGTTCATTTAAATCTATCTGCATGTTTAGTCTGAGAGCACGTACCCTTTTTGGCTTCTCATGGTACTTTCGACTTAAAGCATCAGCTACTATATTAGCTTTTCCTGCATGATATTGGATATTACAATCATAATCGCTAAGGATTTCCATCCAACGTCTTTACCTCATGTTTAGTTCCTTTTGCCCGAAAACATACCTTAAACTCTTATGATCTGTGAAGACAATGAACTTACTGCCATAAAGATAGTGTCTCCAAATCTTAAAGGCAAAAATTATTGCTCCTAACTCTAGATCATGTGTTGTATAATTCTCTTCATGCTTCTTTAGTTGTCTGGAGGCATAAGCAATTACCTTTTTACATTGCATTAATACACATCCAAATCCTAATTTAGATGCATCGCAATAAACTATGAAGTCTTCTGCTCCTTCTGGCAAAGCAAGTATTGGTGCATTAGTTAATCTTTGCTTCAAAATCTTGAATGCTTCCTCTTGTTTTGATCCCCATTCAAACTTAACTGACTTGCAAGTTAGTTTGGTTAATGGGATGGTGATTCTAGAAAAATCTTGAATGAAACGTCGATAGTATCCTACCAATCCAAG
The DNA here is from genome assembly GCA_030545235.1 of Helianthus tuberosus. Lineage (NCBI taxonomy): Eukaryota > Viridiplantae > Streptophyta > Magnoliopsida > Asterales > Asteraceae > Helianthus > Helianthus tuberosus. The sequence goes on along the minus strand of CM060401.1, from coordinate 157,352,869 downwards.
AAAACTTCTTACTTCTGTTGGTGATTCAGGGACTTTCCATTTCTTAATAGCTTCGATCTTTGTAAGATCCACATGAATTCCCTCATGATTAACTAAGTGTCCAAGAAATTGCACTTCTTGCAACCTGAAGGGGTATGGTCCCAAAAACCTTACGCAGGCGCAATGAACCATACCATAACCTTATCCCAAAACATCCTGAATAAAGACCATGCGCGGCTGCGCAACGGTCCTAAACAGGATTTAGGAAGAAACAGTTCAAAGGAATATGGTCTAGGAAACCTCGCATAAGGACACGAGGCCATACCATAGTCTTATTCCAAGAACACCTTTGACAGAACCCTGCGCGGTTGTGCAGCGGTTCTAAACAAAGATATAGAAGAGAATAATCTTCGATAATCGTGCGCCGGAGAAAGGGTAAAACTAACAACTAACCCCCTTGCGCAAGCTCGCTCGAGAGTACAGTTAGACTCGAAAACAGAATCCTAAGCATCTCCGCGCGCCTGGAATCAAGACTTGAACAAAAGTGTTTTTTCTGTTGCAACAGAATAGACACGTGGCAAGGGCATAAAGGTTTTACAGCTGTAGATCTTCTAGAAGGTTGTCAATGCTCATCGTGCACAACCATTCAGTTACAACTGAAAGGTGACGTTGCATAATCGTGGACGATCATCTGGGGTCACGATGATGGCACTAACTTGGAGAAGGATCCACCCAAACCCACTTTCCACGTGGCATCTCCCCAGCCGTCGATCACACTCACGATTCGTGTGCGTGGAGTTAACGTTAGTGATTGATGAAAAGGGCATAACCACCAACGGAAAATACTTTCCGTTATTCTCTCCGTCACATCAGTTTCCCGCCAAAACACGGTTATAAATAGAAGGTTGCAGGTATGATCTCACAAGTTACACTCACTTCACTTTTACTACTTCTTCTTCATCGAGATCACTGTACTTATTCTCACGCTGGAGGGTGGTCACGGAGAGAACCCCCATTCTCCCCGTGGCGAGTCTAACGGCTTTCTGTTTTGTAGTGATCACCGAAGAAGGAATTTAGCCAAACCCCCGAATCGAGTGAGAGGATTAACCTTTTTATGCAGAGACTAAACCCCTGGTCTGATTGATTCCGGTCATTCAAACCACGGTTTCTTCATTGGCGCCCACCGTGGTCCATTGAAATTGGCTCTTTTTCACGCAGTTGCTAACGTGCTGATAAATGGGTATAACTTAACGGCATGATTTGCAAGAAACCGGTTGAGCGCCGCTAGTCGACCAGCTAGGCGTTGCATTTCCTTGATGGATGCTGGTGATGACATGAGCTGAATGGCCTCTACTTTTTCTGGATTGACTTTGAACCCATCTTTGGTTACGATAAACCCTAGGAATTTGCCTTCTTCCATTCCGAACGAACACTTTACGGGGTTTAGCTTTAGGTTGACTCTGCGCAGAGAGTCAAAAGTGCGCTGAATGTTTGTGAGCATTGATTCTTCTTGGCGACTCATAATGACAAGGTCATCCATATAGACCTCTGCTGTGACGCCGATATCCTCTCCGAAGACTCTATCCATTAGACGTTAGTAAGTTACCCCCGCATTGCGGAGACCGAAAGGCATTTTTGTGTAACAAAATATACCTTTGTCCATGCGGAAGGCTGTCTTGTCTTCGTCTTCTTCCTTCTTATCTATCTCTGGGAGGGCGTAACAGTCTTTTGGGCAGGCTTTGTTAAGATCCTTGAAATCAACGCACATGCGCCACCCGCCATTGTGCTTCTGCACCATTACTGGGTTAGCTACCCAGGTTTGATATCGAACTTCGTGCAAAATCCCAACCTGAAGTAATTCAGCTACTTGCTCATTCATTGCACGAGCCTTTTCTGGACCAAGACTACGCTTTCCTTGTGCTACTGGTTCTTCGGAAGGTCGGACGTTCAAGCAATGTTCTGTTATTTCTCTTGGTACGCCGGTCATGTCTGTTGGGGACCACGCGAAAATATCCATATTCTCGACTAGGAGCTCTTTTAGCTTTGTGTGTATTGCTGGTGAGATGGCGTGCCCTAACAGAATGGTTTGCTCAGGGTATTCATTGTTGAGTACCCATTTCTCTGGTTCATCAGATGGAGATGGCTTTGCAGCCTTTACCGGTGGCTCGTCATCTACATACATCACCTCTTTGCTTGAATATAATATTGCCACTCCGGTTTCTGTTGGGAAACCGCAAGCAGCGTGTGGTATGGAGGTAATCATACTAAACTCTCGTTGTGAACGTCGTCCTAACAATACATCGTGGCGTGACGTAGCTGGCATAACTATGAAATTGACTGTAACAGTGCGCGAGTGCTTTCCATCCGAGAGTGTTACTGGAAAGGTGATTTGACCCAGTGGTAAGACGACTTCATTGCAGAAACCAGTTAGAGGGAAATCGACTGGTTTCAAGCGCGCCTTTTCTTCTGGGTCTAATTGCTAAAAACATTGCTCGTAAATAATATCCATCGAACTACCCGGATCAATGAACATGTAATCAGTGCGATAATGACCGAAGATACCCGTTATGATGACCGGCCGTTCTTTCTGAGGACCTCCTGGAACAACGGGGAAAACTACTTGTTGTTCACGCAAGTGTTGACTGTGGCTCCGTTTGTTCTGTTTGTACGAGGGTCCACCTTGTACCATGTATGTTTGTTCCATACTGGTTTTTGGTTTGTTGTGATCATCTTCTACATTTTGCTTTGTACGACTGACTGTTTTCAGATATCCTTCGTTATCGAGCTGGGTGTCCCACCATTGTGATGATCGTGGGCCCAACACTGTATTATTGGATTTTTTTTCTGAGACGTGTGCTCTGCCCGAGGCTCTTGATAACCAGATCTGAGATAGAGAGACTCAGATCTGGTGCTTGTCTGAGGGTATACCTCTGCTACGTTAGTCAGTTCTTATTTGAAAATTTTGTTTATGTTATTTTGGAATTTGGTAAACCAAAAACCCAGAGTTTCTTCCGAAAATAGATCTGGATTAATCTGAGTGTCAGATTGAACTGAGGCAACTGGACTGTGTTCCCTATGACGAATCTCGCTGGTATTAAATGATTTTTTCGTGATTCCGTTGATCTGAAAAACACGAGTGGGGTTGTCGTTGTTTTCAAACCGAGGACTTGACAGGAAAATTGTCGGAACTTCTGCCATAGAAAATAGAGAATAAAAAGAAATGAATCAAAACGAGAAGATGAAAGTGAAAATTGAAGAATCGGTGGGCGCCAATGAAGTACTTGTAAATGCTTGGCATGCTCTTCTTTATTTCTGGAGTAAATTAATATATCATCTATAAAAACAATTATGAATTTATCTAGGTATGGTTTACATATCCAGTTCATCATGTCCATAAATGCAGCTGGGGCATTGGTTAAACCAAATGGCATGACTGTAAATTCATAATGATCGTATCTAGTTCTGAAAGCAGTTTTAGGAATGTCCTCTTCCTATACCTTCAGTTGATGATATCCTGAGCGTAAGTCGATCTTGGAAAAGAATCGGGCTCCTTGAAGTTGATCGAATAGATCATCGATTCTCGGTAGTGGGTACCGATTTTTAATCGTAGCCTTATTTAATTCCCTGTAGTCAATGCACATACGCATTGATCCATCTTTCTTTTTGACAAATAACACCGGTGCTCCCCAAGGTGATGAACTAGGTTGTATAAAGCCTTTTTTCTAATAATTCGTCTAACTGTTTCTTAATTCCTACATCTCTGTTGGCGCTAGACGATATGGTGCTTTAGCAATTGGTGCAGTTCGTGGTATCAGATGAATTCTAAATTCAACTTCGCAATCTGGCGGTAATCTAGGTAACTCTTCTGGAAAAACATCTGGGAAATTAGATACTACAGAAATATCTTTTACCTCTTTTCCTTTAGTGTTAATGATTACTGAAATCATATACACTATTCCTCTTTTTCGTGCGTAGCTTGCAGCTTTCATTACAGAAATGAACTTTGTTGCCCTTGTCGGCTTGTCTCCCTTAATTGTGATCCTTTCGCCAGTTGGCATATAAACTTCTTACAGACTTTTGATCACACAAAATTCATGCATGATTGGCTACCAACCAATCCATTCCCAATACCACATCGAATCCGGCTAGATCCATTGGTAACAGGTTCGCGGTAAACTTATGACCTAAAATTTCTATATTTCCTTTCTGAAGGATTTCGCTTATTTTGATAGAATTTCCATTTGCCGTCTCCACCTTACAGTCTTGGTGAAGTTTAGTTAACGGTTGATTGAGAAGTTTACAGAAAGAAGTATTTATAAAACTTTGGTTTTCACCAGAGTCAAATAATACTTTAGCATAAACATCATTAACTAAAAACGTAGCAGCAATTACATTAGGGATCATCTTAGCTTCTTCTATGGTCAGTACGAAAGCTCTGGCATTCTTCTTGGGTCCTTTTGTTGCCTTTGCTTTGTTATCAATTACTGCTGGAGCTAGTTTTGGACAGTTGGGTCGGATATGACCTGTCTCTCCGTAGTTGTAACATATTCTTGTACTAGCTTTGATTCTACATTCTTCTTCCTTATGTCCTGATTTCTTGCAGAAGTTGTGGTACCTTGCGCATTTTCCTGAATGCTTTTTCTTACAAAACTTACAGAAAGGTGTAGAAGATGAACCTGTTCCTTTTCTGCGATAGTAATTTCCATAACGTAGTTCCTGAGTAATCTTCTGAGCTAGATTCTTTTTCTGGTTTCCTTCTTGTGTATGTATCAATCCATCTGTCAGAGTATTAGCAAGCTCCACGGTTTCTTCAATTGTTTGTGGCCTAGCTGCTTTGACCATATCTCTGATTTCACTGATTAGTCCCCAGATATAACGGGAGATTAATACTTGTTCTGGCGAGGCTAGTGTTGGTACTATCCTAGCATACTCAAAGAATTTGGTAGTAAATTCCCTGCAATCTACCCCAATCATTCTATGGTTCAAGAATTTATTGGCAATATGTTCCTTTTCATGAGGATGACAGAATTTCCTTTCAACTATTTCCTTAAAGTTGTTCCATTCCATGTTGTAAACCATGTCACTTCCTCTTGATTGTAGAATGGTATTCCACCATTCTAATGATTCATTCTTGAAAAGATTAGAAGCATACATGATCTTATCCTCATCTGCACATTTACTTATTTTTAAGACTGCTTCGATTTTCTCTATCCAGCGTAAGGCTGCAATAGCTCCTTCGTTGCCCGATAATTCTATTGGTTTGCATGATAAGAATTCCTTGAAAGAACAACCATATGATATGGTTCTCTTTCTTTTTGGAATTGGAGCTTTGATGAGAAGTCTGTTATCTCCATTTACACTGTGAATTGGCTCGTCATGAGTACATTTACTACCTATTATTGTATTATTATTTTCTGCCTTTTTATTAATAGTGTTGATAATAAATGGCATGGCATCTATGATTCCTTGAGCTACTATGTGTTCTATAGCACTCTTATCCACTTGGTTCTTGTTATTGTTATTATTCTGGACTTCCTGATTTACTTCGTTTGACATCTGAATTGCAAACATTATCAGGTATTAATATCACAGAATAAATTAAACAAACAAATGCTCAAGCATATTGAACCAAAATCGTCGAGCATTGTGACGTTTTACTCTTTTTCATAGATATTAGGCATCAGTACAAACTATAACTAAAATTTTAAACATTAGTAATTATGCATCGATACATGTATCTATGTGATATTATATATATATATATATATTTCAAATTAAAATAAAAGTATGTATATTAGGCGGTGGTTCTTTAGTACTTCATTTCTCTCTCATCGTATTTCCAGACGGGATTCTCTCCTATGCGGCATATTCTGTTTCCTTCCTGAATCAGATCTTCACCATAATGGCAAAGTTCCGCTACATTTTCGTGACTCATGGGTGGCATTTGGGCTGGTATGGGATCGTGGTAAGCTGGTTCGGGTTATCCGTATGGCATGTAAGGATAGGGATCATTCATTAGATCTTGAAATGACCAGTCGTTAATCCACCATTGTTCTAGTGGGTTTGGTGCTAGTAACCTGGGTATCTCATTAGGGTTGAAAGCTGGTATTGGCTGCGGGTTCTCTTGGTTTGGTTCTGGGTACATTGGTACGGGTGCTATGGGTTGCTCAGGGTATAAAGGTAATAGTTGTGGTTCTGGTGCTTCTACATGGTTAAGGTCAAACTCATTTTCTACGGTTCTGAAAATATCAAGATTTGCTAGTCTCATATCTAGCTCTTCTCACAGAGGTCTAGTTACTGGAATCTGGGCAGTTCCTTCGGCTATGGTTATTGTTGCTTGTTGGTTTTCCCTTTTTCTCCTCTTTTCCCTTTTCTCCTTATTAAACCATCCCCTTTTCTTAGGTGGAAAGGCTTCCTCAGATTTGGCTCTAAAAACAAAATGTTCTTTGGAATCAGCTACATATCCGGATGCTATCTCGAGTGGTCCTTCATCCATTGGAGAGTGGGACAGGTGACGATATGCGTCAGATGTATTCTGATCACTCATACTGTGAACTCAAAAATCGTCAAAATAACATAAAAATCATAATATACATATTAAGATGTATTTACACAGAATAACACATAAGTTTCCTAACACAATTGTTAAAATTCAGGTATTAAAAGTGTAGGTCCCCTGGTTCGTACGGATCGTCACAGAATTGTCAATCCAATCTAGAGTGTGGAATCCTCTAGATCAGATTAGCACAGAAACGAGTAGAAAACAGAATTCCAATTAAACCGATCTTTATTGATTATCAATCACAAGAATTACAATCAATCAAGATCACTGATTTCGTCCAAAGCCCTAATGCCTTTCACGAATTCTCTCTAACACTGTTTTGGCTTATTAACCTCAACCCTTAATGCAAAGCCTTGTTTATATAACACAAGGTTGCAATTGGGCTAGGGTTTCCAACATGGGCTAGGCCCAATTCGTCCCCTTTAACCCAATCTAGGTTTGGTTTAGCCCAAACATTACAACTAACTATTACAAAGCCAAACCCGCTAACCGTTTATCGTTTAACTAATTACAAGATATCTAAAGGCCAAATCTAAGCTGTTGTCACAAATATGCACCAACAAAAAGAACACCTAAATGGCTTAAACCAGTGGCTCTTATACCACCTTCTATCGCAGCCCCTGACCCCAACCTGAGAGCGGGTGCCGCGAGCCTGACTGGTGGTATCGGTGTTTGTTAATTTGGCAGCGGAATTAAAACATCAGGATCGTAGTTAGGAAATAAATTCAGAGTTTGTAAAACACCAAACTTTTTATATTAAACAAACGAGTTAAACCCCATATTTCATTTACAATGTATTTACAGGGATAAACCCTAGTTGCTTAAAACATAAATTTCTTCTATTATTTAGGTAACTTATAGCCACTTTCTTTAAGCCTTCAGTGTTCCATAGCTGGCTTCTAATGGCTTCACATCAAGTTACCTGAAACATCAAGTTACCATAGCTGGTTCTTATTGTTGTAGCATGTCCTCGAATTCACATAATTCGAATATGTCTTGATTTGATTTCATGATCATTCACTTGGGTATTATTTGTACCAACCTACGCATAACATAACTCCAAGGAGTTAACGTAGTCTAAATTTCGAGGACAAAATTTTATTAACAGGGGGAGATAGTGACAACCGGTAATTTACGCCTTTAATTACGTGATTAGCAGGTGATTAAAGCGATAATAAATTGTGTTTGCATCGCAAATTAACTTAATTAGGCCTTTAGGATGCCTAGGAACGTCAATCCGACATTACAGTACGCGTATGATCATCTGTGGAAAAATCTGCGAAACGTTAAACGGTAACGAACTGATACAGTACAAAATACTAACAACGCCGACAATCACGAATTTTATACAAATATTTTATACTTATAAATTTAGTTTCGCGAATTTATACTGCTTCTGTTCGCCACAAAACGTAAACTTGAACGAAAAACGCGACTACAGGAACGCACCGGCAACAAAACGGGAGCATCGGACACGCGTGTTTCCTCCAAAACTTAAATTTTACGCTATATTTAGCTCCTTAATAAAATTTTAGTAACCGCAGTCGAAATCAGATGGGAAAACGGATTAGAACGACAACGAAGTGATTTTTCGCGATTATTAGCGTAAACGACCTACAAACGCGACGACAACGACTACCGGTATTATTTTACATATTTTTAAAACTAAAATTACATATTATGACGTTCCGAAGATTTCGGGTTTCGAATACGGGTTCGTAGGAGCTGGCGGGGCACTTAAAAACGGGGATTGGGCTTGTGGGTCTTAGGCCCAAGCCCAAAACCCACTAATTAAAACCCTAAGTATATATGTGTTACCATACCTTATCCACTCATTCTGAAACCACGGACAACATACACGCACACCACACTGGCTCCCTCTTTATCTCTGCATCTTCATCATCCTAGAAGAAACCCTAATCCTCTAAACTTTCCCTCTCTCGATCTATATACTGCAAACACACTCACACATTATATGCTTCTCCTGTTGGAAAAATATGTGAAAATAGCATTTTTCACAAATATAGGAAAATGATTTTTTCCTATTTTGGACTAGAAATAAATATAATAAAATGAGCGGGTTTAATATATTTATTTGTGGGTTTGTGTTCTATGTTGGAAGAGCTTCGCAACGAACTAAACCACGTCCAAAACGGAGCTAAGATGAATGAGATATCGATGCTCAAAGTTGGGTGTTTGAAACATTGAATGCTGAAACAAAAGGGAAAGTAGCACCTTGTCCCACATCGGAGGAGAGATGGAACTTAAATGGGTATTTAAGGTGGAACTCTCCATCCTTATTGTTTCATGGAAGCACACACTAAGTGTCCTCGCAAAGGGTGCGGAGCACCCTAACTCGCACTCGCACGCGCTCGCGCGCGCGCGCGTGGCGTGGGCGATGAGGCGCAATGTGGCGCTTTGATGGCGCACTTTGCACTTCGCATCGCCACGAGCCGCTTGAGAGCCGCCTTTGTATTTTTGACCACGTGCGCGTGGTGGATCACAGAGGCTACAAGTACCAAGTGGTGAAGTGGCATGCAAGTTCGAGGTGCGTGACGTGGCAGTCCACGCGCGGGTACAAGTGGCACGAAGGCGCGCGGTTGCGCATGGTGCATGGGTCCTGATGTGACGTGTGCGGCACACCTAAATGAGCCAAAACGGTGCGACTGTGTGGCGTGCTCATAGAGGCTCACAGGTGACGTGGCGCATGCGCGCATGGCAGTGAGCCAAGAGGACGCACCGCGCATGAACGTGCAGACTAGCGCACGCGCACCAGTGTGTCTTGCGCGCGCGCGCAGAAGCTTCCTGCATTGAATGACAGTGCAGTTACAGTTCAACTTCGAAACTGACGAGTTAATGGTCTTTGACTGAGAATTAAATGACGTATTAAATTGCATTGAAGACATTTAATGCATTTTAAACCTCTCCTTTAATTCCTTTTTGACTGTTTCGAATCTGGAGCTGTATAAATACAGCTCTTAGTCACTGCAGAATAGACACCACGAATACCAGCAATACTACAGCATATGCAAACAGTTCTCTACAGCTTACTGATCTTCATCCTGCTCTCTTCAAGGTAGCCTTCGGGTTGTAGGCCATCTCCGGCAGTACTTCTGCTCCGGCTGTTGTACCCTGGGAAACAAAACGAGTACTCTTGGGAGACTCGGAATTTGTTTTAAGGGAAGCGTGTCTAAACGTGCCTCAGTCTTTATTCTTCTACTTTTCTTGTACTTTGGTTATTTTCAGTTGTAATTGTACTAGTTGTTTAGGCTTTCTTATTTCTGTATTGTAATCATTTAATAAAAATTTGTTTTATTTTATTTAATTACGCGAACGGTTCCTACAATCTTAAAACAAATTTTTAAAACCGTTCGTGTAATCAAAACCATTCTGTTTGTGATTCAAACCAGTTTTGTTTTCACTCAGTTTGTGGTTTAAAAAAACAGTTTGAATCAAAACCATTCGTGTAATCAAAACCATTCTGTTTGTGGTTTAAAACCGTTCGTGTAATCAAAACCATTCTGAAGTGGGTCGCTTCGAATGGATTTGTGGGGTGCGCAAATCCTAGAGCTCTCGCAGAACCAGGCTAGTGTTCCAGGACCATAATAGGACACGACAATGAGGGGTTGGCCAAACTAGGGAGAGTATTGTGTGAAGTGTATTGTCGTTTACACAAATGGGGGTATGTTCAAGGACATCGCGTCTACAAACCGCTAGTAAGCTAAGTATGCTTCACAAAAGAAGGTTCAAAGGCAACAACCTACCTATCTTGCAATACTCAACTGTCGAAGTTTATAGTTGAAAAGTGTAAGGAAAAGATCGATTTCCATACATGTGGGGGATTGTTGGAAAAATAGGTGAAAATAGCATTTTTCACAAATATAGGAAAATGATTTTTTCCTATTTTGGACTAGAAATAAATATAATAAAATGAGCGGGTTTTATATATTTATATGTGGGTTTGTGTTCTATGTTGGAAGAGCTTCGCAACGAACTAAACCACGTCCAAAACGGAGCTAAGATGAATGAGATATCGATGCTCAAAGTTGGGTGTTTGAAACATTGAATGCTGAAACAAAAGGGAAAGTAGCACCTTGTCCCACATCGGAGGAGAGATGGAACTTAAATGGGTATTTAAGGTGGAACTCTCCATCCTTATTGTTTCATGGAAGCACACACTAAGTGTCCTCGCGAAGGGTGCGGAGCACCCTAACTCGCACGCGCACGCGCACGCGCTCGCGCTCGCAAGTGCGCGCGTGGCGTGGGCGATGAGGCGCAATGTGGCGCTTTGATGGCGCACTTCGCACGCTCGCATCGCCGCGAGCTCGCGAGCGCGCGCGTGGCATGGGCGATGAGGCGCAATGTGGCGCTTTGATGGCGCACTTCGCACGCTCGCATCGCCGCGAGCTTGAGAGCCGCCTTTGTATTTTTGACCACGTGCGTGTGGTGGATCACAGAGGATGCAAGGACCAAGTGGTGAAGTGGCATGCAGGTTCGAAGCGCGTGACGTAGCAGTCCGCGCGCGGGTATAAGTGGCACGAAGGCGCGCCGTTGCGCATGGTGCATGGGTCCTGATGTGACGTGCGCGGCGCACCAAAGTGAGCCAAAACGGTGCGACTGTGTGGCGTGCTCTTAGAGGCTCACAGGTGACGTGGCGCACGCGCGCATGGACTTGAGTCAGTGTGACGTATGCGCGCATGGCAATGAGCCAAGAGGACGCACCGCGCATGAGCGTGCAGACCAGCGCGCGCGCACAAGTGCGTCTTGCGCGCGCGCGCAGAAGCTTCCAGCATTGAATGACAGTGCAGTTACAGTTCAACTTCGAAACTGACGAGTTAATGGACTTTGACTGAGAATTAAATGACGTATTAAATTGCATTGAAGACGTTTAATGCAATTTAAACCTCTCCTTTAATTCCTTTTTACTGTCCAGCCGACACCCCCCCTTCTCCGGTGAGCACCTACCAACTACCCGAACAAGTCCGGCCACCACCATCTCCTGGTGGCAGCGGAGAACAACGACAACACCTCGCCACCATGGCGGCGGCAGCGGCAAGACAGAGAGGCAGGTAGAAAGAGAGACGGGAACGAGAGATAGAGAGGGAGATCGAAGAAGGTTGGAAGAGAGAGGGAAGCGGCGGAAGCGACGACGGAAGCGTCGCTGTAGCGGTGGCAGTGGCGGTGAACTCCGATGGGTTTCATGGTAAACCCCGTCCCCCGTTTTTCTTTTCGTCCCCTGTTCTGTTTTGATGACCAATGATGATGATTGATGCTGATTTATGCTGATGATGATGATGGGAGACGATGGTGGTGACGACGACGGCTGCGTCGCCTCCATCTGCGGCGGTGGTCGACGGGGACAGCTGTGGTGAGGTTATTTCTTTTACAACTTTCTGATTTTACAAAAAAGCCGGTGAGTTGGTTTAGTGTTTCGGGTTGTTTTAGCATGGTTCGAGCCTCAGCTTGATTATGGTATTAGTTGGTTCGGGTTCTAGTTTCGGGTCTCATTTCAAGGGTTAAGTCAACTTCAGATTTGCGGGTTACAGTTTGGGTTCGTGTTCGGGTTAATTGGTGATGCGGGTCACTCACGAGTTTCTCAGGGCATACGGTTCGGGTCTCAGGTTCGGGTCAACGGCTCGGGTCAAAAGTTTCGGCTCGGGACAGAACTGGTCAACTGGTTCGGTTCGGTCAACATAAGTCAGCGGCTGTTCGGTTCGTGGTTCGGGTTGACTCGGTCAAACCAAGTCAACTAAGTCAAACCTGGTCAACTCAGCGAGTCAACTCGGTCAACCCGGTTGACTCGGTCAACCCGGTCAACCCGTTTAGCGTTTCGACACGAGAATTTTGATAATGGTTTAAAGACGTAATTTCATTATAGTGTTTATTTTAATGTTATGTTCACATGAAAACGAGCTCGAACTGAATAAATCGACGAACTATTAGTTAAAGTTTACTTGGATTTACTTACTATATTGTTTATATAACTCGATTATAGATATACATTGTTTGATAAATAGTTGAATTTTGAGAAATAATGACAACTTTTGTTGTCGGGGGCGTCCAAAAACAGAGGAAACTCTGCCCGTTTTTCGAGAAAATCCGTATAATTCAACGTGTTTTATCATAAAATAAAACTATCGGATTCAAATAATCTTTTATAAAAGCAAATACAAGTATATAATTACGCTCGACGGCATTTTACAACTTACGAAAACGACGATTCAGAAATTAGTCACAACAAATAAATATAGTTATTATATTTATTTTAAACTTTGAAAATTCAACAAAACTTTTATAAAATCAATGTTATTATTTATATTGTTTCCAATGTCGAATAATACGACTTCTTTTCATAAAAATAAATATAGTTTATATTTATTTCAAAAATCAAACAACACGACGATCCTTTTACTAAAATAAATATAGTTATATATTTATTTCGAATACCCAGCGACACGACGATTCTTTTACTAAAATAAATATAGTTTATATATTTATTTTAAATATCGAACACTAACTCGTTTAAATAAATAAATAAATATAGATTATATATTTATTTCAAACATCAACGTCTCGTGTTCTTTTATAAAATAAATATAGTCTATATATTTATTTTAGACGCCTAAACGGCGTACTATATATATCAACATATGACTTCACGGGACGACTAACACTATCCTATCGATATATTTATATTTTTGTATAAATATTTATATATTCGAATTTCTCGAAAACTAAGTACTTTCTAGACTTAGTGAACTATTAACGACATTAAACGAAACTTAACGAGTATAAATTAATCGTTTCCATTAGCTTAACAACTTACCCTCGAATCGTTCGGTTAGCGATTCGGTAGAGCTCGGTGACACGTAGTTTAGTTACCGCGTTTATTTAGAAACTGATAAGATTTTCCGTGTTAGGAATATTGTAGAATGCACGCTAGCGAGTCACGATCTCTGCATCTTCATCATCCTAGAAGAAACCCTAATCCTCTGCATCTTCATCATCCTAGAAGAAACCCTAATCCCTCTCTCGATCTATATACTGCAAACACACTCACACATTATATGCTTCTCCTGTTGGAAAAATAGGTGAAAATAGCATTTTTCACAAATATAGGAAAATGATTTTTTCTATTTTGGACTAGAAATAAATATAATAAAATGAGCGGGTTTTATATATTTATTTGTGGGTTTGTGTTCTATGTTGGAAGAGCTTCGCAACGAACTAAACCACGTCCAAAACGGAGCCAAGATGAATGAGATATCGATGCTCAAAGTTGGGTGTTTGAAACATTGAATGCTTAAACAAAAGGGAAAGTAGCACCTTGTCCCACATCGGAGGAGAGATGGAACTTAAATTGGTATTTAAGGTGGAACTCTCCATCCTTATTATTTCATGGAAGCACACACTAAGTGTCCTCGCGAAGGGTGCGGAGCACCCTAACTCGCACTCGCACACGCTCGCGCGCGCACGCGTGGCGTGGGTGATGAGGCGCTTTGATGGCGCACTTTGCACTTCGCATCGCCGCGAGCCGCCTTTGTATTTTTTACCACGTGCGCATGGTGGATTACAGAGGCTGCAAGGACCAAGTGGTGAAGTGGCATGCAGGTTCGAGGCACGTGACGTGGCAGTCCACGCGCGAGTACGAGTGGCACGAAGGCGCGCGGTTGAGCATGGTGCATGGGTCCTGATGTTACGTGCACGGCGCACCAAAGTTAGCCAATACGGTACGACTGTGTGGCATGCTCGTAGAGGCTCACTGGTGACATGGCGCACGCGCGCATGGACTTGAGTCAGTGTGGCGCATGCGCGCATGGCAGTGAGCCAAGAGGACGCACCGCGCATGAGCGTGCAGACCAGCGCGTGCGCACCAGTGTGTCTTGCGCGCACGCGCAAAAGCTTCCAGCATTGAATGACAGTGCAGTTACAGTTCAACTTCGAAACTGACGAGTTAATGGTCTTTGACTGAGAATTAAATGACGTATTAAATTGCATTGAAGACGTTTAATGCAATTTAAACCTCTCCTTTAATTCCTTTTTGACTGTTTCGAATATGGAGCTGTATAAATACAGCTCTTAGTCACTGCAGAATAGACACCACGAATACCAGCAATACTACAGCATATGCAAACAGTTCTCTACAGCTTACTGATCTTCATCCTGCTCTCTTCAAGGTAGCCTTCGGGTTGTAGGCATATGCGCCTTTCACGTGTAAGGCCTCGTAGGCCATTACCTTCAGCTTGTATTTCTTATTATGGTCACTTATTTGACCGAGTTGTCATCAGATTACTTGGTCGTATTTATTATTCGGCATTTTTTTTCTAACTAATTTTATATTGACAAGCGCCTTGTGTAAGTCGTAACGCTATTTTGACTTCGAATGGTTTTTACTGGCTAGACTGATTTGTCGCCGTCATTTTATACTCCGTTACTCGGGTATATCATATTGCCATCCCGGCCTTTTGCGTGTTTCTGATTTCATAACTCGTAACTCACGTTACAACGTGGTTAAATTCTATGTCACTTTTAGTGACCGTAATCACATCATATCTTGTTTTAAGTTTATGTCGACTTTCCATTGTCGAAAATCTTTCTTTCAAATGTATTGTTTCACACCTATCGGTGCTAAAACCTATATCCTTTGATATTAACTATTTCCGAGTTCGTCTCATAGTATTCATATTTGTTAAAACGTTGTTTCTTACAAAAACTGAATTTTAGTTTAACTTTTTTTTTATGTCAATTTACTCACAGTTTGTCCTACTCTTACCATTATCCGGTTCTTACCTGTACTTCTTTACAACCCGTCACCCGGGTTCTTTATCTTAATGTTTTTAACATTCTTGTTTCGCTAGTTTGCGTTTTTCCTATCTACATTCCTTTACGACCCATCACATAGGTTCATTAGTATTTCGCGCTTCTATTATTCGGTTTGCGCCTATTTGTACTACCAATTTCTTATACTTTATTTGTCTCGTTTGACTTATTCGTGTGAGGTTTTATCACTTATGAACGTCAAACTTCATTCTCTATTCGACCCGTTCACTCTAAAATAGTTGAACGTAGTTATCAAAATTTCTGTTTGCAAATTCTCACCGTCTTTTAGTCATGACTCATATTCCGAGTCTTTTGACTTTCTTTTTCGCGTTCCCGTCTCTCGGTTTACGCATTCACCCACAATCCTACCCGTCCATCGGGTATCTTTACCAAAGTCATCGTCAAGTAACCATTCTTATATGGTTTTAGACATCATCTTAATTTATTTGATCGTCTTAGCGAATTCCATTGCTTTTATTTAGTCAAGTCTTTTATTCTTTTATTCTACCCCTTTGACTTGTCTGTGTGAATTTCATCACTTTATGACACACAAACTTTATCCCTTAGGCCTTAGCATCCACATTAGTTGGTTTGTATTTTCATTTACTTTAATCTTTGTCCCTTCTTTCGGGCTCGTTATTCTAACGTAATACGCTCCCTGTCATCAGACTTGCGTTTACGTTTACTGTCAAACATCTTACTTGTTTGACTTAATTGGGTACCATTTAAGATAGTCCCATTCACCCCGTCCTTACTACATCGAATGTAAATGTGTCCGCTTCAAGAAGTTCATGGTATCATATGCCACTACTTACTTGGCCAGAGTAAGCGATCAACACATGATACACATGACCTTTTTGTAGTTTTCACATCACACCCCATGTAAGTAACACCCCTATTTATTTAATATCTCCAATTTCGTTTAGTAAAACTTTATTTAATTGCAAAACAACAATCATTAGTTTTACTAATTTTACATTTGAACATATAAAATGTTTTCTTTTCTATCGAACTATTATATAATCACATTTGTTAATGTGATCGCTACTTTTCTCAATAGCATTATATTGAGAGTTTTCCACTTGGATAATTACCCCCCGTCCAAGTTTTCATATGAACTATTCCTATTATAGTTTTGATATTCATTATCGTGAATAACACATGTTTCTATTAAACTTCTCTTAGAAACGTCATCCTGAATAGATATCCTATTCAGGTTTTATCAGATATATGCAACAGTTATTCCCTACGTGTTTGTTGCATATTATTACTTGTGCAATTAAATTTAAAAGTGTGCACCTGATAATGCTTGCCCTTAATGGGCTTTCCATGCCTTTGACTTTGTTCGCGATCGTCACGCGATTTAGGTCCTTGATGAGTATGCTCTGCTTGTCATACCTCGGACCGTTCCACTGTCATATCCACAATTCGTTCAACTCTCGTCATCTTCAGATGCAAGTATCCTTCAACTAAACATTTACAAAAGTTAGTAATTTCAACATTAATAAATGCACGTATTGTAATACAAGGCTTTTTACTGCACGTGATTTCGTTAACTATACTAATCATTTTCGTTGGTGTAACGTGTATTACACGATACCCTATGTGTTGTTCACAACACTTTAATCATACTAGACCATTAACATACTTGTACTTACCGGATCTGCGATCAAGCCTCGAACCGAACACTTTACCCTTCAACCATGAGCTCTGATACCAACTTGTAACACCCGTGTCTATTAATCAGAAACTTTAATAATGTAACACGCATTTTAATGCTAAAATGCGACTTTACAAAAAACTTTCCAATTTGACGTACTTACATGTTTATATTATTCGAAATACAGTACCAAGTGTTTAACATAATTCACTTAAACTTAGAAACATATTGAATTAACGCGGAAGCTTTGTTCGGGCGTGTGTTCGATTCTTGTCCATTGCTTGATCGGCATCCGAAAGCTTGCTAGTATCACCTAAATCCAAAACCAACATAAAAGTTAGTTTTGGCAGATTAGAAGTGTGTATAACCAAGTTCTAACATCAAACAATTGAAAAGAAAATAAAATTTCCGGATTTACGTCTGTCGCGCCACGCGACAGACTTCTCTTAATCTTTCGCGGGCCGCGAGCGCTCTCGCGTGTCGCGCCCGGGCCATGGTTCCCCTTCGCGTGGCACGGGAGAGGTCGTTTTCCAGCAGGTCCGCAGCTGGGACCTGCATTTCTGCCAGCTATGTTTATTTATAAAAAATCCAACTTTCAAGGTCCATAACTTTTGTTCTACTTATCCGATTCGCGTGATTCTTTTTCCTACGCGACCGTAATTTAGTTCTCCATTTCATGGAGTTAAAATTCAGCATTCAAGCTAATAAAATTCCAAATTTCTAAGCATTCGGCTTATTATTCAAAATCAACATTTTGACCCGTTTGTATTTAAAACCACCAACTTGTTTCTAACTAATCAAAATACATGTTCCAATGTATTTAACACAAAATATTTAGCTCGGGTTCGTAATTGCTATAATTTGCGCGACTAGTACGCAAACTATGTGTATAAACTGTTTTGACCCGTTTAGGGAATTTAAGCAATTTAGTCTAAAACTTGCTCTTTTCTTTCTGACACTACAATATTTCCATATCTAAATAACTATATATAATCCACCACAACTATTTTGTGGTAGATTTAACATAACGAACCCCTTTTCCTCAATTCTACCCTTCAACTAGTCATTTTACGCAATTGACCATTTTTAGACATTTGAACTACGAAGTTTATGCCTACAATTCTTACATGTATCTAAGGGTTACATAATTACAATGCAAGTTTCTAAACGGCCTCTAGGGGTCGTTTGCCCGTTTTACCCATTAAGGGCTTTTCGGCCAATTCTAGTCTCTTATTTTATGACGAAAGACTCTCACAATCATTTGACCAAAATAGCACTTTTAGCTACAACATAATAATGCGTACCTGGCCCGGTCGACATATAGACCCGTTTCATTTTTATACCTTGCTTTTATTAGCCGCTAATCCAAAGCAACGCAATTATTCAATTTTTTGTTCAATCCTGAGAACATATAACTTGACAACTAAATGTTAGTCGATATTGCCAAATGGTGTTTTCACCACCATTTGGTTCGTTTGGCCTATATGCCCAATATTACCCCTTTTTACCATTTATTATGGTTTTCATCACTTTCGCTTATTCCGACCCATTTCAATTTACGTCGGAGCATCACAATTCAAATATTAGTTTATCATTTTCATAACCTTTATAATCATTACGTATTCTAAAATGAAAGGGTGTAAGATTTACTTACCTTGCATCTATGCCACGCTTTTCTTTCCATACTCGCTCCGTTTGACCCGCTTCATCCACAAGCTTCCACCTAGCTTGTTAAGCGCCAAACTATTATCCAATGTTCACAAGGTGGTTAGATTAATCATAATTTAATATGATCTTCCACCTTACACATTTCTATGCATTCATCCGAATACTTAATATAATCACGTTTTACACACAACCAAATAGACCGTGATTTCATTTAGGCATTTCATATCACTGAAAATGGGTTGTTTTTGGTGACTTGTTTAACCTGTTTACAAGTCTTCAAAAATTATGATTTTTTTATGTGGCGTACCTCTCGGAGGGTTCGGCCTTGTGTTAAAATTTCAAGATCTAACTCTTTACCAAAAATTCGTAAAAATTCATTTACTAAGCTGCAATCAGATTCGTCACTTCTGACTGCAGCTTATGGAAAAATTCATTAAAAATTCCTCGTTTATCCGATTGACGAAATTCCAATTGGCGATTCTTTTAATCGCTTAAAACTATCTACAGTAAGAATTTAAGATCATAACTCAATTCCTAAATTGAGTTATGACATTCGTAATGGGCTGCAAATTCTGCCAGAAAACGCAGCTTGAACCTAATATACGGAAAAATTCATAAAACGCTCAATTTTCGTCGAAAAAATGCGATTCCAGTGGGGTTTTAAAGATATTTCCTAGAATTATACTTTAGGCTCAAGAAACACATGTTTTTCTCAGGTTTTGTTCAGGTTACAGCCAATACAAGTCGGCTGTAAATTCTGATCAGGAGCTGTTTGAATTCAGCTTTCAATTTAAGCATGTTCTTGACATCATAACACTATTTTTTTAGCAATCAAAACCCTAAAAATATCTCATACATGAATTTAGCATCAACAAAATCTGAATTTACTTGAGCTAGGCATGATTTCAATATATACTTGTCTAGGGTTTACTCCTAAACATATTTCCATTACTAATTTCATCTAAACATCAATTAATCATGTTTAGATTTCAATTTCACAAATCATCAAGAATTTGGGATGGAACTAAATGATGAAATTTAGCATACCTTATGATCCCTTCACCGAGGTGATCACGAATTTGTACTTGGATTTCGATTTGGGTTAGATTTCCCCTTTCAATTTGTCAATTTTGAGCTAGTTAGGGTTTGATATGGGGAGCTCCTGTCTTCTTTGGAGTATTCGACCAGAACACACACTTAGAGTGTGTGTTTTGGTGTTAAGTGTTTTATTTAATACAAACTTGTTTCAAGTTTGTCACCTTTGGTCCCTATACTTTACCAAGTTGCATTTAATGTGTTTTAACTAATTTCTTTATTACTACAAGACTTGTAACTAACTATGTTATTTATTCCTAGTTAGTTTATTTTGTTTATTACCAACATTAAATTTTTATTATAAATATTTATGTTTTCGGGGTGTCACACCCCGTTATCTCGGGCCTTTTATAAGCTTTATTTCCTCCAAAGCCCTTATTCACTTTTTAGTTAATATTAGGCTTATTTATTCAAATCCTGATATTTACCGGGTTAATTTTACCTCTAACGGTAATTTACCCGTTCATAATTATTAACGTGGTTTGATTACCAAACCCGTTTTCGGGGTGTTACACAGCAATGATTGAAAGGTTACCTCCTAGTTGGGTTGATTTTAAGAATTATCTTAATCACAAACGAAAGGAGATGACTATAGAGGACCTTATTGTTCGCCTTCGGATTGAAGAGGACAATAAAATTGCCCAAAAAGGCAGCCTTGCGCAGACTAGTGCTAGCGCAAATCTGATTGAGCATGGGCAATCCTCTAATGGCGCGAAGGGCAAAGGGAAAAAGGACAAACAGAAAGCAAAGGCTAGCAAACTTGGACCGAAGAAAGGGGTTGTGAAAAAGAAACCTCAAACGTTCTAAGGGACTTGTTACAACTGTGACGAGCCGGGGCATCGGGCTAACCAATGCAAGAAACCAAAGCGTGAGCGTGCGCACATGGTGGATGAAGACGGAATACCTTTGGTGGCAATGATTTCCGACAAAAGCGCAATGATGGATGAGGTCAATACTGTGACCAACACTCCAAAAGGAGGGTGGGTTGATACGGGCGCGACCCGTCACGTTTGCGCAGACAGAAGCCTCTTTACCACCTTCAAGGCGCTTTCTGGAGAAGAGAAGCTGCACATGGGAAATGCAGCCACCGCCGACATCATGGGTGAAGGAACGGTGATCTTGAAGTGGACTTCGGGGAAGGAGCTCACTCTAAGCAACGTGTTGTATGTCCCGGACTTGCGCAAGAATCTAGTCTCGGGTTGGTTGCTTAACAAGTTTGGATTTCGTTTAGTATTTGAAAGTGACAACTTTGTTCTTACTAAACGAGGAATGTATGTGGGTAAGGGCTACGCCCAAAACGGCATGTTCAAATTAAATGTAATGGCTGTCAAGAACATGAATAAAATTGCTACTACTTCTACTTATATGCTTGAGTTTTCTGATTCGAATAAATGCCATGGTAGATTAGGTCACGTAAATTTTAACTCAATACGCCGTTTAATCAATTTAAATTGTATACCAACATTCCATATTGATTCACATTATAAATGTAAAACTTGCGTTGAATCCAAACTTACAAGATCATCATCGAAATCGGTTGAACGAATAACCGAACCCCTTGATTTAATTCACACCGATATTTGTGATTTAAAAGCGGTACCCACAAGAGGTGGAAATAAGTACTTCATCATGTTTATTGATGATAGTACTAAATATTGCTATGTATATTTACTAAAAAGTAAAGATGAAGCAATAAGTAAATTTATCTTGTATAAAAATGAAGTTGAGAATCAACTTCAAAAGAAGATAAAAGCTTTGTGAAGCGACCGAGGAGGCGAATATGTTGCACCTTTTGCTGATTTATGCGCAAAAAGTGGCATTGTACATGAGTGTACACCTCCTTATTCTCCACAATCAAATGGCATGGCGGAACGAAAGAACCGCACATTGAAAGAAATGATGAACGCCATGTTGATAAGTTCTGGGGTGAGCCAGGAAATGTGGGGGGAAGCCATTCTCTCGGCTAATTATCTTTTGAACAAGATACCACTCAAAAAGAGAGACGAAACTCCATATGAGTTATGGAAAAGGAAGAAGCCTTCATACAAATACTTGAAAGTGTGGGGGTGCCTAGCAAAGGTGATTATACCACCTCCTAAGGCTCTTAGGATAGGACCCAAAACTGTTGATTGCATATTTATTAGGTATGCGCATCAAAGTAGTACACATCGCTTTCTTGTACATGAGTCCAAGAATCCTGATGTACACGTAAACACTATCATGGAGGTTAA
The DNA here is from genome assembly GCA_030545235.1 of Helianthus tuberosus. Classification (NCBI taxonomy): domain Eukaryota; kingdom Viridiplantae; phylum Streptophyta; class Magnoliopsida; order Asterales; family Asteraceae; genus Helianthus; species Helianthus tuberosus. The sequence continues at coordinate 157,330,854 of CM060401.1, read as the reverse complement.
TCCTAACGTTGTGTCTTACTTTGAAAATGTGTTTCCTTTGAGAAGACAAACACATACAACGTCATCAACACTTAATTTTGAAGTAGGTGAAAGTTCATCTACACCAGTTGATGAGGTAGTTCATGATAAGACACATGAACGACCTGAGGTTGAAGAAAGTGATCGTAGGCGAAGTAAAAGGCCAAGGGTTGGAAAATCCTTCGGTCCAGACTTCGTTAGCTATATGGTTGAGGGTGAGCCTAATACATATCGCGAAGCGGTTTCCTCTTCAGAAGGACCTCAATGGAAAGAAGCAATAAGGAATGAAATTGATTCTATATTGCAAAATCATACTTGGGAGTTAGTAGATCTTCCACCTGGTTGCAAACCACTTGGATATCGTTGGATATTCAAAAGGAAGATGAAAACTGATGGAAGTATTGATAAATACAAGGCTAGGTTGGTGATTAAAGGATTTAGACAAAAGGAAGGTCTAGATTACTTTGATACCTACTCGCCTGTAACGCGCATAACCTCGATTAGATTGGTTCTTGCTATAGTGGCTTTAAGAAATTTGGAAGTTCACCAAATGGACGTTAAAACCGCATTTCTAAATGGCGATTTAGAAGAATAGATTTACATGGAGCAACCTGAAGGTATCTCAGCACCAGGTTAAGAGTGTAAAGTATGTAAACTCGTCAAGTCTTTATATGGCTTGAAGCAAGCGCCAAAAAAATGGCACCAAAAGTTTGATCATGTCATGATTGACAATGGTTTCAAAATAAATGAGTGCGACAAATGTGTTTATTTCAAAGACACAAATGAAGGTTATGTGATTTTATGCCTTTATGTAGACGATATGCTTGTCATTGGGAGTAATGATAAAATTATCAAAGCTACTAAAAGCATGTTGAAAGCGAGATTTGACATGAAAGACATGGGTTTAGCGGATGTGATTCTTGGAGTAAAGATCATAAGAACCCAAGATGGTCTTGTGTTAAGTCAATCTCACTATGTGGATAAAATTCTTGAAAAAATCAACTCGGGAGATACGAGTGTAGCTCGAACTCCAGTTTATACCTCCCAACATCTCAAGAAAAATAAAGGAGATGGAGTTGCTCAGTTAGAGTACTCAAGAATTATTGGCAGTCTAATGTATCTAATGGCATGTACTAGACCCGACTTGGCTTACGCGGTGAGTAGGCTAAGTAGATACACCAGCAATCCGTGCGCGGATCATTGGAAAGCTATCACGAGGGTGCTTAGATACATAAGATACACAAGAGATTATGGACTGCATTATACCCGACAACCAGCAGTGATCGAAGGATACACTGATGCAAACTGGATATCGGATAATAAAGATTCCAAATCAATAAGTGGTTACGTGTTTACACTTGGAGGAGCTGCTATTGCTTGGAAGTCTTCTAAGCAAACGGTCATAGCAAGATCCACAATGGAATCCGAATTTATCGCCTTGGATAAGTCAGGCTAGGAGGCGGAATGGCTACGTCAATTCGTGGAATATATTCCAAGATGGCCAAAGCCTTTGCCAGCCATATGTGTACATTGTGATAGCCAATCAGCGATTGGTAGAGCTCAAAGCTTGATGTACAATGGCAGATCATGGCATATGCGACGTAGACATAACACGGTACGACAACTACTCTCAACGGGTGTTATCACAATTGATTATGTGAGATCAAAGGATAACATTGCAGACCCGTTTACAAAAGGCTTAAGCAGAGAGTTAGTAGAAACGTCGTCAAGAGGAATGGGACTAAACCCCCTGGTAAATGGGAATATGAGGGAAACCTAACTTAGTTGACTGGAGATCCCAAGATCTAAGTTCAATAGGACAACTTAATCATATTACCAAAACGGAGTCACTGTGGGGGAGTACCGCAAACAACATAAAAGGGAGTTATATACTTCCTAGTCCATTCCAATCAGTGACATTGAAGTGAGGCTAAGCATATTAAGGTTAAAGATTTCGGGAAATCAAATAACCATGATGCTTTTAATGATTCAGAGGAATCACCTATGTTAGAGAGAATTGGGGTCGCTTCGAATGGATTTGTGGGGTGCGCAAATCCTAGAGCTCTCGCAGAACCAGGCTAGTGTTCCAGGACCATAATAGGACATGACAATAAGGGGTTGGCCAAACTAGGGAGAGTATTGTGTGAAGTGTATTGTTGTTTACACAAATGGGGGTATGTTCAAGGACATCGCGTCTACAAACTGCTAGTAAGGTAAGTATGCTTCACAAAACAAGGTTCAAAGGCAACAACCTACCTATCTTGCAATACTCAACTGTCGAAGTTTATCGTTGAAAAGTGTAAGGAGAAGATTGATTTCCATACATGTGGGGGATTGTTGGAAATTTGATGAAAATAGCATTTTTCATGTGGGGGGTTGTTGGAAAAATAGGTGAAAATAGCATTTTTCACAAATATAGGAAAATGATTTTTCCTATTTTGGACTAGAAATAAATATAATAAAATGAGCGGGTTTTATATATTTATTTGTGGGTTTGTGTTCTATGTTGGAAGAGCTTCGCAATGAACTAAACCACGTCCAAAACGGAGCTAAGATGAATGAGATATCGATGCTCAAAGTTGGGTGTTTGAAACATTGAATGCTGAAACAAAAGGGAAAGTAGCACCTTGTCCCACATCGGAGGAGAGATGGAACTTAAATGGGTATTTAAGGTGGAACTCTCCATCCTTATTGTTTCATGGAAGCACACACTAAGTGTCCTCGCGAAGGGTGCGGAGCACCCTAACTCGCACACGCTCGAGCGCGCGAGCGCACTTGGCGTGGGCGATGAGGCGCAATGTGGCGCTTTGATGGCGCACTTTGCACTTCGCATCGCCGCGAGCCGCCTTTGTATTTTTGACCACGTGCGTGTGGTGGATCACAGAGGCTGCAAGGACCAAGTGGTGAAGTGGCATGCAGGTTCGAGGCGCGTGACGTGGCAGTCCGCGCGCGGGTACAAGTGGCACTCGTTTAAATTTCTGATATTGTTTAAAATTTCTGATATATATAGACTATAAGATACTTAATTTTATATATAAATAACCTTGGATTAAACATAAGTACAAAATAATAGTTTCAAGGTAACACCTACTAGTCAACTACCGACTAGTTTAAAACATTCATGACAGGAGTAGCAAAATATTTACATCAAAACATTGTCTAGACAAGATTAAGTTAACGCGGAAGCTTCAAAAATTAGTGTTCGGTTCTTGGTAGCTTGCTTGATCACGATCCAGGAGGACCCCATTTTTACCTAGAGTCAAAACCACTTAAAAAGTTAGTTTTAACATGATTACAATACTTATAAACGAGTTCTAGCATCGAAGCGACAAAATAAAAATAAATTTTCATTTTTCACCCTGGCGCGTGTCGCGACGGGCCCTCGCGTGGCGCGGGAGGCCCCGCGTGTCGTGCCGGATTCTCATGCTTCCCTCGCGTGGCGCGAGGGAACACGTTTTCCAGCAGGTCCAGTTTCTGGACCTGCATATCTGCCCAGCTCCGAAAATTCCCAACTTTTCAACTTTAAACTATCATAACTTTTTACTCGCTAGTCCGTTTTAGTCGATTCTTTTTCCTATGAGTCCGTAATAAAATTACGGATCCAACCATGTGAATTTCATATCACGGAAACCGAGTTACCAGCGATCGGTTCACAATTTCCTTATTTCAATTATCCGACCCATTAGCCATAAGTGCATAATACCACTTTTTCAATTCTTAAGACCTTTTAGACATAGTTACCCAATTCCCTGGGCTCATACCCTGGCGTATACGCGCCATTCTAAGGCTTTGTGTTCCCTTAGAACTAAATGCTTGTTTACTCGGAATTCAAGCATTCCGTTTCAAGCGACACTTTCTATTGATTTCTATTGTTTGACCCGATATCCCGGATTCGTAAACTTAATTTAGCATAACCAATTCATTGGCGTGGTACAATCCATCACTTAACGAAATATGAGACTTTCAAGTCTCTACTCACATGATCCTTTTAAAAGTATTTTGACCCGTTTGGCTATCTAGTGAAAACCATCACTTAATTGACAAGCCAAACCCACTTCCAACCTTTATTTTGACCCGTTTGATTGTCGAGTGAACTTCGCCACTTCAAAGACACATCAAACGCATCTATTACACTACGACTCATTTATACATTAAATCCAAACATGTATGCATAATCTAACGAGACTAAAGTCACGTACCTTTAGAGCACGCCCTTCAAGCGCGTATCTCCCCCGGCGTGTCCGCTTGACGTCTCGGATTCTTTGCTTAAAGAGTTCAATTCACAATAAGTTTAGAACTCTTTCACAAGCTTTAACGCATAATTCTCTACAATGATCAAATCTGCGTTTTTACCCGACTTTTAACATTTTAACCCTTACTTAGGCGTTCCATCAAACACCTAACGGGTCAGATTTTTATATAAACAAAAACCAAGTTCATGACTTGTAATTATCATCTAAACTAACTTTAATTAGTCAATTTTGCATGTCTTAATATCAATATTTCTGAAATTTATTCTTAAATTCAGATTTATGTTAGAACAAGATCACAATTCTAGGGCTTATCAAGTTTTCTTCAAGTTCATTAATCACCTACAATGGTGGTTATAAACTCTATAATTATCATGCAATCTTTTAACAAGATTTCACCTAGGGTTCATCCCTAGACACCATATCTCTTCTAATTACATTCATGCATGGACACAATCAAGCTAAATTTCGATCTTTCATAATTAACCTAGAACTTGAGATGAATCAAAACATCAAGATTTTACATACCTTGTGTTCCCCTCAACTAGGTGATCATCAATTTATGCTTGAAAATCGATTTGGACATGATTTAAGCCTTCAATTTGTAGTTTTTGTGAAGATTGGGGTTGGGTAAGGAGCCTCCTATGCTCTCATTTGACTTTTACTTGATTTATCACTTTATTTCTCAAACTTTTTACCTTACGGTCTAGTACTGCAATCGGTTTTACCGCGTAGTTGAGACTGTTATCCACCTCAATGTCATCGTAGTGGATATGAGCGGTTTCGTCAGCTAGACATTTTCGGAGATGTGATACGTGGAACGTGCTATGTATTCCACTCAGCTCCTCGGGCAGTTCGAGTCGGTATGCTACCTTACCGACCCGTTCTATGACTTTGAATGGTGTTGATGCATTAAATGTCTGTTAACTACGTCTGAGTTGTGTCTTAGGTCTAGATAGATCGTTCGGAGTTGGAAATCATGAAAAATGGATTTAGATTGTAATTTCGCTCCAAATGACATTCATGTCATTAGAAGCGAAATCAGGAATTTATGTAACTTGTGATTTCGCTCCTAATGAACTAGGTGATTTCGCTCCTAGTGTATACTAGGTGATTTCGCTCATAAGTGAACAAGGTGATTCCGCTCCTGATGATCTTAGGGGTTCCAGGTAGTTTGGAGCGGAATCAGACCGTCTATAAATAGGTTAGTGTCGAGTTCATTTGTTAACGATTGGAGCGAGATCAGGTCATAGTGTAGGTGTCGAACTTCTGTCAAAATTCATTCAGAAACACTTGTAAAGACTTGAAAAGAAGCAATAGAAAGAAATTAAAAGGATCCGAGCTGTTGTGACTTTGTATACTCTGATTCCGCCTTTGTATTCAAAGATGAACTACTTTTACTGACATTTAGGGTCACGCACATGGTCCAACAAGTGGTATCAGAGCTCAGGACGAGGAGTTCATACCATAGCAGCTTGATTCTACCGGATTTTCTTATTTCTACTCACTTCTTCTTATACTTTTCTGAATTGAACTAGTTCCAACGGTCGGAATGGTCTGATTTTCGAGTATATTGTGTAAAACATAGTTTTAACAAAGCCTACAAAGAATCAGTTTAAAACTCGGATTAAAAATGGTAAAAATGGCTTAATAACCTGATTCCACTCGAAAAGATTTTCGCTGATTTCACCCTAAAAGATTGATTCCGCTAGAAAAACATTTGCTTATTTGGAGCGAAATAGTTGATTTCGCTCGTAAAGACTTAAAAATCAGATTCCGCTCGAAAATCATTCTCTGATTTCGCTCGAAATCAGATTAATTCTGATTTCGCTCGAAAGTTATTCTGATTTCGGCTGAAAGTTTAAATCTAATTCCGCTCGAATCAGATTCTGCTTGAACTTGTTTTTCTGATTTCGCTCGAAATCAAAAAGTCTGTGATTTCATTCGAAAGTTGATTCCGCTTGAATTAGCTGTTTTTTTTTTATTTCCGAAAATTTTCTAAGTGTTTTGCTGATTGTTTTCAGGTACGTACAAGATGGATGATTTCAATCCGTTTTATGATGTATTTGCGTTTGCTGGAGACGGTGGAAATGATACATCTTCTAGTAACATCAATGAGAACACGCGGAATACAAAGAAAAAACTATCGGATGCATTGGAGGTTGAAAGTGCTTTCGGAACTTATAACAAACCCCCGAAGTTGATGGCTATCGAAGAATATAGTAGATGGGCCAAGAAGTTTGAAGATTGGTTGATGGCCTTTGCTTTTCTTAGCTGGAAGAGTCTAAAAAATGGATACGATGGAGGCAAACGTGGCCAAAGCTTAACTTCATCTGAGGAGATAGAATCGTTTGTTGCTGAGCAGAAATGTGTTGCGTTGCTGTTTCAATCTGTTCGAGAAGATATAATATCTTTGATCGAATACTCTAGTGCTAAAGATCTCTGGGATAAGTTGAAAACCAAATGTATAGGAAGCACAGAAATTGTGAAAAACAAAAAGAAACTACTTAGAAAAGAGTTTGATTTGTTTGGGTGTTTAAAGAATGAATCAGTTTGTAAAATGATTGAGAGGTTTGGGCATCTGAAGCTGGAACTGGCGAGACATGAAATTTCTTATTCTCGAGAAGAGCTAGTCGACAAATTGTTTGATGCATTGCCAGATGAGATGGATTGGCAATATTATGCATTGATGCTAAAGAATACTATCAAGCCACCAGAAGCGTTGTCAGTCGACTTGCTGATTGAGAGATTAGAGAGTCACGAGTTGGAATTAAAGAAGACACACAAAGTCAATCATTCGTCTTATCAGCATAATTTGGATTTGTATTATCCAAAGAGCATGATGCCAAAGAGTACATCTCCCAAGACAACGTTTTCTGCTGAGAATGTCTCCACAACAAGCAAAGAAAGTCAAAGCAGTGGATATCACAGTGGGCCTTCATCAAATTCAAACCAGTCTGATGCAAAGAACTTATTTCAATGCAACATCGCTGTAGACTTAAAGAACGCTCAGAACTTCAGCGAGGAGTCTGCCAAACAACATATGGTTTTCCTAGCATCTGTGCTAGAATCGTATGAAAGCCTTGTAGCAGGGAAGATAGGCAACACCAACTTGACAAAAGAAGACTACGATCAGATTGATCCTGAGGAGATGGAATTGATCGACATAAGATGGTGTATGGCCAGTGCAGTTCGTCGGGCACAGCGTTTCATGAAGATCACAGGAAGGAAGTCTATTGGTGGACCATCTACCAAGTTGGGCTTTGATAAGTCTAAGGTGACGTGCTTCAAGTGCAAACAGAAAGGTCACTTTAAGCGTGAATGCAGAAACGCGTATGCTGATGAATCTGAAAACCCGTTCAGAGAAGATTACTACAAGAAGGCAATTTATCATCAGAATAAATCAGAACCGCCAAGGATGAAGCAGATTGAGGATAACAAAGAAAAATCTAGAGCTCTTGCGGTGATTCACGATGATGAAGGTTACAACTGGAGTGAGTTGTTACCTGAAGAGGATGCGGTTGGATATGCTTTCATGGCAAAAACTGAACCTATTCCTTGGAAAGATAACAGAACTGAAAAACAGAAGTATAATCACAGAAAGCTGTTAGCCACGAACAAATTGATCAGAATATCTGGTATCTATTCTGAAGCAAAAAGAGCAAAAAAGATTGTATCCAGACAGAGAATGTTATCTTGACCCCTACGGAAACATTGCTATTGATCATAACACTCTTGATGTGGAAACCATAATCCAAGAGTATAAAGTTGAAGATGATTATTGGCAGAAGAAATGGTGGGGAAGCGGAGAATATGAAGAGAAAGAGAAGAAGGAGAAATAAGAGGAAGTGAAGTCAAAGAAGATTGATACTGGGATCATTGACACGACACAGGAGTTGAATGCTGAAAACCTGGGAAAGATGGCTGACAAGGTGCTGGCAGCTAAGACGCTAGAGGTAGATTCTAAATCCGTCTCTGAGTCTAAAAGCCAAGTCAGTTCAAACGTGTCAACGACTGAGTCAGGTAAGAAGGTCAGTGGTGATGTTGACTGGAAAAATTGCATCAAAGAATGCAAGGTTTGTAGTACAAACACTTATCTCAAAGGTAAGAAGATTGAGGATCTGATTGCTAAAGTCAGAAGTGTTGAGGATCAAATCCTTGATCGTGACAAAATGGTGAAAGCTTCAATTGAACGATTAAAAGAATTAACTAACAAAATTGAAACTGATAAAATTGATCAAGAAAAGGTTAGGAAAGAAAATGAGAGGTTAGTTCTTGAAAATCGTCAGATTACTGAAAAATTTGAGAAGCTTAAAAGCACGGTTAAAGATAATGATGATAGAAACGGTAAAACATACAAAGAAAATTGCCAATTGCAATGTGTTTTGAGAATCAAAGAAGAATTAATCAAAAAACAATTGGATGAGATTGCTAAATTGAAACTTCAGTTTGAAGAAGCCAAGATTGAGAATGAACGTATCAATTTGAAATTGAACAGTTACAGCTCTGCAAGCTTTGTTTTGCAACACATTATTCCCAAACCCATCGGGAAAGACAAAGCAGGCGAAGATGTATACTGTGATGGAACTGGGGTTGGGTTTCATCAAGTTCCACCACCAGTTCTAGACAATTGTTCAAAAAAGCAATCTGGGTTGGTTAATCTTGAGGAAGAAAATGAAGTGAAACTTCCTGATTCAATTGATGTTACATTTTCTTCACCATCATCTGATGATAGTGTTCAAACTGAGATTGTTAAAGGCATGGCTGAAAGTGTTTTGGATAGTGATTCAGCTGAGGATGAAAAATGTTTTCTGGACAAGTACATTCAAAAACCAAAATCCAAAAACAACTTAGGTGATGAACCGGGTCTTGTGGTGTACAAGATGGCTGGATCGGATAAGTTGTATTCGGATTCTGAGTTTCCTCTGGAGAATGTAAATGTTTCAAAATTGACAAATGTGTTCAAAATGGTTGAAATCGATTTGTCTGAAGTAAAGAGTTTAAAACAAACAAAAAGCCAAATGAATTTTGAGAAAGATAAAGCTTACTACAAAAAGCCTGTTGTTCCACCACGTTTTTATAACAACAATCGAAACAATTGGTCGGGTGGTTATCAGGTTGGTAAGAACTATCAAAGAAAGAATTTTCAAAACAAAAGGTTTGCTGAAAAGAAGGTGTTTGTGAATGGTTCAAGTTCACTTTCTGATGAGGAAAATGAAATCTTTTCGAAATCAAATGAAGAATTTTTTGAGAAGAGGGCCTCACAACCTCAGTCTGAAGGCACAAGTTGGGTAGTTGATACTCGTACATGTTTTAGATGCAACAAAGTTGGTCACATTGCAAGAAATTGCACCAACTCCAAGCCTAAGACTGAAGTTGTTGAGAATCGAAAGAAGAAGGTTGAAGCAAAAGGCAAAGCTCCAATGGTTGTTGAGAAAGTTTTGACAAATGAGAAAACAAAAGTCAAAATTGAACCTGTTAAGAATGTGGTAACTAAAAATGACAAATTTTATAAACGGGTTGCATCATCTCAACAAACATGGAAGCCAAAAGTTGTTGAAAAAACAAAGGTTTCTGAGTCGGAAAAACAATCGTCTTCTACCACACCGGTAAAGATGGATGTTCCTTTGGATTATTATGAAAAGTTGGAGAAACAATCTTCTACTCCATCAGAGAAGAAGAATGTTCAAAAGAAAAATCAATCAACCGGTCAACTTAAAATAGATGAATTTTTTCTTATACAAAAAGGTTGAGGTTGGATCTGAGGAAAGTTTAAAGATGAATGATAAAAATTTTCTGCCACTTTACACTGCTAAAACTCACATTAAAGTCAAGTTACCCGAGTCAAAAGAGGCTTGGGTGGCATCAAAATCTCACTAAAGATTTTGGACTTGCCGGAGCTTCCAAGTTGGTAATTGTGAAGCATGAATCGGCATCTTTATTGAATTGTTTGTGATATGTGCAGGAACTTCCGAGAGCTATTTCACGATGGATTATGGATAGTGGAGCGTCTCGACATATGACAGGGAAGACTGCATTGTTGTACGATGTTAGAAATTTCAATGGAGGATATGTGGGATTCGCAGGAAATCAAGGTGGTAGAATTGTCGGTGAAGGAACGTTATCCAATGGGATTGTTACGTTTGAGAGACTTAACTACATTGCTGAGCTGGAGAATAATCTGCTAAGTATCTCACAGATTTATGACAGGATGTATACCACTCACTTCACAGACAAAGAATGTTTGATCTTGAAACCAGGATTTGTTATCCCTGAAGAATGGATTATCATGAGGGCACCAAGAGTCAATGATCTGTATGTGTTGGACATGAGCGTAGCTACTACAACCACGGGTCAGGCTCATTGTTTTGTTTCTAGAGCAACTGAGAAAGAATCAAAGTTGTGGCATAGGAAGATGGGGCATATTCACTTACGAAAAATGAATCATCTGGTACATAATGATTTGGTTCTTGGAGTTAATATCAAAGGTTTTCATCTAGAAGGGGAGTGCATTAGTTGCGTTAAAGGCAAGCAGAAGAAAAAGTCACACCCTAAAAAGCAAATTAATTCAGTTTCCAGACCGTTAGAGAGACTACATATGGATTTGTTTGGTCCAGTAAACGTCAAAAGTATTACAGGGGATCTCTACTGTCTTGTGGTTACTGATGATTATTCCAGATTTTCGCGGGTATCATTCTTGAAGTCAAAAGATGAAACGTTTGATAGTTTGATGCCGTTGTTCAGAAAGATTGAAAATCTGTACCAAAGGCGTATCAGAAGAATTAGAAGTGATAATGGTACTGAGTTCAAGAACAACAAGATGGAAGAATATTGTGATGAAAGAGGTATATTGCATGAGTTTAGTGCTCCGTACACTCCGCAGCAGAATGGAGTTGCAGAACGCAAAAATAGGACGCTAATCGAAACGGCCAGAACAATGCTTGCTGATTCAAAGCTACCGATAAATTTTTGGGCAGAAGCAGTTTCCGCCGCATGCTATACACTCAACCGGGTTCTCACTGTGAAGAAATTCAACAAGACATGCTTTGAGTTGATCAATAACTGCAAACCGAACCTGAAGTTTTTAGAACCGTTTGGGTCTCCTTGTACAGTTCTAGAGCCTTTTGGTAAATTTGGTCCAAAGAGTATCGAAGGAATATTTGTGGGTTACTCAAGTCCACAAAGACGTGTTTTTGTTCCAAGTATGAAGCAAATCATCGAAGCACCACAACATGTTGAGTGTCAGGGGTATACTATGCCGCCTCAAAATACCGGTGATTCATGGTGTTTTAATTACGATAAATTGTGGGATTCGTTTGACATGGAAGAAGAAAAGGAAGAAGAAGAAGATTTCTTTGACGAGTTGGATATTCTAAGAGAGTATGAAGAATCGCAGGAAAGGTTTCCAGCTGAGTATTCAAGAAGACCGCAACGAGCTTCAAATGATGATGAAGCAGGTCCAAGCAATGCTGGTGAACATGATGATGTCCAACAAAATGAAGTTGCTCAAGATAATCAGTCAGCACAGAATGATAATCAAGAATCTGAGAACATGCCAGTATTTTATCGTGGTGATTCAGATTCTGAGGGGGAGCAAATTCAGATCTCAAGTCAAATAAACCCAGTCAGTGAACAAGATGCAAATCAAAATGTTACTAATCTGGAAGGTGATGTAGATGTTCCAGGCGAAGTGATGCCACGAACTCTTTCATATCATCCAGAGGAATTGATCATTGGAGAATTGCAGACAGGCGTTCGCACTCGAAGACAGCTTGATAAAGGGCTTACTTGTTTTTATACAAAAGTTTCTCCTTTGCAAACTGAATTCTCATTGAGTTGTTTTATCTCGCAGGTTGAACCAAGGACTTATAAAGAGGCGCTTACGGAAGATTCTTGGGTCAATGCAATGCAGGAGGAACTGAGCCAATTCGAAAAGTTGGGAGTGTGGAAGTTAGTGGATTTGGCTGATGGTCAAAGGAAGATAAACACCAAGTGGGTGTTCAAGTGAAAGAGAGACGATAGAGGAATTGTGGTTCGCAACAAAGCTCGACTCGTAGTCCAGGGTTTCAGTCAGCAGGAGGGGATAGATTTCACTGAAGTATATGCTCCAGTTGCTAGACTAGAAGCTATCAGAATCTTCCTAGCGTTTGCATCATGGAAAAAATTCAAAGTATATCAGTTAGATGTAAAATCGGCTTTTCTCTACGGGAAGGTAAAGGAGGAGGTATATGTAGGTCAGCCACCGGGCTTTACCGATCCACTTCACAAAGACAAGGTCTACTTGCTAGACAAAGCGCTGTATGGTTTACACCAGGCCCCGCGAGCTTGGTACGAGACATTGTCTCAACACCTACTAGCCAACAGCTTCATCCGTGGAAAAGTGGATGCCACTCTCTTCACCAAAAAGGTCGACGGACATCTTCTGATAGTTCAAATTTACGTGGACGACATCATATTTGGGTCAACAAATGAGGATCTATGCAAAGATTTTGAAAGAGTAATGAAGTAGAAATTCGAAATGTCATCGATGGGTGAGATGAAATTCTTTTTGGGTCTGCAGGTTGATCAACTACCCAAAGGAATTTTCATACATCAAACGAAGTACGTTCATGATATCTTGGAAAAATTCGGGATGTCAGGTTCTACTCCAGCTTCGACCCCATTAGCAACGAATCATGGGATAAACCCTGATCTCACCGGAGAGAAGGTAGATGAAAGGATGTATCGTTCCATGATTGGATCGCTGATGTATTTGACAGCTTCAAGACCCGATATTATGTACCCAACCTGCCTCGCAGCAAGATTTCAATCTAACCCGAGAGATTCGCATATGGTGATTGTGAAAAGGATATTGCGCTACCTGAAAGGAACTCCATCGTTGGGGTTGTGGTATCCAAGAGAAGGCGATTTCACGCTCGAAGGTTATTCCGATTCCGGATGCGGCAAAGTTAATGCTAAATCAACAACAGCAGGGTGCCAGTTTTTTGGATCACGATTGGTCACCTGGCAATGCAAAAAGCAAACCTCTGTGGCTTTATCCACATGTGAAGCGGAGTATGTATCTGCTAGCAGTTGCTGCTCACAGATCTTGTGGATCCAGCAACAGATGCGCGACTACGGTTGGCAATTTCTAAACACCCATATCTTTGTTGATAATGAGGCAGCGATTAATATTACGAAAAATCCAGTTCATCACGCTAAAACGAAACACATAGAGATTCGTCATCACTTCATTCGAGATTGTTTCGAGAAGAAGTTGATACGAATTGAGAAAATCCACACTGATGATCAAAAAGCTGATTTACATACCAAAGCATTTGATAAAACACGTTTTCAATATTTGCTAAAACTGAATGGTATGAAGCTTTTATCGGTGTTGGAGGAGATTATTGGCGTTGATGAAGGAGGTATTGCAGATGATGTTGAGAAGCAATCTGCAATGGTTTATCAATTTTTTACCTGTTTTGGTATTTAGGGGGAGTATAGGGTAATTTTTTAGAAAATACAAAAACAATAAAAAATGACAAAAATACAAAAACATGAGATATTTTCAAAATCCAAAAACAATAGAAAACCAGAAAAGAGCTTGTGTAAAAAGGGAAAATAATAGTACATCAGCTTGACAGTCACGGTATGCTAAAGAAATGGAATGTTTAAAAGATTAAACAGTCTTGCTGATGATATGCCGATAGGTTTTTACACATTTAGTAGGTTTGTTCGGGATATAAACTTAAATCTTTACTTGCTTATTTCGTGGGGAACACTACTTGGATATATAGGTAACCCCTGAAATTTCGTTTGAAAGATTCCTTTTTCTGATATACTAGGTTTTTATACTCAGTGATATCTGGGGTATTATTCCGGGACTTCTGCTGAATGGAAGTTCTGACCTAGTCCTCGAATAATACTTTCCACAATGCTTGAAACATAGCATCACCCTCAGCATATATGATAAGACAATAAAATTGCTAATCAATGTTGTTGTAAAAAAGATCCTCTAAAGGGGACACACCCAAAAGTTGAGTCATGATCTCTCTGCTGAACGGTAGTTCTGACCTGAGCTCTCATGATTCTTCATAATTTATTAACCCCATACAGATATCATTTGTATTATAATTACCTGTAAGACTGAATATTGGGATCTGGATACGGGAGTATATTCAAGAGGTGGGACACACGTATAAGTTTAAGTCTTTAAAACACTAAATCCGTATCCTGGACAGATTGAAAATTGTGTGAAAATTTAAAGTGGACCAGTATATCGACAATCTAAGCGAATTGTTTAATTCTGAGTATGTAATTGAAGCTTAACGGTACTTGTGACTTGTCGGATAGCTGATATGATTCCATAACACGCTCATCAAAAATATGTTTGTAAATAGTTTACTTTTATTGCATTTTAGTTATGTATTTCATTCCTAGTTTAGAAGCTTTATTAATAATCCAAAAAGATTTTTCATTTCTGCTTTATTTTTTGACAAACCAATGTGAAGAGTTGATCTTCGGATTCGAAAGATTGAAAGCAGATGCAGGAGATTTCTGGACTGGAGGATGAGTCGTGAGTTGAAACTTGATAAGTGTGAGAAATTGGACAGTTAAAGCAAGTTCATTAATTTGAAACTTGTAATTTTCAGAAATGTTTGAATATGATCAACAAAATGTCAGTGTGATTTGTCTCAAATCAACCAAGGTCATTAAATTGGACTTGGTAGATTAATTGAGTAATCAGGGTCATTAACTTGGACCTGAATACTTAAGTGGATTTCTAACACTGAAGATTAAATGGTAAGTTTTGATTTTAAACTATTATTGTCATATATATTATATTTGGGTAGAGTATATGCAGGTTTCAGGAATCCCCATGGCAATGAAACGATTAAAGTTTGAACCAGAATTAGAGCCCTAGTCTATCGAGAGGGGGAGTCTGTGAAAGGGGGAGTCAGGATTCTGGATCAACAATCAAAGGGGAGATTGAAGATGGAGCTAGATTGAGTTTCTGAACTTGTGTGAAGAAAGAGTTTTTGCAATGAGAAGACAGAGTTGAAAAGAGACCAAGACTGAAGACTTAATGCCGAAGACTTCGTTAACATCCAAGGGAGAGTCTGTTGATGCATTAAATGTCTGTTAACTACGTCTGAGTTGTGTCTTAGGTCTAGATAGATTGTTCGAAGTTGGAAATCATGAAAAGTGGATTTAGATTGTAATTTCGCTCCAAATGACATTCATGTCATTAGAAGCGAAATCAGGAATTTATGTAACTTGTGATTTCGCTCCTAATGAACTAGGTGATTTCGCTCCTAGTGTATACTAGGTGATTTCGCTCATAAGTGAACAAGGTGATTCCGCTCCTGATGATCTTAGGGGTTCCAGGTAGTTTGGAGCGGAATCAGACCGTCTATAAATAGGTTAGTGTCGAGTTCATTTGTTAACGATTGGAGCGAGATCAGGTCATAGTGTAGGTGTCGAACTTCTGTCAAAATTCATTCAGAAACACTTGTAAAGACTTGAAAAGAAGCAATAGAAAGAAATTAAAAGGATCCGAGCTGTTGTGACTTTGTATACTCTGATTCCGCCTTTGTATTCAAAGATGAACTACTTTTACTGACATTTAGGGTCACGCACACGGTCCAACAAATGGCCCAATAAATCTTGGGCTCAACTTTCCTCTTTTTCTGAACCGAATTATTCCCTTCCACGGTGATACCTTCAACGTTACTTTATCGCCCACTTGAAATTCAATCGGCCTTCTTCGTTTATCCGCATACGACTTTTGTCGATCCTGAGCTGCTTTTAAGTGAGTCCGCACCAAGTCGATTTTCTCATTCGTAGTTCGGATTATATCTGTATGTGCTAGTTCACGTGGACCCACTTCTCCCCAACACACCGGGGTTCGGCACTTCCTGCCGTATAGCATTTCATACGGGGCCATTCTAATGCTCGCGTGATAACTGTTGTTATACGAAAATTCGACCAAGGGTAGATAGACATCCCAACTACCCCCGAAGTCGATAATGCAAGCCCGCAACATATCCTCCAACGTTTGTATTGTTCTTTCACTCTGCCCATCCGTTTGTGGATGGTAAGCGGTGCTAATGAACAGTTTAGTTCCCATTTGTTCTTGGAAGTCACGTAAAAAAATTCGAAGTAAACCGAGTATCTCTGTCTGACACAATAGATATCGGTACCCCATGACGTGCTATGATTTCATTGGTGTACACCTCCGACATCTTCTCGGATGTATAAGTCTCACGAATCGGAATGAAGTGAGCACTTTTCATCAATCTATCCACGATTACCCATATAGCATCAAACCCGCGGTTGGTTTTGGATAATTTGGTAAACAAATCCATGGTGATTTGTTCCCATTTCCAAACTGGGATGTCCAATGGTTGCAACTTACCATATGGCTTTTGGTGATCTGCTTTGACTTGCAAACAGGTCAAACACTTCTCCACATATTTCACAATATCTCTTTTCATTCCGGGCCACCAATAGTTTTGTTTTAAATCATTATACATCTTGGTCACCCCCGGATGGATCGAATAACGGGATTTATGGGCCTCGTCAAGTAGAAGCGCCTTGGCTCTACACGAATTTGGAACCCATATTCTCCCGAATCGAGTTTTCAACCCTTGGTTACCATTTGCTAAGTCTTTCAACTGGCCAACTATTCTTTCCTTCTTCACATTTTCTCCCTTCATTGCTTCAGTTTGAGATTTCCGGATTTGTTCAAGCAAACCCGATGTCACAATTAGTTGCATCGATCGCACTCGAATAGGCGTACAATCTGTCTTTCGGGTCAACGCGTCCGCCACTACATTAGCCTTCCCGGGGTGGTAATGTATATCACAATCAAAGTCTTTGACAGTTTCTAACCACCGCCTCTGCCTCATATTCAATTCCTTCTGATCGAAGAAGTACTTAAAGCTCTTATGGTCGGTAAAGATAGTGCATTTTACCCCATACAAATAATGTCTCCATATTTTTAAGGTAAACACCACCGCTGCCAACTCGAGGTCGTGTGTAGGATATTTCTTTTCATGAGTCTTTAGCTGCCTCGAGGCATAGGCTATAACCTTGCCTCGTTGCATCAAAACGCAGCCAAGCCCCGAATGCGATGCATCCGAGTAAACTACCATCTCCTCCGTTCCATCCGGTAATGACAATACCGGTGCATGGGTTAGTTTTTCCTTAAGCGTTTTGAACGCCCTTTCTTGATCCTCGCCCCAAATAAACTTTTCGTCCTTACGGGTTAGTTTGGTTAATGGCATAGCAATTTTGGAGAAATCCTGTATGAATCTCCGATAATAACCCGCAAGCCCCAAGAAGCTTCTGATCTCTGAAGGATTCTTCGGTGGATTCCATCTTGCCACAACTTCTATTTTCGACGGGTCTACTAACACCCCGTTTGCACTAATGATGTGCCCGAGAAATTGCACCTCTCGTAACCAGAAGGCACATTTCGAGAATTTTGCATACAATTTCTCTCTCCTGAGCGTCTCCAACACTTCACGCAAATGACTTGTGTGTTATGCTTCATTCTTAGAATATATCAAGATGTCGTCAATGAACACTATCACTGACTTGTCTAGCATAGGCTTGCAAACCCGGTTCATAAGGTCCATGAAAGCCGCGGGTGCATTAGTTAACCCGAAGGACATCACAAGGAACTCGTAATGTCCGTACCGTGTACGGAAAGCCGTCTTCGGTATATCTTCCTCTTTGACTTTCAACTGATGGTACCCCGATCTAAGGTCGATCTTGGAAAACCAATTTGCGCCTTGCAATTGGTCAAATAAGTCGTCGATTCTTGGGAGTGGATATCGATTCTTCACCGTGAGTTTATTTAACTCCCGGTAATCGATACACATCCACATGCTCCCATCCTTCTTCTTTACAAATAGCACCGGTGCTCCCCACGAAGACACACTTGGCCGAATAAACCCTTTGTCGAGGAGATCTTGAATTTGGGACATCAATTCTTGCAATTCTGAAGGCGCGAGCCGATACGGCGCCTTGGCCACAGGTTTCACGCCTGGAATTAATTCGATTCCAAACTCTACCTCCCGTTCTGGCGGTATTCCCGGTAGATCTTCCGGAAATACGTCGGCATATTCGCGCACCACCGGTACGTCTTCAATCTTTAGCGATCCCTTGTCTGGTTCGTTTGCGTATATCATGAATGCCCTACAACCGTGCCTCATGAGCTTGTGAGCTTTTAACATTGAGCACATAACGGGATTGTCCCCTTTCTCGCCATATATGGTAACATATTTCCCACTTGGAGATGTTAATTTTATCTCCTTGCGGAAACATACGACTTTCGCATGATGTCGGGATAGCCAATCCATCCCGACCACTACTTGGAATTCTCCCATCGACATAGGAATCAAGTCTATTGAATATTCCTCATCATCAATGCTTATCTTACAATCTCGACATACATCACACACAAGGAAACTTTTGTTATCACCTATTTCTACCTCTAATGGCATAGGCAATTTTGTTAGTACAAAGGAAGGATGTTGAATAAATCCATGCGAAACAAAGGATTTATTCGCACCCGTATCAAATAACACATGTGCGGGAATTGAGTTTATAGTAAATATACCTGAAACCACATCAGGTTCCCTTTTCGCCTCTGCTGCTGTTAATTGGAAGGATCTAGCTTTGGCTCTTTGTGTCTCAGTAGGTGTACCATTGCCTTCTTTCTTTCCAGTCAACTCCGGGCACTCAGACTTCTTGTGACCCGGCTGATAACATTTATAGCACACCGACACTTTTTCCGGGCACAACGCAGCCGTGTGCCCTGTTTTCCCACAGATAGGATACGGTTTGTTCTTAAACCGGCACTCACCCTTGTGCCCTTTCCCGCATACCTTGCAGTTTGATGACCCGCCTTTACCTTCTTGTTTCTTTGATGATTCGGTCTTGCGCGCCTTTTTCGTCGGGCTTGGATTAACTACCTGCGCCCTTCTTTCGCCTCTTTCAATCTGTTTCTTCAACTCTATCTCCCGTTCCCGAGCAATGTTTATAATCTCGGTGAGGGTCTCATACTTTGAAGGAGTCATAAACTCCCTATACTCGGCGCTCAACATATTATAGTAATAATATATTTTCTGCTCCTCGTTTGTTATCAGTTCATCACAAAACTTCATTTTATCCATGAATGTTCCCGTGATTTTGTTGATGGATTCACCCTTATGTCTAAGCTGCATAAATTCTTCTTTGATCTTGTTAATGACTGCCTTGGGGCTATGATTTTTTAGAAACGGCGTCTTAAACTCATCCCATGTCATAGCTTTAGCCGCTTCACTTCCAATTTCTTTCTTCTTGTTATCCCACCAGTCTTTCGCTTGACCCCTTAACTGACCCGTGCCATAGGCTACGTAGTCATCTGTATCACAATGAGTCCTTTCGAATACTCCTTCCATATCGCTTAGCCACCGTTGGCATATTATCGGGTCAACCTCCCCATTGTAAATTGGCGGTTTGCACGCCATGAACTCTTTATATGAACAAGACTTTCGTCCATCCGACTTTTCCTTTGCTAAATTGGTATTATCCTCCAATTTCTTGATTCTTTCCTCCACCACCGATAATACCGTGTTTTGGATTTTATCAATGATACCCGACAAACTGTTTTCGATTGCCTTTCCTACCTCCTCAGCAATCACTTCTCTCGTTTGTTCGGTGACTCTCGGCACCGCATCATCGCTACCTTTATTCGTCATCTTTAACTGAAATGTTTACATCAAGTGTTAACATTTCTTCTATAGCATATGGTTTTTTTACTTTGGTTTATTCAAGTTCATAACTTGTTTTCACCGCTCTTATTTAATGCACTTTCCGGGTTTGAGTGTGTTAACACGCTCTTCTCATGCATGTCTATTCATCATTTTCTTTTTGTATTTAGTAACTCTACTTATAACAATTAACTCTTACCGGATGCTTGATCAAGCTTCAACCGAACACACTTTGCTAACAACCTTGAGCTCTGATTACCAACTTGTACACTCGTTTAAATTTCTGATATTGTTTAAAATTTCTGATATATATAGACTATAAGATACTTAATTTTATATATAAATAACCTTGGATTAAACATAAGTACAAAATAATAGTTTCAAGGTAACACCTACTAGTCAACTACCGACTAGTTTAAAACATTCATGACAAGAGTAGCAAAATATTTACATCAAAACATTGTCTAGACAAGATTAAGTTAACGCGGAAGCTTCAAAAATTAGTGTTCGGTTCTTGGTAGCTTGCTTGATCACGATCCGGGAGGACCCCATTTGTACCTAGAGTCAAAACCACTTAAAAAGTTAGTTTTAACATGATTACAATACTTATAAACGAGTTCTAGTATCGAAGCGACAAAATAAAAATAAAATTTCATTTTTCACCCTGTCGCGTGTCGCGACGGGCCTTCGCGTGGCGCGGGAGGCCCCGCGTGTCACGCCGGATTCTCATGCTTCCCTCGCGTGGCGCGGGGGAACACGTTTTCCAGCAGGTCCAGTTTCTGGACCTGCATATCTGCCCAGCTCCGAAAATTCCCAACTTTTCAACTTTAAACTATCATAACTTTTTACTCGCTAGTCCGTTTTAGTCGATTCTTTTTCCTATGAGTCCGTAATAAAATTACGGATCCAACCATGTGAATTTCACATCACGGAAACCGAGTTACCAGCGATCGGTTCACAATTTCCTTATTTCAATTATCCGACCCATTAGCCATAAGTGCATAATACCACTTTTTCAATTCTTAAGACCTTTTAGACATAGTTACCCAATTCCCCGGGCTCATACCTTGGCGTATACGCGCCATTCTAAGGTTTTGTGTTCCCTTAGAACTAAATGCTTGTTTACTCGGAATTCAAGCATTCCGTTTCAAGCGACACTTTCTATTGATTTCTATTGTTTGACCCGATATCCCGGATTCGTAAACTTAATTTAGCATAACCAATTCATTGGCGTGGTACAATCCATCACTTAACGAAATATGAGACTTTCAAGTCTCCACTCACATGATCCTTTTAAAAGTATCATTTCGACCCGTTTGGCTATCTAGTGAAAACCATCACTTAATTGACAAGCCAAACCCACTTCCAACCTTTATTTTGACTCGTTTGATTGTCGAGTGAACTTCGCCACTTCAAAGACACATCAAACGCATCTATTACACTACGACTCATTTATACATTAAATCCAAACATGTATGCATAATCTAACGAGACTAAAGTCACGTACCTTTAGAGCACACTCTTCAAACGCGTATCTCCCCCGGCGTGTCCGCTTGACGTCCCGGATTCTTTGCCTAAAAAGTTCAATTCACAATAAGTTTAGAACTCTTTCACAAGCTTTAACGCATAATTCTCTACAATGATCAAATCTGCGTTTTTACCCGACTTTTAACATTTTAACCCTTACTTAGGCGTTCCATCAAACACCTAACGGGTCAGATTTTTATATAAACAAAAACCAAGTTCATGACTTGTAATTATCATCTAAACTAACTTTAATTAGTCAATTTTGCATATGTCTTAATATCAATATTTCTGAAATTTATTCTTAAATTCAGATTTATGTTAGAACAAGATCACAATTCTAGGGCTTATCAAGTTTTCTTCAAGTTCATTAATCACCTACAATGGTGGTTATAAACTCTATAATTATCATGCAATCTTTTAACAAGATTTCACCTAGGGTTCATCCCTAGACACCATATCTCTTCTAATTACATTCATGCATGACACAATCAAGCTAAATTTCGATCTTTCATAATTAACCTAGAACTTGAGATGAACCAAAACATCAAGATTTTACATACCTCGTGATCCCCTCAACTAGGTGATCATCAATTTATGCTTGAAAATCGATTTGGACATGATTTAAGCCTTCAATTTGTAGTTTTTGTGAAGATTGGGGTTGGGTGAGGAGCCTCCTGTCGCCCCCTGCTTCTTGTTCGACCAGACACCCCCAAAGTGGGTGTTTGGTGTATTTTAATTTGTGTCTCGTGTTATCAAATTTCAAACTTAACAACATAGGTCCCTCCTCTTCTAACTAGTTTATATCTTTGGCATTTTGAGTTCATTTATGCTTTAAAACATGTCAACTAACTAACTAGGTTGTTTATTTCCTAGTTAGCTCATTCTTGGTTATTTATTATTTTTTATTTTTTTTTTACTTCATATTATTCTAATATTAAGTTTTATAAATTTCGGGGTGTTACAAATTGTACTAGTTATTTAGGCTTTCTTATTTCTGTATTGTAATCATTTAATAAAAATTTGTTTTATTTTATTTAATTATGCGAACGATTCCTACATCTCCTTCATTTCCTTTTGTGAAGAAACCCTAACACCTCAGACTGCATCCAGCCGACACCCCCCCCTCTCCGGTGAGCACCTACCAACTACCCGAAACAAGTCCGGCCACCACCATCTCCTGGTGGCAGCGGAGAACAACGGCAACACCCCGCCACCACGGCGGCGGCAGCGGCAAGACAGAGAGGCAGATAGAAAGAGAGACGGGAACGAGAGATAGGGAGGGAGATCGAAGAAGGTTGGAAGAGAGAGGGAAGCGGCGGAGGCGACGACAGAAGCGTCGCTGTAGCGGCGGCAGTGGCGGTGAACTCCGACGGGTTTCACGGTAAACCCCGTCCCCCGTTTTTCTTTTCGTCCCCTGTTCTGTTTTGATGACCAATGATGATGATTGATGCTGATTTATGCTGATGATGATGATGGGAGACGATGGTGGTGACGACGGCGGCGGCTGCGTCGCCTCCGTCTGCGGCGATGGTCGACGGGGACAGTGGTGGTGAGGTTATTTCTTTTACAACTTTCTGATTTTACAAGAAAGCTGGTGAGTTGGTTTAGTGTTTCGAGTTGTTTTAGCACGGTTCGAGCCTCAGCTTGATTATGGTATTAGTTGGTTCAGGTTCTAGTTTCGGGTCTCGTTTTAAGGGTTAAGTCAACTTCAGATTTGCGGGTTACAGTTCGGGTTCGTGTTCGGGTTAATTGGTGATGTGGGTCACTCACGAGTTTCTCAGGTCAGACGGTTCGAGTCTCAGGTTCGGGTCAACGGCTTGGGTCAAAAGTTTCGGCTCGGGACAGAACTGGTCAACTGGTTCGGTTCGGTCAACATAAGTCAGCGGCTGTTCGGTTCGTGGTTCGGGTTGACTCAGTCAAACCGAGTCAACTAAGTCAAACCTGGTCAACTCAGTGAGTCAACTCGGTCAACCCGGTTGACTCGGTCAAGTCGGTCAACCCATTTAGCGTTTCAACACGAGAATTTTGATAATGGTTTAAAGACGTAATTTCATTATAGTGTTTATTTTAATGTTACGTTCACACGAAAACGAGCTCGAACTGAATAAATCGACGAACTATTAGTTAAAGTTTACTTGGATTTACTTACTATATTGTTTATATAACTCGATTATACATATACATTGTTTGATAAATAGTTGAATTTTGAGAAATAATGACAACTTGTGTTGTCGGGGGCGTCCAAAAACAGAGGAAACTCTGCCCGTTTTTCGAGAAAATCCGTATAATTCAACGTGTTTTATCATAAAATAAAACTATCGGATTCAAATAATCTTTTATAAAAGCAAATACAAGTATATAATTACGCTCGACGGCACTTTACAACTTACGAAAACGACGATTCGGAAATTATTTACAACAAATAAATATAGTTATTATATTTATTTTAAACTTCAAAAATTCAACAAAACTTTTATAAAATCAATGTTATTATTTATATTGTTTCCAATGTCGAATAATACGACTTCTTTTCATAAAAATAAATATAGTTTATATTTATTTCAACAATCAAACAACACGACGATTCTTTTACTAAAATAAATATAGTTATGTATTTATTTCGAATACCCAACAATACGACGATCCTTTTACTAAAATATATATAGCTATATATTTATTTCGAATACCCAGCGACACGACGATTCTTTTACTAAAATAAATATAGTTTATATATTTATTTTAAATATCGAACACTAACTCGTTTAAAAAAATAAATAAATATAGATTATATATTTATTTCAAACATCAACGACTTGTGTTCTTTTATAAAATAAATATAGTCTATATATTTATTTTAGACGCCTAAACGGCGTACTATATATATCAACGTATGACTTCACGGGACGACTAACACTATCCAATCGATATATTTATATTTTTGTATAAATATTTATATATTCGAATTTCTCGAAAACTAAGTACTTTCTAGACTTAGTGAACTATTAACGACATTAAACGAAACTTAACGAGTATAACTTAATCGTTTCCATTAACTTAACAACTTACCCTCGAATCGTTCGGTTAGCGATTCGGTAGAGCTCGGTGACACGTAGTTTAGTTACCGCGTTTATTTAGAAACTGATAAGATTTTCCGTGTTAGGAATATTGTAGAATGCACGCTAGCGAGTCACGTCTTGGAAACGACATCACGGAGTCATATATAGCTAGCTTTGCACATGGAAATCTAGGTGAGTTCATAACCCCCACTTTTTACATTTTTACGTTTTATAAATGTTTTCGGGGGTGGAAAGACATGCAAGTTTGGCAAAAATAAACAACTTTTCGATGAACGAAAACTCATATTTCTAAACCGTGTTGCGAATGGATTTCAAGAAACTAAAATGGTTTACGAATTATTTAGACTAAACATACCGGTTATACAAAACACACGCGTATTTACAAAACGTGCATGATTTTCATGACTAGAGACGGGAATGTCCTAGTTACAACAACGGGACTGGGTTGGTCTTCGTACGAAAAACGAGACAACCCAATGGGTTCATGTCCCCCTTTTCTTTTAACGTTTTCGGTTTTCAACTTTCTGGGGGAAATACATGTTAACAAGGGTGTGATTAAGCCATGGAGTGAACTCTTAGATCATGTGAGCATTGGCTGTAACTAAGGTGCCATTAATCCTTTTAAGGACCACGGAACAAAGGTTAGATCTAATGGGTACGGGCGAGCCGCACTCACGGTCCATGGGTGGCCACTTAGAGTGTTGTTGTGTCCCAGTCGAGGTGAATCGACAGTAAAAATCGTCTACACGGGTTGAGTACCTCCTATGTCGTCACATATATTAATGTCCTTGCAAAACATTAATGATCAACATCTTCATAGACGCTTTACATACATATTTTCAACACTTGAACTTTCAAATGTTTTTAATATTCATATGACGCAAATTCATAATACATGGATTTACAAACTTGGGTAACGTTTCCAACTTATGTACAAGTAAGAGGACGGGTTGGTCTTGCTTACAAAGACTCTAGTGGGCTAGACTCACAGTTTTCATACAACATGTCGAGAAAATGATTTTACTAAATTTTTTCCACAACTTTTAAACCGGTAAACAAAAAAATTTGTTTAAAATCTTTTTCAAAACAAACTATGAACTCGCTCAACTTTATGTTGATTTTTCACATGTTTCTTTCTCAGGTTACTTTCTCAAATTATGGCACGGTTGGAATAGGAGAACAATTGGAGATTCGAGTACTTAGTGGGTGTTCGTTTTCTAGAAGTCTTAGCTTATTTGCTTCCACTGTGCAATGAAGATACCGGTCCAGTCACGCCAAGCTCTGATATTTCGGGGTGTGACAGCTATACCGAATTACGGTTTTGTAACGAATCAAACTGATATCAATCGAAGCTAAATTCCATGTCGCATTATGCGAGGGATTCCACTATTTATAATTTTAAATTATATATTTGTTATTGTTAATAACTAAAAAATCTAAACTCAACCCATAATTTATTCCAACGATCAAATGTAAACTCAAGGCACTATGTTAATATTATTTACAATAATGAAAAAAAAAAGCTTATCTTGATTGACTATATATTTTATTTAATTTATAGGTGTTATAAACCGTGTATTACATGGGTTAAATATAAAAAATATAAATTGTAAACTTTTATATAATCACTATCACATGATTAAATAATATAATAATATTATAATCTTATACATTCATAATTCATGATTTTTCTCACATAGATTGAGGAAATATAAACTATATTATTATAAAAAAATGTGTTGTACCATTAATAAACGTAAACTCTAAATGTAATAATATTATGAAGTCAAAATTAATTTATGATTTTAATTTAAAAACATCTTGTTTTTTAATCTCTATATATTATGTATATTTCACGTAACATATTTATAAAGATTTTTTGTTTCTTAATCTTTATATATTATTGATTAGTTATAATTGGTCACATAACGATACTTAATCAGTAATAGTCTCAATTAATTAGATACAATTGAAATTCGTCAAACATAACCATGCTTGACTATGAATAATCATACATAATCAAAATCCATCATTTATCAAAAGGACTTTCAATGAATTAGTGAAAAAAAATTTAGTTTTATTTATAAGAGGTTAAATAAACCATAATTTCCTATATCATTTTATAATATTAGGAAGATGTTTTAATATATAATATTAGTTAAAGTTAGACGGATAGATCATAAAAATAAAATTGAGATAACTTATAGTAAATAATAATAATGATGATGAGGATGAGGATGAGGATGAGGATGAGGATGAGAAGGAGGAGGATAATGATAACAAAATTATTTTTAAATGAATTAAAAGTAAAATTGTGAGGTTAAACGAGAGATTCTCATATGGCATTAATTGGCATCTTTTATTAACATTTAGATTAGAAGATTTAGACTTATTTTTGCATAAAGAAATGGTGAATAATGATATGTACTTATGTAGAGTTGTGTTCGTTGTGTTTTTCTCTTAAAATCAACACGGCTACCCTCTGTGTAAGATCATGTGTAGTTGTAAAGCCCCTTAGGGAGCATTATGTGACATGCGTAAGAGTTGGGCTTTATATCACAAGAGAGTGTGGTCATAAAGCCCCATACCCATCATTACTTGATTATTAATTTTCTGTTTTTTTTTCATAAAGTTATTTTACAAGTACTAAACTGTCGTATTTTTAAAGTTATAAATAAGAGAAAAACAAGTTTTAAAAACCAATTTTAAACATTTGAGAAACTGTAGGGACCAATTATGTATAAATCAAAAACTCTCAACAACCTTCACCCCGTTATGCTCTTCGCGAGGAACCAGATTGACCAGCCCATAACGACGACCGTAGTGGTGTACAGCGGCGCTATAAGGCGCTATGGGTGTTTTTGCCGTGATATGAAGCCCCACTACGAGTGGACTAACACACATGTCCCTAGTTAATTAAGCACCGTCGTGGAAATGCACATGTAGTGCTTCTTGAGTGGCAACACTTAAAATGTAAATAACTATATTCAAATTGTCAACTCTAAAACAAAATTTTGAATTAGCAATGAAGATTATTTCAAAATATCTTCTATCAAGTAGTTTATTTCCAACCACAGAATCAGAAATGAAATTACAATATTACCCCTGGCGGTGTTTTTCCGCCAAATGTGTGTGGTTTGACGCGTTGATCTCTCCACGTCAGTCAATGGTATGCCACCAACCGCTTGTGTGTGTTTGGTCAAAGTTCAATTTCCACTCAACTATAAACTATTGGCTTAACTTTGGAGCCAAACTTTCTTTCAATTATATATCTAACCCTTCTATATTATGTAAATGTTTTACATATAACAAAAGTTTATATTAATTTTATTGAATCTAATCACCTATAAATTATTTTGTAAACCAGTTTCACATATGTTATAAGCAGAAGTTAATAAATTAGCACGTGATGTTTTTCTTTCTCATCTAGAAGTCATATAAACCATCACATATTGTATTAGGGTATAGGGAGTGGTTATACACTTGAAAGTGTAAACTTCAAAATCAATCAAAGAGAGTGTACCATGTCATTCAACCTTAATTGTTTAAACTATGCTCAAAAGTGTTGACAATGGTTAGACACTTCATGAATTGGTAAACTATTTAAAAAAAACATATAAATCAAAAGGCTGCCAATCATTCTCTCACAAACAGCTTCCTCGCAGCGGCAAAGCTTCACCAATCATCAACCTTCACCGCGCGGCAAAGGGGGATGGCGGCGGTGTGCACGAGCGGCAAAGCGAGTTTGCTGCACCTCTCTGCCGCCCACATCGTACACCCTTATATCATCCAACATGTGAAATAATATTGTATGTTTGTGTGCGTTCCTTTTAGATCCTAACCACATTGTCAAATAAAAACAACTAGTATCTAGAACCCGTGCTTTGCGGCGGGATTGTTAAGCCGAACAAAAAGAAAACGTAAAAATGACAAATCACGCACACACGTTACGATGTGTTAACTCGCAAAAATTATACTGAAAAGGTAAAAAACAGAAAAAAATAACTAAGTCGGCTTAGGACCCGTGAGTTTCGACAGAGCCGTTAAACCGTAAAAAATAAACGTAAAATGTTAAACCACACGCGCGTGTTGCAGCGTGTTAACTCACAAAATTTAGAATGAGTCGTAAAGTGACAAATTTGTAATAAGTAAAGTACAGGGACTAAAGTTGAAAGTGAAAAATGGTTGAGGTTAAAAAAGATAAAAATTTTATAACAAATATGTAAACGATGAAAACTATGGGGTTAAAAATTTAAAAGATGAAAACTATAAAGGTTATATAAGAGATGAAAAATATTGGGGTTAAAAGTGTAAAAAAATAAAAAAAATAAAAGGGTTAAAAGTAAAATAAAATTAAAGAGGGGATAATTTTTTACAAATTAATATATAGCTAATAATAAAAGGGTTAAAAGTTGTCGCATTTTATTATTTTCAATTTTCGGGTTCTAATTTTTTTTAGTTTGAATCATGTCTTTTTTATTTTAATGAAAAAATGTAAATTTTAATTACATTTTAGTTTATTTAAATTAATAAAAAGTTATAGGGTGCTTGTAGATAGGCGTCGTTAATGTTTTGTGGTTCTAGACTACTTTGAACTATATTTGATATGACACCGTAAAACTGATCGAGGCTAAGGTACTACCCTGGAGTGCCCCTTCCCCTCTTATAAACAAGTTTAAGAGTAAAATAGCTTTAGTCATATCTTTCAACAAACAATTTAAATCTTGCATTAAATAAAACGTCATAAAGATAAAATACAAATGGGTCTTCATATATTAAATAGTCTTTTTTTCTATCTATATAAGAATGATGTTTAATTGAAAATTTTATTAAGAAAATCGTGTATTTACTTTAGTAGAAGAATAATGTGCAAACACACTAGAGTTATTACATAATTACTCTACTAGTGTAAATACGTAATTTATATAGATTATGAAACTAGAACACGTGTTTACCAAGATAAGAAAAAAAAATCTTCTTCACTTCTCACGTTTAGTATGTCAAAGTATTTACATCAAATCTTTATATGTTTGTGAGTGAGTTTTGTATATTATAAAAAGTGGTTGTGAATAGAGGAGAGACAAATGTTACCACCCATTTGTATATTTACGGGAACACTGTTCACTCATACTAATTTTTTATATTTTTTAAAGCCGTTGTAAGTGGAGGAGAAAGAAAAGATAATGATAAAGATATAAAAAAAATATTATTTAAATGAAAATAAGATTAAAAAGGTAATGATTTTTAATAGAGTAAATTACAAAATCCTCCTTTATTTATATATGTATGTTATTGGAAAGTGTGTCTTTTATCTTTAATAAATACAAAAAACATACTTAATATTTACAAACCCTAACATGTTATATCATTTACCGTAAACTCAGTTTATTTTTTCAGTTAACTCATGTCACGTGGGACCCATGTGAGGGCATTAAAGTCATTTAACCTACCCACTTGTCTTCCCTCTATTAAAACCCAAATAATCAATTCAACATACCAAACCCAACCCCTGCATTCGCATCAAAACTTTTTCCAATTAACGCAACAAAAAAATCACCGTTTTTCGTTACGAAAACAACTGAATACGAAACCGATTGTTGAAAACAATGAAATAATAACAGATTTATGAGAATGAAACACATACCATGTTATACCTGTAAGACCCTAATCACGATTTGACCCAAAACGACGTAGCAGAAAATGAACTATAAAATTTCTTTCTTTTAACTGCTCTAACATATTGAATACCATTTAGGTCAACCCTTTTAACATAAATACATCATTCATCATTTATTTAATGTAATTATGTTAACAAATAATTACAAACAACGTGACCGTTTTCCCGTACAATCCATGATCTTCAACTCGACCCTCGTCATGTGTCCATCATGAATAACTGACTAACCTGCGGTCACCATATATAACCAACACGTTAGTACATGGTGACATCGTATATAATTTGATACATATACTTAAAAGGCTTTCTAACTACGTAAGGTATTCCATTGAAACATCCTCTCAATTTTATTTACTCGTGTCTGACATCAATTCCTCGAGAGTCTGGCATTCCCATACCTGCACTTCATTTCATTCTCAATAGTAACATGGTTAGGAATACGTAATCTCAAACATATTGAAAACCCACATCTTCACATATACGTATAGCAATGATCTACAGTCATTAGATTACAACATGCGTATACACTTTCATATATCTAAGTACATTCATACGTATCCTACTCATATGTGCGTACATAAAAGTTCACACTACTTACACACGCTACAGTTCCATATCTACATACATACATACAAGTCACAATCACTTATTCGTATTCAAATATCATACTTTTACATGTGCACAACTATCTGACTATAACATACTTATGTACAAGTTTCATCCTTTTCACACTTGTAATACATTCTAACAACATGATGAACATTCCATTAACATGATGAACTTTCCATTAATATGATGGGCATGCTATTAACATGATGAACTTTCCATTAAGATGATGAGCATTCCATTACCAGGTTAAACATTCCATTAACATGATGAACATTCCATTAACATGATGAACATTCCATTAACAGGTTGAACATTCCATTAACATGATGAACATTTCATTAGCATGATGAACATTCCATTAACAGGTTGAACATTCCATTAGCATGATGAACATTCCATTAACATGATGAGACTATCATCTTAATTTACATTAAGGATAGACGAAGTTCATATGAACTTACCTTGGTACTTACCCTTACCCGTAACTTCTTACATGGTTCTCTATATACAACATACCAAACTTCATTTATAAATAAGAAGTGATTCCGGAATGCACTTACCTTAAGCGTCCGTTTCGTACTTGCTTCCTCGCGTCCTTCCTGTTAGCCTTCCACGCTTCCACCCACCTTGACATGATCCTATACTTTCATGTCATTATGGTTGCTGCATTGTTAGCATACACGCACATTCTAAATTACATTCATTTCACATCCATATTCTATATTGACCTTTACTAGTCAAATGCCAACCACACAATGCATAAGATAACACTCACATCTTTTCATTCTACATAATTCTTTATATTATCACATATAACATTTATTTATATAGCATGTGTCTTGCGATTTCCCTAACATTACATTTGTGGCCAAATGCCTTACTATGCTATTTATGCACAATTGACATTTAGTCAACTGTCCATTATATGAATTATCAACTTAAGCTCATACATTCTCGACATTAATAGATTATACTAGGACATCATACACATTTCATACTCATATAGCAATACACATATAACTACATGATCATCTAGTTGTATGCATACAAAACATAATTAATTCCTTCCATACTAATAATATCATGATTTTAAAATTAACAACATATTCCAAGCTTAGTTAATACACATAACTTCCCAATCTTACTCCTTACTAATATACGCACTTTCTACACACTTAACACAAAATCACTTTTGATTTCATCTAACCATAAGTAAATCAACACATAATGTGCATCATATTACCCAAGCATAGAGTACAACTTCTAATGCATACTTTTTACCAAATCATATAATTAACCAAAATCCTACATGTATTCCATTCAAAACATATTTCTCATGTTTAATTATCACCCAATTACATCACCTCCACACATTATACACTTTCATCCATCATTTGCATACCATTTCATCTATTAATCTCACCTAGGCATTTTAACAAACACTTGGTGTGCGTACTACTTTCTAAGCACATTGTACAAGCATCTTATGCTCATCTTCCTACTTTTTGTCTTCATAAATCAAATATAACTAAAATCAACCTAATTCCATACCATACTCAACCTATCTAACAAGTATTCATCACATACAACATACTACATCAAATTTTGAACAAGGATTGGACATGGGTGTTACACCTATGTCACCATCTTCACCACTAGAAGTGGATTTCACTTCTAAACATCAAATTAATCAAAATCCTTCATAGTCCATGTTTTATATGGTGACTCCAACACATATTCATTCTTAATTTCATACAAGATCAAAGATTGATTACACACCCATTTGTATCAAAATCACCAAATCAAGTTTTATAACTTACCACATGTTTGTTGGAGTTAGATGATGCAGATTCTAGACCCATGCATCTTGATCATCAAGCCAACATTCTTAAATTTGGTGAATTCTTCATTTGTTCATGAGAGGTTTTTCACCTCTTTTCTTCTCTCTTTCTCCCATCCACGACACACACCACACACACACATACTTGACTTTTCTTTATAAAACTTAATTCCATTTCATATTGTTTAGTCCCTCAAGTTTATCGTTTTTCCATACTTGTCACAAACTTCATTCCTTCTTATTGAATTTATAAGTTAACTAAGTTAAATAGCTTAGTTACCTCCTTTTATTCCATAACATAAAGGATTGTGCTAGCGAATAAAATATACGGGTTTTGGGGAGTTACAATACCAAGTGTATATGAGAGGATGAAGACGGAGTAAGGAGAGATGACGTCATATATCGAAAGAGGCTGCTGCGATTGTGGTTTGAGTGAGAGACCCTAATTTGAAAGTACAGGGGCAAATAAATATTCAACTGAAATAGTTCAATGTTAGCTTTAACTAGACACGGCTATCTCGGTCGTTGGATTAAGTTGTTTTGAATTTGGCCATTGATTCATCGGTGAGTGTTAGGCACATGATTAAGGAGACAGTTTTTTAATATTGAAACCCTAAGTTTGAATTTAGGTGCGCCGCTGTACATGCCATGTTTTGCTGCTGTTCTAAAATATGAAATAATAAATCATTACTTTATGTTGATCCCTACATCTTTATGTAGGTTTTGATTGGGAATTATATGCAGGGGATGGGTTTATTATGTTGATCTGTGGATTAGGGTTTTAATAGAGGGAAGACAAGTGGATAGTTTAAATGACGTTAATGTCCTCACGTGGGTCCCATGTGACATGAGTTAATTGAAAAAATAAACAGAGTTTGCGGTAAAGGATATACTACCTCCGTCCCATTAAAAGTGTCATATTTTGAATTTTCAAAGTCTTTATTTATAAACTTTGACTTTAATTATATATTTTTTGTGTTATATAAAACTTGATGAAAATTAACCCGATAAAAACACTTGTAAAACACACTCAAATCATATAACTTTCATCAAGTATTATCTAACACAAACAAAATTATTTAAGGTCAAAGTTTATAAATAAAGACTTTGAAAATTCAAAATAGGACACTTTTAATGGGACGGAGGGAGTAATATGTTAGGGTTTGCAAACATTAAGTATGCAGTCTGTACTTATTAAAGACAAAGGACACACTTTGTAATAACATACATACATAAAGGATGATTTTTGTAATTTACAGTTTTTAATATAATTACACGAATAAGGATAAAGAAAGAGATGTGAATGCTCTAAGCTTATTTGTACAGTAACATTACCCTAAAAATATATTATACTTGTAAGAGTAAAAGGCCAAAATGGTCCCTGAGTTTAACATTTTGTATTTGAGTTCCTAAGGTTTCATTTTTGTTGTCATTTTCATCTAATTGACAAACTGCGTTATAATTTTTCTCCATTTTTTTGTCGTTTTCCTCGTTTAATTAAAATATATTATGGCATAAAATGACGATTATACCCTTCATTTAAATGAAGAAAACGACAAAAGGAGAATAAGTTAACAGAAAATTCTAACTTAGTTTGTCAATTGGATGAAAATGACAACAAAAATGAAACCTCAGTGACTCAAATACAAAAAGTTTCATTTTTAGACTGAAGTGACAAAAGTAGACTAAACTCAGAAACCATTTTTTTTCATTTTAGTCTGTTTGTAATTAACAACATATTCATACTTTAAAAACAATATTGTTTGTAATTAATAATATATATTATCTAACTTGCGTTTGCTTGAGCCATGATGATAAAACCACCTTGAGTGTGATATTTTAGTAATTGTACTTCTTCGTAATATGGTGAAAAAGCAAGGGTAGTTATTTAATGCAACAGACTTAAAAAAAAAAAGTAACAAAAGGGTAGTTACGCGTCTCCCTTTGGGTAGATCCAGCAAGCACCTTCTTCAACAAGTATATAAACATACACATGTGCCCGCTTTCTTCCATTCACCTTACACATTACTTTGCAATCTACAATCAACCGATTCCATTCACCTTACACATTACTTTGCAATCTACAATCAACCGATCTAACAGGTAACAATCCAATCCATCATCTCATACTTCATTCATTTTTCCTCTTTCTACTGCTTTTTTTTCTGTAAATTATTCATGATTTTGGTGATCTGGATCAACTATTAGTCGAGTTACGGTTAATTGTTGTTTTTTCTAGAATAGATCCAGTTTGTGTGATGTTAATTGAGTGTTTATGTAAGATCTTGTGCTTTTCATGTTGTTTGTGAACTGAATTTGGGTTGTGTGTTGTGGATCGGAAGTGTTTGCGTTAGATCTGTGAGTTTTAGTTGTAATCAGATTAGAGTGTCGGTAGTTTTTGCTTTAGTTTAATCTCTACTGCAGTTTATTGTGAGTTTTAGCTGTTCAATTGCAGTAGATCTGAGTATTAAGCAATAGTGTAGGTTTAGCTCTTTAAGCAGTTTAGAGAATTATAGCAAATGCTATGTCGGTTTCAGTTCTATACTTTCAGTTAGAGCACATGTAACCAATGTTCAGTGGTGGAACCCAAACTTTTTTTTATTAGGTATCATCGTAAGGGTCCAGATCATGTTTTTTCTATGAAAATCTCATATTTTATTTAAAAAATATAACAAATTTCGTGGCCGACGGGTCAGCAGACCCTCTTAACCCCCTCTGATTCGCCCCTGCCAGTGGTTCTCTGTAATTTAGTTCCTATCTAGCTTAGTGGATATTTATGAAAGTAGATCTGGTTCAATCATAATTTAATAATTTGACTTTTGGGCCAACAGCGTTACATGACATTGTCATTAAGCATTAGCTGTCAACATTGTCCAGACTGTTCGGTTATGATGTTAAATTGTAGCTTAAGCAGAGTTTACTTTCTTAAACATAAGATTTAAAGTCTTTAAGGGTGTGCGAATTGGTTTATTTTTTGTTTCTTGATCTTATATACCATGTGACTTAATACTTATTATTCTGATTACCTGTCTATTGGAACAAACAGAAATGGTGAAGATCTGCTGCATTGGAGCCGGATATGTCGGCGGGCCCACTATGGCTGTCATAGCACTCAAATGCCCCGACATTGAAGTGGCTGTAGTCGATATTTCTGTCCCTCGTATCACTGCTTGGAACAGCGACCAGCTCCCGATCTACGAACCAGGTCTCGATGATGTCGTGAAGCAATGCAGGGGC
This sequence comes from Helianthus tuberosus, assembly GCA_030545235.1. Taxonomy (NCBI): domain Eukaryota; kingdom Viridiplantae; phylum Streptophyta; class Magnoliopsida; order Asterales; family Asteraceae; genus Helianthus; species Helianthus tuberosus. The sequence goes on along the minus strand of CM060401.1, from coordinate 157,294,873 downwards.
AAAAACCTCTTCTTCAGCACCGATGTCGAGAAACACGTCTGTGAAGCCGACATAGTGTTTGTGTCGGTCAACACCCCCACCAAGACTCGAGGTCTTGGCGCTGGCAAAGCCGCAGATCTGACATACTGGGAAAGCGCTGCCCGTATGATCGCTGACGTGTCGAAATCAGACAAAATCGTAGTTGAAAAGTCAACTGTCCCTGTGAAAACAGCTGAAGCTATTGAAAAGATCCTGACCCATAACAGTAAAGGAATCAACTTTCAAATTCTCTCAAACCCTGAATTCCTTGCCGAAGGAACTGCTATTGAAGATCTGTTTAAACCCGATAGGGTTCTTATCGGTGGACGGGAAACCCCTGGAGGCCAGAAAGCAATTCAAGCATTGAAAGATGTTTACGCTCATTGGGTCCCGGAAGAAAACATCATCACAACCAACTTATGGTCTGCCGAACTCTCGAAGCTCGCTGCCAATGCCTTCTTGGCACAAAGAATCTCGTCTGTTAACGCCATGTCAGCACTCTGTGAGGCTACAGGCGCAAACGTAAGTCAGGTGGCTTACGCTGTTGGAAAAGACACAAGAATTGGTCCAAAGTTCTTGAACGCGAGTGTGGGATTCGGTGGTTCTTGTTTTCAAAAAGACATATTGAATTTGGTTTACATCTGTGAATGCAACGGTCTCCCTGAAGTGGCGGAATATTGGAAACAAGTCATCAAGATCAACGACTACCAAAAATCCCGATTTGTCAACCGTGTTGTAGCTTCTATGTTCAACACGGTTTCCAACAAGAAAATCGCCATTCTTGGATTTGCATTCAAGAAGGACACCGGTGACACTCGTGAAACACCAGCCATTGATGTTTGCAAGGGGTTGTTGGGTGACAAGGCTTGTGTGAGCATCTATGACCCGCAAGTCACTGAAGATCAGATCCAACGAGACTTAACCTTGAACAAGTTCGACTGGGACCATCCACTTCACCTGCAGCCCATGAGCCCGACCACGGTGAAACAAGTGTCGGTTGTTTGGGATGCTTATGCAGCCACTAAAGACGCACATGCTGTTTGCATTTTGACCGAATGGGATGAGTTTAAAAGTCTAGACTACAAAAGGATATATGATAACATGCAGAAACCGGCTTTTGTTTTTGACGGAAGAAACGTTGTGGACACCGAGAAGTTAAGGGAGATCGGGTTCATTGTTTACTTGATCGGTAAGCCACTGGACGCCTGGCTCAAGGATATGCCCGCTATTGCCTAAACATATGGGGACTAGTCAGTTGAATTCTTTACTAGTTACTAATTTTCTTTACCTGAGATTTTGTTCTTTGGTAGTTAAAAAACGTGTGTGTGATATGTGTTTAAAAAACTTTATGTTTACTTTTACTTTACAATGTGTAACAGTTGATAATATTGAATTCTTGTGTTTACTATTACATAATTAAAGTCATTTTCCATATCTCACTTTTTTCTACTACCTATCAAAAGAATTGATTGTTTAATGTACAAATGAGGAAACGGCCATGATTTATTTAGTGAAAAAAGATATCCATCATCCATTAAAATAATTGTAATGCTATAAAAGTAGTTTATTTTATGATATCATTTGAACCTTACATATAGCTAGAGTAATATGTAATAGTAACTTACTAAAGCAATGTTAGGCCACTAGGTATTGGGACGGCCTAGGGACGGCTAGGGCCGGCGCCGCCCTAGCACACCGCCCGTCCTCGTCTTTCTGCAGCCGTTCTCGTTGTGTCTCTTCTTCTCACACACACATATACATACAACACACACACATATAGAATTAGGTTCATTTGTGAACAACATCTTCACAGTGAACTGTGTGAACTAATGAGGACCATTGATTTTCTTTTTAGTTGTTAATGGTAGGATTGTAATTATACAACAAATTAGTTTTAAATCTTTATTTTAATCATTGAATTTCAGTTACACTTTTAATTTTGTAGTTTTCTTAAATTGCATAATTATCTTATCCGTCTCTCTTAATTCAAAATAATGGATTTTTTAATTGCAAATTCATGCAAGAACGGATTATTTACAGAACATTTGATTACATATTTTTTTTTTTACTTTTTGATTAAATATTCTTTTTTTTTTTTTACAATTGCATATTCATGATTATTCTTCATGTACTCATCATGAATCTTGTGTGATAATGTACACTTGTTCTGAACATAGGTGTGATAATGTACATATGTGTGCATACATGTTAAGACTATGACTTGTTAATGTACATATATGTATATACGTGTTGAGACTGTTATGTACACATATGTACAATGCCGAACAATTATCTTAGATACTTGCTATACACATATGTACCATGTTGAACAACCATATCATTAACTTTTTTTAGAAGTATATTATGAATGTACATACATGCACATTAGGCTACATGGTATGGTGCCCATCCTCACTTGGAGGATGATCCGCCACCTAGGCGCCACATCATAGTCCTCCCAAGGATGGTCCATCCCCAAATTTAGTGGAAATAGGAGGATGATCCTACCCCACCACTTTTTTATTTTTTTAATCTTCCAATTTTTTTAACATTTAACAAATAAATTAACAAAATATTTTCATTAATATTAAAAAATAATACATAAACTTAAAAAAAACATAGACTAAAAAAAACATAAATGTGTCATTCTCTTCCGAAGATGATGAATACCACGTAGACGAAGAAGATGAAGAAATGGAAAGAGAAGCCATGGTAATTTTTTAGAGAGAGATGGGGTGGTAGTGGGTAAAAAATGGTATAAAAATGTTGAGTTTGTATAAAAAGGGAAGAAGGTTTATAAAATGTGTGAGAGATATGAGATTGTAGTGGGTGAAAAGGTGTGAAAAATGGTGTAAAAGTGGTGAGTATTTATAAATTTTGAAGTGAATTGGGTATAATTTTAAAAAATAGCCGTTAAGATAATAAATTAAAAAGTGAATTTGATTTTTTTTATTTCAACGGTCATAAACATCTCGGTCCTCACAACTTTTTGTCCTTTACTGGCCCGTCTCCAACGTCTTCCTCTCGACGATGAGGACAAGGACGATCCGAGCGGCACGGTGTTGGGACCGTCGCCGATCCTGAACGGAGGGGGGACGTCCCCCATACCGCATAGCCTTACAAATCGGACATGTACACTTAAAAGAAGATGATCGGATGGAACAATATTTGTTAATGTATATTGTTAATGTACATATGTTTTTAAATTGTAAATACGCATAATACATATATGTACATTCACTTCTACAATGTTTTTAATCATGTTCTAGATGAAACAATATATTATATAATTGTTATATTTTTTAGAATTAAAAAATTAGTTAATCGGTGAGAGAAAAAAATGAGAGAGATTGTAATTAATTATTTAATTGGAGAGGGGATTACTTAACAATTTACCTTTATACCCTTTTCATTTATTTTTTACATATAAATAATTACAAAACTGTCATTATTAAAATTTTCAAGATCTAAACAATTAATGGCTCAGAGTAGTTCACACACTTCACTCTCAACCTAATTTCACTCTAGAACCATACCACACACACACACACACACATATATATAGGCCTATTCTCACACCCATCCTACGTGGTGAAGCATCATTTGAGGACTACCCTCCTCCACACCAATAGTGTTATAACACTATTTTTTTGTGAAAAAGGAGTTAAATACATGTCTAAGAGGGGTAGGGGTGGTTATCACTCACAACCCATTTATCACTCACAGCATCCAATTAAGTTCCGTTATGTCATCAACCATTATTCCATCACTCACAACCTTTTTTAATGGAAATGCTCATCACTCACAACACCCAACAATAAACTCTCACACCTCCTCACAATCTTCCATTTATCACGCGTTAAGTTTATCACGGGAATTATGTTTCACGCGTTAAGTTTGATGGGTGGCGGTGGTTTGTTGGATTATATCATACGTGATATATGTTTATCACGTTAAAAATTACAACCACCCCGGATGCCCTAATGATGTTGCCCCCCACAGCCCCACTATTGTTACTTTCATCAGTTGTCAATCAGTGCCGGTTATGTCGGGTGATACATTTTGTCTTGTTTCATATTTCTTCAAGGAGTTAATTACATGAATGTTGTTTGTGATTAGTCTTTTGAGGATAAAATCTTACTAGTTCACCCAATCATGATACGTTTTTTTTCTCTCACTAAGTTACCCAAAAACACATTACACCGCTATATTGAAAAATAAAAAGATAAATAAAAGCATAAAAAGTTTAAATATCCTCTTTTCGTCTTTCTAAGAACCCCTTCCTCCCACTTTTTCTTCGGCATCCAGCCACCACACCACTCTCATCCTACCACTCGCAAATAGGGATGAGTTCGGTACCGTCCGGTACCGAACCGGTACCGGTACCGAAAATCCTCAAAACTGGGTACCGGTACCGAATATATCCGGTTCAATACGGTTCGGTACCGGTACCGGTATTTAAGGGTAAAAACCGGTACCAAAAATGTCAAAAGTCGGTACCGAATCGGTACCGAAAAGGTACCCGGTTCGGTAAATTCGGTACCGGTACCGGTTCGGTAACGGTACCGGGTCTGATTTGCTCATCCCTACTCGCAAATCACTACCTTGTAATTAACATAATAACATTTACCATAACAGCTATCCACGTAATTAACTCTATTTATATTTCTTTTAATAATACATTTAAAGAATAAGGAGCGGGGGAGAATTTATATTTATGAGCCTTAAGTTTTGTATATTTAGAGAGTTGTACTTTTACGGTACGCAGCTGTAAATGTGTCGGTGCAAGACAAAGTGAAGGTAAAGAAAACACGTATAGGTTTCAACTAAACATGTTGACTAGAGTCTGTCGGTCAGGTCCCACTACCAAATAGAGCGGCCGGTGGTCAAGAACAAGTGGACAACAAACAATTTATAATTATGGGCCGCATAGTAATCTTCTTGAGTTAATTCGGTCTTGTAAACATATAAATGGGGATACGTCCCCCATAATTGTAACTTGATTGAAATAGTTTTTTCTTTTTCTAATGTCTAACCCTACGTTAATTATATTCCATATATTAATAATCAACTTATATGTGCATCATAACTTGTATCTTATGCTTAGGGAGTGTTTAAAAAAAAAAACTTGATTTTTCACTTCTAACCCAAAAATTTCATCTTTTACATTTTAACCTCTTTTTATTTTTTACTTTTAACCCAAAAATTATCCATCTTTTATAATTTAACACAATACTTTATTATCTACAACTTTTGTACCCCATACTTTTTATCTTTCGCAAGTTTTTCGTTTTACGTTTCGTTCTAAATTTTGCGAGTTAACATGTCGTAGCGTGCATGTGAGGGTCAACGTTTTTGCTCTATTTTTTTCATATTTGACAGACCCGTCGCAACGCGTCCATTTTTCCCCTTTTGAAAAGTTCGCCGCAACGGTCGGGTCGTAGATCGACTAAGTTATCATTTTCTACGTTTTACGTTTCTGGTTAATTTCTTCGTATTAAGACACTATAACGGGTGTGTGTGGTTCAACGATTTTAGTCTGCTTTTCGTTCAGTGTAATTTTTTACCATTTTATCTATTTTATTTTTACGATGTTGAGAGTCGATGTGGTTGTGACATTGGTGCTACTTGGCACGGTTTTACGAACGTTTTTAACCTATTAAAATTTTTACTAATTTTTTGTTTCGGTTACCCCTATACTTCCTTTACTTAAAAACTATTTTTTACGTGCATATTTTATGTACGGGTATGTGTAAATATGATTTCTTCTACATTCCGACGTAAACTTTTTTTATAGACGAGTCAGGTCAAATATAATACGTTTTCGTTTAAAGAAACCATTTTTACGTGCATATTTCTATGTATGTTTTCGTATAAATTCAAGTTGTTCTACGTTTCGACGTAAACTTTTTTGAGAAATGATTCAGGTCAAATATAATATGTTTTCGTGTTTATTTTATGTACGTTTCGTAAAGTTTGTTTCGAATCGAGTGGAGTCAAATTATGGTTTCTTTTTCTCCCCTTTTTTTCGAAAGCTCTAATTAATCATTTTCAATTACAAATGCATATTTTCCTTCATACCCGTTACGTTTTCTTTGTATAAGTTGGGTCACATATAATACGTTATAATTGTTCGATATGAATTCCATTTACTTTACGTTTGATCCAATCACAATGCTTATACAGGTTACACTGAGTTCATCTGGATATGTCGAAATGTGTGTCTTCATATGGTTAATGCATCATATAACGTTTGGACTAATCCATTCAATGTTTACGATGTACCCGCACCGCAACGCGGGCGTGTCTTAACCCTAGTTATTATTATATATAATAGCAACTAGTGGGATTAATGGTACTTCGCAGTGAGTGTGCGGTCCGTATTGGTTTGGTTCGGTAATTTTTTTGTGCTTTAACGCTCCCAAACGATATCGTTATAAGTTTCATTTTACGGCTTTCGTTCGAAGTAATACACGTGTCGATATCATCTTTAGCGTTTTATTTCGGTTGCTATACCAAGCGTCTGTATTGTACCGAACCAAACCAACCGAAACCTTGTTACGTAGCCCGGAGAATCTTACTAGTTGAATCTAAATTATAATAAAAGACTCCAAATAATGCCACATGTCATTTTCTACTTCAACCTTAATTTTTTAACTTAAATTTTATTTTAATATTAAGGATTTGCTTATTTAATTACGGTTTAAATTTTATCTCCTTTATCCGAACAACAAATATATATAATATGTTATATTTGTTGTTTATACAAACAAGGTTTAAATATGGATATCCGAACAACAAATACATATATAATATATTATATTTGTTGTATAATGCATTATCATAAATCTCATGTTGTTAAATTTTTAATACATTATCATTATAAATTTAAACTGTATAAATAACTAAAATAAATTGATATAAATTATTTATATCAAATTTGATTAAATAAAATTCTAAATTTTATTTAATCACCCCACTATTTAAATTTATTTAATAGGTGAGACCGTGAGAGAACGATGTACAGGTTGTTTCTTTCTAAAAGAACATTTTTTTACACATAGCTAAATATAGTGGCGAAGCTTGAACAAAAACTCGACCAGGCCGGACTTTTAAAATCTAAATCGGAGGGGGCGGAACTCTTAAAAATCCAATATTTTACATTATAAAAATATTTGTTACGAAAATTTTAGGTAAACTTTAACACTACGAGCAAAAACCGGTAGAAACAGTGGCTAAATATGTGTGGTATTGTCGGAAGTAAAAATGTAGACATGGCTTAAGCTAATGATATTTGATAAGGATAGTCAAATTATCAATAAAACAAGATATGTTGTAAACAAAGCTTAAAACCTTAATAAATTGGTAATTAAATAAATGGGTAACTTTGTAGAATAATAACCAAGTTTTAAAAGTGTTCCAATTAGGTCACTCAAGTTTCAAAAGTGTTCCAATCAGGTAACTCAAAATTCATTTTTCGTTAAAATAAAAGGGTTTTTTCATACATTTCATAGGTAACCGTTGTCATGTGGATATTTTCCCTTTTATTTGATACTAACGTCGAGTGATGACGTGGATTTTAATTTGTTTTTTTAATTTTTAATGTAATTAAACCGTTTTTATTTTTAATAAATATAATTTCATATATTAAAATAATCCGACCCCAACATTTTATGCTCCATTTTTTTCTTGACACATGGAAAAGGGATATGGCTCGATTTGAATGTTAAGTTATCTAATTGAGACAAAAACAATAAAAGTGACCTAATTAAAACACTTTTAAAACTTGGTTACTATTGTGACATTTTCGCTTAAATAAATTATGTTATGAAATAATGAAATCGTAAAATACAAAGTGTTCTATTAAATAGCCTAAAACCATAAATAAACTGGTTATTAAATAAATTATGTTATTAAATACCAAAAATTGCCCCTATGAACCTTCAAATTACAAGTACTTCACAACATATACCCCAATGTTTGAATTAATTTTATTAAAACCCTAAATCAATTTGATATATATGTAGAAAGACCATTTTGCCTCTTTAGTAACATCATTAAGTTGTTATACTGTATGCATAGAATGTTGTAATTACTTAAATTTTGTTAGAATATTTTTCAAATGCATTATAATATATAGTATAGATAAGTCGTAAACAGATTAATACAACAAGATTTTGTGTAGGCTTAGTAGGTAGACTAGGCGATGTGAATGAATCTAATATGATATGTATGTAACCAATCTTCGCCGTATTGCGGCGGGTACTAATTCTAGTAAACAAATATTGTGCGGTTTATAATAAGAAATCAGGCTTTACATGTAATTATAGTAGAACAGTTTTTTGTATAGTTATCTAAGATGTAATAAAATCATACTTTTTTTTTTAGAGAAATCAAGCTTTAAAAGAAAATACATAGCACGACGGTTGACAGCTTGCGATTAAGCGGAGGAGAACTGAAGGCGTGAGCGGATTAGTGGGAGTTGGACTTGGACTGATCGTGGCACTTCCCAGCCACACCGCCATGTGACACTACTCGGTTTTTCGGCAACTAAGGTAAGATCTAACAAATCGTATGTTGACATTATGTCAGATCTGTGTGGAAAGAGATAGTAACGGTGATCGGTGTGATTTCTTGTCGTAGAGATGCACTCATATAAACGTGGAAAATATACCGGATTAATTAATTCGACTTGAAATTTTCGCCAACTATGGAAACTGACTTGGAAATTCCGGCCAAAAGCAAACAATTTTTTTTACTGTGGCCCAATAACAGTCTGCCACGTGACGCAATAAGCGTGGCCGGCCCTGAAGGTGGGCGGGAAGGACTAGGCCTGTAAACGAACCGAACGAACACGAATATATACGTGTTCGTGTTCGTTCATTTAACTTTAACCGAACACGAACATATAATCGAACACATTTTTTTGTTCGTGTTCGTTCATTAAGAAATCGGGCATGTTCGTGTTCGTTCATGTTCGTTCGTTTAAAGTCTAAACGAACAGTTCACGAACATTAACGAATACAAACGAACATAAACAAAAAAAAATTAAGTGAACATATTTGAATAAACATAAACAAAAATAAATTAACATGATTAAACAAACAATTCTAATATATTACAATTCATCCGAAAACACATCTAAATTAGAGTTCATAAATATACTAATTAGTCATATCAATATAACTAGTTAAAAAACCTAATATTTTTATAAATCTAACTATTTATGTATTTACTAAAATTTAAACGAACGTTCATGAACATAAATGAACGAACATAAACGAACGTTCATGAACATAAATGAACGAACACAATGTGTGTTCATGTTCGTTCATTTAATTAAACGAACAAATTTTTTTGTTCGTGTTTGTTCGTTTATTAAATAAACGAACTTCCCGCCGAACAAGTTCATGAACAGTTCATGAACGTTCGGTTCATTTACAGGCCTAGGAAGGACCACCGGCCAGGGTCCGATATTTCGAAGAGCAAGTTATTTTTTTAAAAACTTCGATATGTATATTTAAAAATAAATTAATTTATAGGGTATATTCATACAAACACCAATATAACTATATAAGCCCACTTGCAAAATTATTTTATGGTTTAGATTAGTTATTAGCCCATTGACATTAGGTTTAGACCTTTAGTGAGCCCAATACCCAATTTCGTTAATGGCATGTTTTTTCGAGCTCGAACATGGTACATAAAGTTTTAGGATCGGCCCTGACAATAAGATGCATATAATGTTCAACCTTGTTTTCCTTGATAATTTTTTTTAAAATTGATAATTTTGACTCTTGAAATGAAGGTTAAACTTTTTCCATCACTCTTCATTACCATCTCCTCAGTTGGCGTGACTTTGATGTGAGTCTTGAAGTAACCATTAGTGTCGGTCTTTTGTGATCTAGAAAAACAAAGCTCATCACAATATATGTTCATGATAAATTTATTTGCTTAATTCATGATTGGTCATAATTAAAAACATGATAAATTTATTTGCTTAATTCATGATTGGTCATAATTAAAAAAAAAACAAGTGAAATCAATCACGTAATTGATTCGTGATTTATGATTGATCATAAACGAGTGAAATCAATCACGTAACTTATTCGTGATTTTACCAAAATGGCAGCAATTAGAAAATGAAATTGAATAAGGGTGTACCTATCTACACACCATTCTACCTATTTACACATCAAAAAATGTGTTTTTTTGTCCTTATATGCACACCTTGCAGTGTCGAACTGTGGCCAAAACGCGGCGTTTTGGTCCGGTTAACCAGACAAAGACTGACGGGTGTCTGACGGGTCTGTTGACCGGACCAAAACGCCGAGCTTTGGCCGCGTTTTGGTCCTATCAACCAGACAAAAGACTGACACCCGGTCTGGTTGACAGGACCAAAACGCGGCCAAAGCTCGGCGTTTTGGTCCGGTCAACAGACACGTCAGACACCCGTCAGTCTTTGTCTGGTTAACCGGACCAAAACGCCGTGTTTTGGCCACAGTTCGACACTGTAAGGTGTGCATATAAGGACAAAAAACACCTTTTAAAGGTGACTATCTACACACCAAGTGTGTAGATAGTTTGGCCCTTGAATAAATCATGTATTTGAACGGATTCCTAGAAAATAAAGTGTGGACAAGCAACAATCAAATCCTCAACCGAAGCAATGACGACTAAAACACTATTTAATCATCTTTGGATTTATCCGGAAAAATTACATATTTTGTTCTTTATCTTGATACCATATTTCAGGTTGTGTCATTTTCAATAAATTTTGATAGGTTTTGCCCTTTATAGGGAATTTTGTTGCACGTTTTGTCCTTTACCCCTAATCCTGTTAGTTATTTTTGTTAAATCTAATCAATTGGGGGTAGTTTAGTCTTTGTTCCCCTTTATTTATAAATCTTTTAATAAATAAAACATAAGAAAATTTAAATAACTAATAACATTTTTTTCTAAATTAAACTCTCTTTCTCTCTCTATAAAAACACACAAAACTCTCTTTCTCTCTCTCCGAATCTTCATCTACCACCACAACCACAACCATCCACCGCCACCTCAGTCTTCATAGATAACTGATCTACACAGAACCACCACCCTAACCCTAACCAAACACCCAACCACCACTTTCCAGCCATCGCCGCCCCAATCCAATCCAACCCTAACCAAACACCCAACCATCACCATCCATCCAACCACTGAAACCAATATCATCATCACCTTACGCCACCGTCCACAAACACCTGCCACCTGCCACCGCCCAATCCCCACCACCAATATTAATCAGATCTCGCCATGAAACCTTACATGCTGGTGAAACAGAGACTGGTAATCTGAAAACCTACCGGAATAATCAACCATTTCTGTGTGTTGCAAAAACGCCTAACTTAGGTTAGATTGAAAGCAATGAAGAGCAGTTAAGGTTTGATTTTACTCCGAGTATCGCAAAATCAAGAACCCCCTCACTTGAGTTGGGTGGTTATCGGCCAGGAAGGTAACAGATCTGTATGTTTGTAGGTCTGTGAGTGCATGATTTGTATGTCCATAGTTATAAATTTGTCTGTATTTGTAATGTCTAATGTCTTAAGTCTGCAAAATACCGGACAGAGGTTTCCCTAGGTTTGAATAGGATATGTCAGACCAGGTCATGATTTGATACGACATGATGCGAAGAGACCGAGCAAGATCAAGGGTGATGTCATCATGATTACATGATGACATCATAGATAATATTAAATACTCAAAATGTAAATTTGCATGGAAAATTAATTGTGCACGTGAAAGTTCGAGCAAAATCGCACGAACCGGATTTAACCAATTAGCACGGATGTGAACATGGTAGACTCGCACGAATCAGAAGGGGTCATGGGGAGATGAAGTAATCTACATCGGTTTGTCAAATGTTTTAGAATTTTAGGGGGAGTATATAGTTTTAAAATTTGAAAATTTCAAAAACATTTGAAAATTTGAAAAAGTTAAAAAACATGAAAAAATTCAAAAAGAGTTCAGTGTAAAAAGAGGAAATGATGGTACATCAGTAAGACGGTCACAACATGCTAAAGAAATGGAAAGATAAAAAGTGATAAACGGTCTCACTGATAATATGCCAGTAGGTTTTTACACATTTAGTAAATTGATTTCGAGATATAAACCTAAATCAATAACTTTCTTATCTCGTGGGTAGGGCTGCAAACGAACCGAACGAACACGAACGAGACCTTGTTCGTGTTCGTTTGTTAAAGAATATATGTGTTCATGAACACTTACCGAATGAGATTTTATATTCGTGTTCGTTTGTATAAGGAAATAAACTTGTTCATCTTCGTTTGTGTTTGTTTGTTAATGTTTGGCAACGAACGAAAACGAAGGTTGATGAATACAAATAGAAACAAACAAACATAAACATGCGTTCATGAATAGATCATATAATATGTAAGACCCATCTTAAAATAACAAAGTTTTATAATATTAACATGCATTTATCACCAAAATGCGGGCTTACAAAATTTTTCTTGGGTTTAAGATCATACTTGATCAAAATATTAGAGTCATCATCCTACTAGTTAAACCTTCAAAACGAAATATTCAAAAGTTTACATAGTAACTAAACAAAATAGATCAATGCGGAAGCTTTGTTTAGTGCGTTCGGTTCTTGAAAGTCGCTTGATCGCCATCCGGATTAAGTCCATCTTCACCTACGATCAAAACCACGTAAAATGTTAGTTTTGACTCTTTAAAATTGGTTAAATATAATTTCCATTGCTTAAATATCGAAAAACAACAAAAATTCCAGCTATTGAAGTCGTCGCGCCGCGCGACAGAGGCTGGCCAAGCCTTCGCGGCCCGCCACCGCCGTCGCGTAGCGCGACCGTGATGGTGTTTCGTCGTAGCGTGGCGCGACGCCACTTTTTGGGCAGTAAGTTCGTTAGCTGGTGCTGTATATCAGCCCAGCATCACCATTTTCATATCAATTTTTTTAAACTATCATAACTTTTGACTCGAGCGTCCGTCTTAGCCGATTCTTTTTCCTACGCGCCCGTAATTAAATTACGGACCCGTTCATAAACACAAATCACATAAAAATCCAGTTCATGAACAATTGGCCTATGATTCGGCTCTTTGTTTATTCGACCCGTTTGTTTACAAGTCGTACAACTTGTTTTTGTTATCATCTCTTGTTTTCAAGGATTTTACCCATTCCCGGGTTTTCAAGCAATAACATTTCGCTCCCTTACCGAGAGTTGCTTACGCCTTAACAACATGCATTGTTTTCGAGGATTTTAACATGCTTCTCTTAACAATTTGACAAGCATAAATTCTGAATTTTTAAATCCCCATACTAAGGGTTTATTTGCAACAAGTTTAGCGTGTCCGCTTCACGGCTTACGCTTAAATTATGACCACTCAACGAGTGATAGGTCAATCGCTTCGACAATTACCACTCGACATTGTTTTGACCCATTTGGATGTCGAATGGATACCACCATTTCAAAGACATACCAAGCTCTACATCTTACACATGTTTTGACCCGTTTTATTTGTCTAAGGCACTTCGTCACTTCCGTGACTTAACAGGTTTTCCTCTTTTGCTAAATTCTAATACAACAAACTAGAATAAATAAATAACATAATGTAACGAAACCATAGGTCGCGTACCTTTAGAGCACTCCCTTCAAACGTGTATCACCTCCGGCTTGTCCGCTTGACGATCCGGATTCTTTACCTAAAGATTTCCATTCACAACACATTTTAGAACTCTTTTACAATCGTTAACGCATAATCCATTATGATATTCGAATCTGCGTTTTCGTCCAATCTTTAATATTTTAATCCTTATTTAGGCGTTTCATCAAACACCTAGCGGTTCAGATTTTACATAATCAATACTAAGTTCATGTCTTGTTATTTCCATTGCTATCAACTTCAATTAGGCACATCAACACATAATTTTAACATCAATATTCCGGAAATTACTTCATAAATTCAGATTTCATTAGAACAAGCATTATGATCCTAGTGTTCATCTAATTTCTACAAACCCATTGATCACCTACAATGGTGATTATAAACCCTACAAATATGATGCAAGGTTTTTTTACAAGAAATCATCTAGGGTTTATCCCTAGACATTATATCACTTCTAATTTCAACTATACAACAATCATGCAGGTTCAAATTCAAAACTCATGAATTCATCTAAAATTTGAAGTGGAAGCAAATATCAAAATTTCACATACCTTACGATCCCTTCGTCGAGGTGATCACTAATATGTTTTCAGATTTTGATTTAGACTTGATTTAGGCTTCCAATTTGTGAGTTTTTTTGTGAAAATTAGGGTTTGAAAGAAACCCCCTGGTCACCCCTTTCTCACCCCTTTCTCTGTATGATCCAAACACACACTCATGTGTGTGTTTGGTGTTTTATTTACTAATTAAACTTTCATGTTTCAAGTTTTTGCTAATTTGGTCCCTCAACTTTTGTTTAACTTATAGTTTAGGTGTTTTAACCTTATTATAAGTCACTTCAAGACTCGTAACTAACTGGGTTATAAATTCCTAGTTAGTTGATTCTCGTTTGCTTAACGCTTTATAATGAAAATTTAAAGTTTATATTTTTGGGGTGTTACAAGTCCACCCCCCTTAAAAAGGGTTTCGTCCCCGAAACCGGATTACGTACCAAATAATGTAGGGTAGAGTCGTTGCATTTCCTCTTCGGATTCCCATGTGGTATCCGAACCCTTCTGGTGTTCCCATTTGACCTTTACTTGGTTGATTTCTTTGTTCCTTAAGATTTTCACCTTACGATCCAGAATCGCAATCGGCTTCACCGCATAGTTAAGGCTATCATCCACCTCGGTGTCATCGTAGTGGATATAAGCTGTTTCGTCCGCTAGACATTTCTGAAGATGTGACACATGGAATGTGCTATGAATTCCGCTTAATTCCTCCGGTAGTTCAAGGTGGTATGCTACCCTTCCTACTCGTTCAACAATTTTAAACGGCTCAATAAATCTTGCGCTTAATTTTCCTCTTTTTCTGAACCGGATAATCCCCTTCCATGGGGATACCTTAAGCATGACCTTGTCGCCAACCTGAAACTCGACCGGTCTTCTCCTTTTGTCCGCATACGACTTTTGTCTATCTTGAGCTGCTTTCAGGTGTGCCCGAACCATATCAATCTTCTCATTAGTGGCTCGAACTATGTCTTTATGGGCGAGTTCACGTGGACCCACCTCATCCCAACACACTGGGGTCCGGCATCTCCTACCATAAAGCATTTCGTAAGGAGCCATCCCGATACTAGCATGGTAACTGTTATTATACGAAAATTCAACCAATGGTAGATACACATCCCAACTACCTCCGAAGTCGATAATACATCCCCATAGCATGTCTTCCAACGTTTGTATTGTTCTTTCGCTCTCTCCATCCGTCTGAGGATGGTACGCAGTGCTAATGAACAATTTTGTCCCCATTTGCTATAGGAATTCGCGCCAGAAGTTTGAAGTGAATCGGGTATCCCTATCGGACACGATGGATATCGGTACTCCGTGGCGTGCCACTATCTCATTAGTGTAAACCTCCGGCATCTTTTCTGACGTATAAGTCTCACGTATCGGGATAAAGTGAGCACTCTTTGTTAATCTATCAACAACCACCCATATTGCATCAAATCTGCGGTTCGTCTTTGGTAGTTTGGTTAATAGGTCCATTGTAATGTGTTCCCATTTCCAAACCGGAATTTCCAACGGTTGGAGTTTACCGTATGGTTTTTGGTGCTCCGCTTTGACTTGTAGACATGTCAAGCATTTCTCCACGTATTTTACTACATCTCTTTTCATTCCGGGCCACCAATAGTTTTGTTTCAAGTCGTTATACATCTTGGTCGCTCCAGGATGAATGGAATAACGGGATTTGTGAGCTTCATCAAGTAGAAGCTTTTTAACTCCACACGAGTTAGGAACCCAGATTCTACCAAAACGTGTCTTCAAACCGTTGTTGCCATCTACAAGATCCTTAACTTGCCGACTATTCTTTCCTTCTTCCAGTTTTCCACCTTCACTGCTTCTACTTGTGCTTCTCGGATTTGTTCTAGTAAGCCCGAGGTCACAATAAGCTGCATCGATTGTACCCGTATCGGGGCATAGTCTGCCTTTCGGCTCAACGCATCCGCCACTACATTGGCCTTCTCGGGGTGGTAGTGTATCTCACAATCATAGTCCTTGACCGTTTCCAACCATCGCCTCTGCCTCATGTTTAATTCCTTCTGATCGAAGAAATATTTCAAACTTTTATGGTTGGTAAAGATAGTACATTTTACCCCATATAAATAATGCCTCCATATCTTTAAGGCAAACACCACTCCTGCTAACTCAAGGTCATGAGTCGGGTATTTCTTTTCATGGATCTTCAGGTGCCTCGAGGCATAGGCTATGATCTTGCCTCGTTGCATTAAAACACATCCGAGCCCCGAATGTGATGCCTTCGAGTAAACCACCATGCCGTCAACTCCATCCGGTAACGTCAATACCGGTGCGTGGGTTAACTTTTCTTTGAGTGTTTGGAAGGCTTTCTCTTGTTCAATGCCCCATACAAATCTTTCCTCCTTGCGAGTCAGCTTGGTTAACGGTAAGGCAATTTTGGAGAAATCTTGTATGAATCTCCGATAATATCCCGCGATGTAGGATCGTTGTTGAACCCGAACGAGTCGATCAGAGGCATTCTACTCAGAATGAAAGGCGGAAACAGACATAATGAGTTGAATTCAGCCATATATCACTTTTAATTGTCGTTTATATTGATCTGAAACAGTTTTACAGCAAGACGACACTTCGACAGAGCTTCGCCGTCGGAAACACACATACATGAACTCCTTGAAACGAAATCACATCACCCCTGTATATAGACTGCCTGATTCCGCTTGAACATGCTCAAGCGGAATGCCATTACAAGCGAAATCTCCATCTCAAGCGAAATAACCAGTTCAAGCGAAATAGCTGATTTCGCTTGAACCTGCCATGTTCTCTACAAGCGGAATTAACTCTATGACTTGTTTTCTCGATCTTCGTGCCATGTGCAATGCAATGCAAGACTCGATGCAAGACGAAGTCGACAGACGCATGCACTAACAGACTCCCCCTTGAATGTTGATGAGTCTTAAGTGTCGAGTCTTCAACGTCTTCAGTATTTATCAGTCTGAACGTGTAAGCATCCTCAAGCTTTATCTCTTTCTTCTCTTCAGTATCAACAGACTCCCCTCGAATAATCTTTCCTCAGATGTCTTCAGACTCCCCCTTTCGATATGCTGGGATTGCAGTCTGGCTTGTTTAAATCACATAGTCCTCAGGTATCGGAACCTGGCACTCTATCTTCAGGTTCAGGATCAAAACCTGGCTACACCTGCACATTCTTAACCCAGAAATAAATTTCACAGATTTAACATTTGACAAATTTATATATACAGATTCCCTCTCAAATTAAACCAGAATGATTTATCAATGATAGAAACCTCAGACGACCACTTGTATATTTGAAAACTTTTCTTTATTTAAACACACTCTCCCCCTCACCACATGCTCATCATGTTTAGCACTTGGAATTTTGAAAATCGGTTCTCCAACATCAGTCGACGAAAATCTTTTCTTAATTTTTAATTTTTCAAAAATTTATGCTAAAACACACTAAAATATTTTTGAATTTTCGAATGAAATGAAATTCAGTAAAGAAATATTTACAGACAATATTTTTGTGAGTTTGTGCAAGAGGATCATATCAGTTTTTGACAAGTCACAAGTACCGTTGAGCTTAGTTACACATTAAGAATTAAACAATTCACTTAGATTGCCGATATACTGATCCACTTAAATTCTCACACAAATTTCAACAAATTCAGGATATGAGTTAGATGTATTAAGGGCTTAAACTCATTCATGTGTCCCACCTCTTGAATATACTCCCGTATCCAGATCCCAATATTCAGTCTTACAGGTGAGTATACCACAGATGATATATGTAAGGGAATAAATTATGTAACAGTACGAAACCGTGAGAGCTCAGGTCAGAACTACCGTTCAGCAGAGAGATCACGACTCGACTTTTGGTGTGTCCCATTTAGAGGATCTTTTGTACAACAACATTGATTAGCAATTTTATTGTCTCATCATTTTTGTTGAGGGCGGCGCTATATTTCAAGCAAGCAGAAAGTATTCTCCGGGGACTAGGCCATTGCTTCCACAAAATCAGAAGTCCCAGGATAATACCCCAAATATCACTGAGCATAAAGACCTAGTATCTCAGAAAGAGGGATCATTCAAACGAAATTTCAGGGGTTACCTATATATCCAAGTAGTGTTCCCCACGGAATAAGCAAGTTTGAATTTTAGTTTATATCCCGAAAAAGTTTACTAAATGTGTAAAAACCTATCGGCACATCATCAGTGAGACTGTTTAACACTATTTAAACATTACATTTCTTTAGCATACTGTAACTGTCTACTGATGTACTATCATTTCCTCTTTTTTTTTTAACACCAAAACTCATTTTTGCATTTATCATGTTTTTGCCTTTTTCAAATTTTCTAATGTTTTTGGATTTTCTGAAAAAATACTCCCCCTAAAATGCAAACACATTTCAGGAAATTTGAAAACAAACTATACAAGTAAATTGACAACCGATATCGAATTGCTTCAATTCGCCATCCACTTGGAATAAACAATCAGAACTCCCCCTTACAACAAACTATTTTCTCATTATGATTTCAAAACACTTAAGTTTGTTTTAACCAAAATGATTTTTCCGGAAAATAAGTTTTGTTGGGGCTACCACTTGTAAAATAAGGGTTCATCATATTGTTTCTTAAACATGTGTAGAAAATCAGATACAACTTAATGTCCCTGATTTACCACTTGTAAGTAAAACCTTTACCAACCATTTTTAAAACGAAATCACTTTCATGAATTTCTCAAGAAAGATGCTGATTCCTGCTCCACACTTACCAACCTGAGAGCTCCGGCAAGTCAGGATTTTTACTCATGAAAAACTGCCATCCAAGCCTGACTGAACTTGGATGTTACCTTCTCAACTTCACCTGGGGTTGGGCTGTAAGTTGCCTTCTTTGTAGCATAAAAATCTTTTACCCCTTTGGCCTTTCCCTCGACCATTTTCCCAAAAATCTTTTTAACATTCCCATTAAATGTTTTCTCGACATCAAATTCTTTCTTATCAGAATAGAATTGATTCGAGATCTCAACCTTTCCAACTTTTGATTTAAAATTCTCATACCTCAATGGTGGAAAATGAACATCATCCATTGGAGGTACTGAGTTTTCATCTTTTGACTCAACCTGTGGCTCTTCTGATTTTGTGGAATCAGATTCATCGCCAGATTTCTTAGAAAAATTCTTAACAACCCACATTTGGTTGTCTTTGGCTCTCTTTTTGTAAAAAAATTTCTTTGAACACTCACCAACTTCATAAGTTGAATTTTCAAAAAATTTGAATTTTTCAGTTGGGGGTTCATCTTTTTCAACAACTTTTTCTTTAAGTTTTTCAGAAACTCCCTGTTTTTTCTTTGTATCCAACGGACAATTCCATGCAATGTGGCCAGCTTCATTGCATCTAAAACAGGTTCTAGTCTCTTTTCTATGAAAAACTCCAGTTCCTATTCTCTTCTTTTCAGTAAGAAACTCTTGGTTTGATTGTCTCCAGAAAGTTTTCTTCTGTTCTTCCTCAGCACTTCCTCCTGAAACAAATTTAGTATTTGATTGAGAAATTTTTCCATTTTTATAATTTTCAGGTGGGATATAACCAAGACCTTTCTTTTTGAAATTACCATTATGGTTTGGTTTCTTTTGAAAAACAGAACCAGAACCATAACTTTTTTTCTTGTTTAAACTTTGTTGAACTCTTGAAGTGTATTTTTTAGGTTTTTTCAGTAAGATTTACATTTTTTATTTCAGAAATATTGATTTCTGTTAGTTTGAAAACCTTTTTGATCTTTTCAAAATTAACACTTCTTATTGGAAATTCCTCATCAGAATATAATTTGTCTGAATCAATCAATGTATATGCTACTTTGATTGCTTCGTCATTCAAATTAGATTTTGATAACAGGAATTCTTTATTATAAACCCGTTTAACCGACGATTTTGAATTGTTGACCGACGAACTCGAACTTTTGACGGACGAACTTGAACACCCAGACTTGGACTTTGACTCAGATTTTAACTTCGATTCCTCATCTGTATCCAACACCTGATCGACCACCTTTTTAATTAACTCGGACTCATGATCAGTGTCAAACGTTGTAAAAACGATGTCAATGTTTTCTGGTAATTCATCGGTTATATCGGACTTTAACTTTATATTGACTGCTTTTTCGACTTGCCCCTCATTCAGTTTTCTAGGCGAATACCCTTCCCAAATCGGAGGCGAACATTTGTTATAACTAACACTCTGTTTCTTACTAGTATCCTTCTTCTTTGGCTTATCATCTTTAAAAGCTTCAAAACCTTCAATAGTTGGATAAATTCGATCAATAAGATAATCAGAACTAGAATAACTCTGTAATAAACGTCTGATTCTCTCATTTTCTATCTTTTCATTTTCCAACTCCCTCTTCAACTTTGCACATTTTTCAATGTAATGATTTATGGCTTTTTGCTTTGTCATCATTACAGAATTCATCATAGTCAAAGCATCTTCTCTTTCAGAATTTTTCTTTTGAAGACCGGTTACTGTTCTGTTTAGCACATCGTAAGATTCTTTCACGTAGTTGAGATTGAACAATAGTTGTTCTTTCATCTTTTCATGCTCGCTCAGTTTCTCATCTTTTTCTGCACATTTCTTGCAAGATTCTGAACACTTTAAGCAAGGTTTGATGACTTCCATAATATTTTCATCTTCGATGACTTTCTCAACCTCAATCACCGGTTCATCTTCAATCACCTTTTCAACTTTAACTTCTTCTTTTTGAACAGTCTCTTCTTCTTGAGCAACACTTTCATTCTTCATTTTCTTTTGTTCTTTAGCTGCTTGTCTCTCCTTCAGCTTCTCCAAGCGATCTGCAAAATAGAATTGAAAACTTTCAGGAGATAGATGAGTTTTAGCGATATTAATATGTCTTTCTTCCTCATCATCACCACTATCATCAGTTGGTGATTGATCAAAATCTATCGCTTTTTCAGAACTATCATCTGAAGAACCAGAATCAGATGGTGTTTGATCAAAATCTAATGCTCTTTCGGAACTTTCATCTGAAGAACCAGAATCAGTTGATGTTTGATCAACAACAGTTGCTTCTTCTGAACTTTCATCAGATGAAACAAATTCTTCTTCTTGTTTCTTCTCATGAACACCAATTGCTTTCATCCACTCTGTAAACAAATCCGGTTCTTGAACTATCTTCGCAATGAAAGCTTTAAAATTTCCATTCTCATCCGCAAACATATCCCAGTTGAACCCTTCAGGTAATTTTTCATCATCTTGGGTTATTAAACATGCTTTACTGTCAGCTGATATATATTTGTTCCAATTGAAACTTGTTGAAGATTTTTCATCATCTTGATTAATGATACCAGAATAAGCTTTCTTGTTAGCATCTTCAATCATTTTTCCATGAGCAGTTTGTGTTTCCTTTTGTTGATATGGTTGATGAGCAACTTGTTGATATATGGCTTTCCGATAGTAGTCATCTTTTCCAAAAGGATTCTTTGCTCCACTAGCCTCCTGATTCTTGCATTCTCTCTTGAAATGACCTTTCTCCCTGCATCGAAAACAAGTAACTTTAGATTTATCAAAACCCAAAGTAGACATATGTGCATCCAGAAAATCATTTCTCCCTGTGATCATTTTAAACTTTTCTGCTCTCCTCAAGACACTAGCTAGACACCATTTGATGTCCATGAGCTCCATTTCTTCAGCGTCTATTTGATCGTAATCCTCTTTTGTCAGCATAGGATTTCCGATCCTTCCTGCAACCAAACCTTCATATGATTGTAGCACAGTTGCAAGTAACGCCATGTGATCATTTGCAATTTCTTCAGAAAAACTTTGACCATCTGGAAGATTCAAAGCAATGTTGCACTGTATCACACAACCATTTCCACTTTTTGAGCTTTGAGAATGAAAGCTCGAAGTTGAACTCTTCAGATTAACATTTGGATATGAAGAAAATCCAATACTGCTATTTGGACTTTGTTCAACATTTTCTGATGAGTTTCCAGCACTAAACGCAGTTTGAATTTTCGGACTCATTTCAACCTCTTGAACATTGCCTTTGTAGTACATTTTCACATCTTCTTTACCACTCGGATTACTCATCCTCGCAATATTCTGTTGTTCAAGATCTTGACCCTCAATCTTCTCGATGAACTGAGAGATCGTCAAATCATCATAAACTCTAGTATTCTTTAAGATCATAAAAAATGTACCCCATTCTTTTTGAGGTAAAGCATCAGCTAGTTTGTCGACCCATTCCTCTCGGTCTTTGGTTATGCTTAACAACGACATAGAACAAACTAAGTGGCAATATCTTTCAATCAGTTTCTTTGTATCTTCTCCTGGCAAACTTGTGAATAGATCAGATTCTTTCTTAAGTAATGACTTTTTTACTTTTGATCATATTTTCACTTCCCTCAAACTTGATTTTAAGCGCATCCCAAATTGATTTTGAAGTTTTGTCATGTTGAAGCAATACAAAGATGTCTTCTTTAATAGCTTGCTGAAGTAGACTAATCATCATATTTTCAGCTCTGTACATGTCTCGTTCTTTATCAGTGAATTCAGAAATTTCTTTCTCAACTTGCAGATCAGTGCGTGGTAGAACATACTTCTTCAAAATACACTCCCAAGATCTCAAGTGATTGGCTTGTACCCAGTTCTCAAACCGATCTTTCCAACCATAATACTCCTCAATGCTCATTAGCTTCGGGGGTTTTTGTGTAGTTCCAGTTTCGTTTTCTAAGTTCATGTTTTGAGCAATGGTAGCTGGAGTAGTCGGGGATGTAGCAAACGCGTTGTAAAATTCTTCACTCATGATTCCGTAAACTTTTTCTCAAACACAGCCACTTTCAAGCGAGATAACACCTTCAAACTAGATTACCTGCAAACAAATTCAAGCGAAATCAAAAATTTCAAGCGGGATAAGAAATCAAGTGATTCCGTTTGAATTTCAAGCGGAATATCAGGTTGAAGCGGAATCACTAATTCCGTTTCGGATTTTCAAGCGAAATCTCAACGTTCAAGCGGAATAACAGATTTTCAAGCGGAATAAGGTATTTCGCTTGAAATGGCAACAACTTTTCAAGCGGAATAACAAGGCTCGTTCAAGCAAAATAAGAACTTTTGTCCATTTTTGTCATTTTTAAGCTGAATTTTGTTCTGATTTTCTCAAGGATTTGTTAAAATATTGTTTCGCTTATGTTGTGAAAAATTCAGACCATTTTAACCTTGAAAAGTTGTTCAATTGATAAAAGAAGGTGTAGAAATAAGAAAACACAATGAAATCAAGCTGAAAACTGCAGAACTCCTCCTCCTGAGCTCTGATACCACATATAGGATCATTGTTGAACCCGAACGAGTCGATCAGAGGCGTTCTACTCAGAATGAAAGACAGAAATAGACATAATGAGTTGAATTCAGCTAGATATCACTTTTAATTGTCGTTTATATTGATCTGAAACAGTTTTACAGCAAGACGACACTTCGACAGAGCTTCGCCGTCGGAAACACCCATACATGAACTCCTTGAAACGAAATCACATCACCCCTATATATAGACTGCCTGATTCCGCTTGAACATGCTCAAGCGGAATGCCATTACAAGCGAAATCTCCATCTCAAGCGAAATAACCAGTTCAAGCGAAATAACTGATTTCGCTTGAACCTGCCATGTTCTCTTCAAGCGGAATTAGCTCTATGACTTGTTTTCTCAATCTTCGTGCCATGTGCAATGCAAGACTCGATACAAGACGAAGTCGACAGATGCATGCACTAACACGCGAGCCCTATAAAGCTTCGGATTTCTGAAGGATTCTTCGGCGGGTTCCATTTTGACACGGCTTCTATTTTTCACGGATCTACTAGTACCCCGTCAGCACTAATGATATGCCCGAGAAACTGCACCTCTCGTAACCAGAAAGCGCACTTTGAGAATTTTGCATACAGCTTTTCTCGTCTGAGTGTCTCTAGCACTTCTTGCAAATGATACGCATGTTCAGCTTCATTTTTCGAATACACTAAAATGTCATCGATAAATACGATTACCGACTTATCCAACATAGGTTTGCAAACCTGGTTCATGAGGTCTATGAAAGCCGCTGGTGCATTGGTCAACCCAAAGGGCATCACGAGGAACTCGTAATGCCCGTACCGTGTACGAAAGGTCGTCTTCGGTATGTCTTCCTCCTTGACCTTTAACTGGTGATAACCCAATCTGAGGTTAATCTTTGAAAACCAACTTGCTCCTTGTAGCTGGTCAAATAAGTCATCAATTCTTGGAAGTGGGTATCGATTTTTCACCGTGAGTTTGTTTAACTCTCGGTAGTCGATACACATGCGCATACTTCCGTCTTTCTTTTTCACGAATAGTACTGGTGCGCCCCACGGAGATACACTCGGTCGAATTAACCCTTTGTCGAGCAGATCCTGAATTTGAGACATCAGTTCTTGTAGCTCCGATGGCGCGAGCCGATACGGTGCCTTGGCCGCAGGTTTTGCGCCCGGAATCAATTCGATTCCGAACTCTACCTCTCGTTCTGGTGGTATTCCCGGTAAATCTTCTGGGAACACATCTTTATAATCACGTACTACGGGTACGTCTCCGATTTTTTGGAACTCTTTCTCCGACTCGCTTGCGTACACCCTATATGCTTTGCATCCATGTTTCATAAGTCTGTGGGCCTCTAGCATTGTACATACCATGGGGTTACCCCCTTTCTCACCGTATATGGCAACATGCCTTCCGCTAGGAGACGTCAGTTTTATCTCCTTTCGAAAACATGCCACCTTTGCGTGGTATCGGGATAACCAATTCATACCCACGATCACTTGGAATTCTCCCATCGACATCGGGATCAAGTCTATTGAGTCCTCTTCGTCGTCGATGTTCAATTTGCAATTTTGACATACATCATTAACGATAAAACTTTTGTTATTACCTATCTCTACTTCTAAAGGCATAGGTAATTTTGTTAGAACAATTGAAGGATGTCGAATAAACCCATATGAAATAAAGGAGTTATTCGCACCCGTATCGAATAATACACGTGCAGGAATCGAGTTTACAGCAAATATACCTGAAACCACTTCGGGTTCTACTTTTGCTTCTGCGGCAGTTAGGTGAAAAGATCTAGCCTTCGGGGCTTCACCTCCGTGTCTTGCCCATCGTTCTTTCCCACTAGCTCCGGGCATTCCGACTTTTTGTGACCCGGTCGATAGCACTTGTAGCAAACTGTCACTTTATCCGGGCATGATGAAGCCATATGTCCCGTTTTCCGACATATGGGGCAGGATTTATCCTTGAAGCGACATTCGCCCTTATGACCCTTTTCCGCAGATTTTGCAACTTGGCGACCTGTCTTTTGCGTCTGATTTCTTCGTTGTTTCATTCGTCCGTGCTTTCTTAGTTGGGCTTGGATTAACATCATGTGCCCTTTGTTCGCCCCGTTCAACTTGCTTTTTCAATTCAATCTCCCGTTCCCGAGCAACATTTATGATCTCGGTAAGGGTCTCATACTTTGAAGGAGTCATAAACTCCCTATACTCGGCGCTCAACATATTGTAGTAATAATATATCTTCTGTTCTTCATTTGTTATCAGTTCATCACAAAACTTCATTTTATCCATGAACGTTCCCGTGATTTTGTCGATGGACTCACCCTTGTGTCTAAGCTGCATGAATTCTTCTTTGATTATGTTAATGACCGCCTTGGGACTATGATGTTTAAGAAACAGCGTCTTAAATTCATCCCGTGTCATAGCCTTAGCCGCTTCATTTCCAATTTCTTTATTCTTGTTATCCCACCAGTCTTTCGCTTGACCCCTTAACTGACCCGTACCATAGGCTACATAGTCATCTGTATCACAATGGATCCTTTCAAACACTCCCTCGATGTCGCTTTGCCTTCGTTGGCATACTATCGGGTCAACCTCTCCATTATAAACTGGCGGTTTGCACGCCATGAACTCTTTGTATGAACAAGGATTTCGTCCTCTGGACTTTTCCTTCGCTAAATTGGCACTATCTTCCAATTTCGTGATTCTCTCATCCACCACTGATAGTACCATGTTTTGAATCTTATCGATGAAACCGGACAAACTATATTCGATTGCCTTTCCAACCTCCTCGACAATCACTTCTCTCATTTGCTCGGTGACTCTCGGCACCGCATCATCGTTACCTTCATCCGTCATCTTTAAAACTGAAATGTTTACATCAACAGTTAAACATTTCATTTATAACATATGATTTACTCGCTTCGGTTTAATCAAGTCCGTAACTTGCTTTAACCGTTCTTGTTTAATACACTTCCCATGTTTGAGTGTGTTAACACACTCTTTCCGTGCATGTCAATTCATGTTTCCTTTCCATATTTACTAAGTCTACTTGAAACAATTAACTCTTACCGGATGCTTGATCAAGCTTGAACTGAACACACTTTATTAACAACCTGACGCTCTGATTACCAACTTGTAAGACCCGTCTTAAAAATAACAAAGTTTTATAATATTAACATGCATTTATCACCAAAATGCGGGCTTACAAAAATTTTCTTGGGTTTAAGATCATACTTGATCAAAATATTAGAGTCGTCATCCTACTAGATAAACCTTCAAAACGAAATATTCAAAAGTTTACATAGTAACTAAACAAAATAGATCAATGCGGAAGCTTTGTTTAGTGCGTTCGGTTCTTGAAAGTCGCTTGATCGCCATCCGGATTAAGTCCATCTTCACCTACGGTCGAAACCACGTAAAAGGTTAGTTTTGACTCTTTAAAATCGGTTAAATATAATTTCCATTGCTCAAATATCGAAAAACAACAAAAATTCCAGCTATTGAGGTCGTCGCGCCGCGCGACGGAGGCTGGCCAAGCCTTCGCGGCCCGCCACCGCCGTCGCGTCGCGTCGCGCGACCGTGATGGTGTTTCGTCATGGCATGGAGCGACGCCACTTTTTGGGCAGTAAGTTCGTTAGCTGGTGCTGTATATAAGCCTAGCATCACCATTATAATATCAAATTTTTAAACTATCATAACTTTTGACTCGAGCGTCCGTTTTAGCCGAATTTTTTTTCCTACGCGCCCGTAATTAAATTACGGACCCGTTCATCAACACAAATCACATAAAAATTCAGTTCAGGAACAGTTGGCCTATGATTCGGCTCTTTTTTTATTCGACTCGTTTGTTTACAAGTCGTACAACTTGTTTTTGTTATCATCTCTTGTTTTCAAGGATTTTACCCATTCCCGGGTTTTCAAACAATAGCATTTCGCTCCCTTACCGAGAGTTGCTTACGCCTTAACAACATGCATTGTTTTCGAGGATTTTAACATGCTCCTCTTAACAATTTGACAAGCATAAATTCTGAATTTTTAAATCCCCATACTAAGGGTTTATTTGCAACAAGTTTAGCGTATTCGCTTCACAGCTTACGCTTAAATTATGACCACTCAACGAGTGATAGGTCAATCGCTTCGAAAATTACCACTCGACATTGTTTTTACCCGTTTGGATGTCAAATGGAGACCACCATTTCAAAGATATACCAAGCTCTACATCTTACACATGTTTTGACCCGTTTTATTTGTCTAAGGCACTTCGTCACTTCTGTGACTTAACAGGTTTTCCTCTTTTGCTAAATTCTAATACAACAAACTAAAATAAATAAATAACATAATGTAACGAAACCATAGGTCGCGTACCTTTAGAGCACTCCCTTCAAACGTGTATCACCTCCGGCTTGTCCGCTTGACGATCCGGATTCTTTACCTAAAGAGTTCCATTCACAACACATTTTAGAACTCTTTTACAATCGTTAACGCATAATCCATTATGATATTCGAATCTGCGTTTTCGTCCAATCTTTAATATTTTAATCCTTATTTAGGCGTTTCATCAAACACCTAGCGGTTCAGATTTTACATAATCAATACTAAGTTCATGTCTTGTTATTTCCATTGCTATCAACTTCAATTAGGCACATCAACACATAATTTTAACATCAATATTCCGGAAATTACTTCATAAATTCAGATTTCACTAGAACAA
Source organism: Helianthus tuberosus (assembly GCA_030545235.1). Lineage (NCBI taxonomy): Eukaryota > Viridiplantae > Streptophyta > Magnoliopsida > Asterales > Asteraceae > Helianthus > Helianthus tuberosus. Next base: position 157,266,584 of record CM060401.1, on the reverse strand, counting down.
GCATTATGATCCTAGTGTTCATCTAATTTATACAAACCCATTGATCACCTACAATGGTGATTATAAACCCTACAAATATGATGCAAGGTTTTTTACAAGAAATCATCTAGGGTTTATCCCTAGACATCATATCACTTCTAATTTCAACTATACAACAATCATGCAGGTTCAAATTCAAAACTCATGAATTCATCTAAAATTTGAAGTGGAAGCAAATATCAAAATTTCACATACCTTACGAACCCTTCGTCGAGGTGATCACTAATATGTTTTCAGATTTCGATTTTGACTTGATTTAGGCTTCCAATTTGTGAGTTTTTTGTGAAAATTAGGGTTTGAAAGAAACCCCCTGGTCGCCCCTTTCTCTGTACGATCCAAACACACACTCATGTGTGTGTTTGGTGTTTTATTTACTAATTAAACTTTCATGTTTCAAGTTTTTGCTAATTTGGTCTCTCAACTTTTGTTTAACTTATAGTTTAGGTGTTTTAACCTTATTATAAGTCACTTCAAGACTCGTAACTAACTGGGTTATAAATTCCTAGTTAGTTGATTCTCGTTTGCTTAACGCTTTATAATGAACATATAAAGTTTTAATTTTTTGGGGTGTTACATAATACACTAACACTTATTAAATATTTTATTTGTCAGGATCTTGTAATATTTAAATAAAATATAAAAACGAAACACTAATGAACTATCGAACATAAATGAACAATTTATCGAACGTTCACGAACATAAATGAACGAACGCGACCTTTGTTCATTTAACTAAACGAATGAAATTTCTTGTTCGTGTTCGTTTGTTTAATAAACGAACGAATACAAACGAACTTCCAGCCGAACGGTTCACAAACTGTTCACCGAACGTTTGGTTCGTTTACAGCCCTACTCGTGGGAAACATCTCTCGGATATATGGACTAAGTACTCCAAAATTTCGTTTGAGAACTTGTCTGATTTTGAGATACTAGGTCTTTTTACTTATTGATATCTGGGATATTATACTTGGTCTTCTAATTTTGCCTCAGCAATGGCCTAGACCTTGTATAATACTTTTGCGCTTAATCCCCAACTGCATAAAAATTGAGAAAATATCAAGAGATATATATCAAGTGCAGTTGAGAAGATTCCAAAGTGGAACACACCTTAAGTCGAGCCTTCATCTCTTTATCTGAACGAAAGTTCTAACCTGAGCTCTCAAGGCCTCACACTAACCCAGAGACAAATATTATCTAGGTATATTCACCTGTAAGACTGAATCTAGGGAATCTTGATACGGGAGTATATTCTGAGATGAGACACACGTTTAAGTTATTTCTTAAAACACTAATCTCGTATCTTGAATCAATTGAGTTTGTGTGAAAATTTAAGTGGATCATTATACTGACAATCTAAGTGAATCGTTTAAAGCTTACAATTTAAATAGATCAACGATGTTAGTGATGTGTCTGATATAATGCTCTAACGCAAACTTAACAAAAGTATGTCTGTAAATATTTTGTTGTTGCATTTCATTACAGATAAAATCACAAAAAGATTTCCGATGTGTTTTAGCATAAAGTATAACAACTCTAAATTAAACTGACACTCTCCCGAATACTTTCCGACACCCTAATATATTTTAAAATATCCCAATATATCCTAAAATACACCCCATACGTGAAAACGGGCCCCGAATACCTTAAATATTATTAAAAATAATTAAAAATCAAGATTTTGGATTTGAGGCGGGCCGCGTAAGCCAAACCTCAAACCTTACGCGGGCCGCGAGTGGTCGAGAACACGGTAACACCCGGTGATGACACGTGTCATCATCGTGGCAGGTCTAGTCGATGACCCGGATCAGCTACAGCGTTGACCAACATTGACGCGGGCCGCGTAGAACCCGAACTCAGCCCCTATAAAGCTAGAGCTCGGGCCTTCAGTCGAATTCGTTCAAAACTTTCTTTCTTTATCTCAATTCTACGTAGTATACATTATACACGGGTATAATACCCCCCTAAATAACGAAGTTCTGCTCCGTTGTAAGTATCATAACCCCTGGATACGTATTAGATACTCTGCCCGATTGATCTAGGGTTCCGTAACGGCTGTCGTGGTTCTGCCCGACGTAGTCGTTGGAATGCCGTCTCGGGGAGGGTATTACTAATGTTAAAATGGGTTATTATACTAACGCGTGTGCATTTGTGTAAATTATAGATAATTCTCAGTAAAGGATAATCTAAGACAGCAATGTGAGTAATCCTTCTTTTTGTGAGTAATTCCTCTTTTTGTTAACTGTTTTTACAAAACCTCACACGATTAATTATATATCAAACAGTTAATTGAGTATTTGTAAGGATACAATTATTGTGGGTATGTTGGGGTTTTGTATACAAAATTTGTTACTGGAGGGGTAACATTTCCACAAGTCGGGTCTGACAGTACCACGGGTGATAATTGGTTTAACTTGGAAACAAATGTAATTGCGAGATCGCCCTCAATACTGTACAATGGATTTTATTTAAACTGGGATTCACTCACCAGTATTTTCCACTGACAAATATTTTTAAAACGCGTTTCAGGTAACAAAATGTGAAAGCCAAGTAGAAGCCAGCTGGACAGCACTGAAGGCTTGGAAAAGTGGCAATAAAGTTAGCTAAAATAAAATAGATGTTTTTATAAATAAAATAGGATTTATTCCTATGAAAATGTGTGTACTGCAAACTTGGGTTTTATCCCATGTGTTTAATATTATGAAAATGTGGTATTTTACTCTGATCAATTATTTCCTAACTACGGTCCTGATGAAAAATTCCGCTGCCAAATTAGACAATACGCGATACCACAGAAACTGCTCGCGGCCGCACGTTCCTGTATTTGCATAGGGATCGGGGGTTGCGACAGAAGGTGGTATCAGAGCTAAGCCACTGATTCAGCCATAGAAGTGTTCTGCTGACATCAAAATTTAGTCTGTTAGGAAATAAATTATGGAAATACGTGCATAATTGTATATTATTGCTATGTGTTATTTGACTATTTGTTAGTTTACAGTATGTGCGACCAAGGACCATCTGACGCGTACCATCAATTGTCTGGTTCGCCTAGAAGCGAAGGTGCCTCTTCTCAGCCTGCCCTCTCAGGGTACTCTGCTGATACGGAAGACGTAATATTCGTGTTTAAGGCTCAGTCGGAAGACCATTCTCTCAGAAAAAGAGAGGATGGTTCAGTCGAGGGGCACACGAGCGTAGGAAGCGTATGAAAAAGTTACAAAACCAGAGAGTATTAGTAGCTGCTAAAAGAGAAACCGATGCCTATGCCCAGGATATGATTAATAAGGGTATAGCCAACATCCACATTTTAGCAACCACTGCAGCTGACCCTAATCTGGAACAAATGATAGCACCCCAACCACAATCACCAATTCCTGACCAACCGATGGAGATAGAAAACCCTGAAAATCAAGTAGAAATGCATGATTTTAATCCGGAGGAAATACCTAGGGTACCCGCGCCAAATCCCTTAAACCCAAATTACGACCCATGGTGGGATGACAATAGGGACTATGTGCAACGTTACCCGATACATGAAGACATACCCATGCCGAACCTAGGAGCCTACCCAGGGTTAGATCCTTTAGATCCCTACTACGACAATGACGTATACACCAGGGAGAGCTTAGAAAATCCTTACCCATACCAGGCCCCTACACCTCCATACCAGGAACCACCACCCCAGTTTCCAAACCCAGTCCTAGAACCTGCACCCCCAATGAGTGCAGAAAACGTACAAGAACTTAGGATATTTGGTGAGGAAATTCTAGAGAGTAGTGAAAGAATGCAACAGGTGGGAGAGCGACTCGTCTGGAAGTACGACGAGCGCAATATGGATTTCTGGATGAATCCATATCCGTGAATGTGATTGGCTATATTATATATTATTTTGTGATATTTATACGTGGTAAATGTTTAAAATTCAGATGGCCGACGAAGGAAATCAAGAAAATCTGAATAACGATAACCAGTGTAACATTAACTTGGTTAATGAGAATCCGAGCATCAATAACAATGGGAACCAAGTGGATAATAGTGCCATCCAACACATAGTGGCACAAGGAATTATAGATACAATGCCATTTATTATTCAAACGGTTCAAGAAGCGAATAATAAAAGTAAACATAGCAGTAAGCGACCAATTGAACCAGAACACAGCATGAACAATGGACTCGTACTTCAAGTGCCCATTCCGAAAAGAAGAAGGACCATTCCGTTTAGAGGTCCTGCAATGGACCTGGGTCAAATTTAGTAGGACCTCCTTCAATACTTAACGATATTGGATGGCGGGGGTCCAAACTCTTTGATCCCCTCATAAGTTAACTACTATTAATACTATAACCCGGCTATTTAGGACTGTATCCCTGCTGACTCAGACTACTTAGTCGAGGGTAACGTCACCTCCAAAAGAGGGGCCTACCATAATATTGCATTAATAGCTTAATTAATTATCTTCCAATAATCCACCCTTTTAGGATTGTATCCTTGCTGACTCAAACTACTGGGGTGAGGGTAACGTCACCTTCAAAAGAGGGGCCTACTACAATAACTAAGATAATCTCTTAAATATGTGCAAAAGTGCGGAAATAATCAAAGGTTACACTAGATACGAGTCGGAACCAAGTGATTCATCTTGTCTATCTGTTTTTATTTTTATTTTTATTTTTATTTTCAGCATTTTAGTTAGTTTTTATTTTTCTTAGTTTAAAACATTTTTCTAAACTTTTTATTTTGATTAGACGTTGAGGATAAACCGATACTAAAAGCTCTTGTGTCCTTGGACGACCTCGGTATCTTACCAACACTATACTACGCTCACGATGGGTGCACTTGCCCATATGTGTGTTTAGTGTTAGTAAAATATCGTGTTTTATAAATTTAAAACTTGGCTAAAAATAAGTGTTAAAGGGGCTTAAAATATACACCTAATATATATAACACGTCACACGCATCAAGTTTTTGGCGCCGTTGCCGGGGACACAAGGATTTTAAGAAAGCTTAAAATCGACGGCCTAATCAGTTTTTCAAAACCTTTTTAAAACGCGCGCACATTTTTCTGCATTTTAGTTTAGTTTTGCATTTACAGTAACCTATACACGGGGCCGTGTTCGCTGAACACGGGGCCGTGCTGCACATTTTCATAAAAACACCCAGTAACAGTAGCTTGAACACGGGCCGTGCTCACTGAACACGCCCCGTGCTCAACGAAATCAGTAAATTTAATTAAAACGCCCAGATACAGATCCTGAACACGGGGCCGTGTCCACTGAACACGGGGCCGTGTCCAGCCTCTGTTTCCGTTTTTATTTTTGTTTTCTGATCTCGAGACTCAGTTGTGGTCTGCTGAGTGATTCTTATGGATCAATACTCAGGAGGTTACAACTACACCTATGAGGAGGATGATTATAGGGGTAATTATTGCACTAATTGTCGTAACTCACGATCGGTTCAAAATAATCGCTCATATCAACCATCCAATTCATACACCTACTATGAGGAGCCCAGGTACGAGCCATCAACTTCATACACATCATATGAAGACCAAAGGTATGAACCTCCTCCCTCATACTCATATTTTGATGAACCAAGGTATGAGCCTTCATACTCATACTTTGAGGAACCAAGATATGAGCCACCACCTTCATATGCTTATTATAAGGAACCTTGGCGTGAACAACCCACCTCATATGAGTATTATGAAGAACAAAACTACGAACCTTATCCATCATATGCTTACAATGAAGAACAATGGTGCGAACCATCTACTTCACATGGGTATTATGAGGAACAAAGGATCGAACAATCGGATTCAAGCTTAGAAAATACCGATTCTTTTTCTATAACCGAAGTAACCGATAGGATATTAGAACACATAAGAGTTATCGATCGCTGTATAAAAGAATCTCACGCAAGGGAAGAGGAGTCCCGCGCAAGAGAAGAATTAAAAAAGGAAGAGATAACCGAAAGTGTAAAAATGGAAGAACAAATAAGTGAAAAACCGACACATGAGTTAAACAACGATAGAGGTGAGTCCGACAACGTTAAAATTCAAGAAGAGTCTAATTTTGAAGAAATTAATCTCTTGTCACCTTCTTTCGAAAATCATTGTTTAGTACCCACTCATGCTAAGTTTTTAAAAGAGTTAAACACTAACACTAAAATTGACGAAACGGTAAGTGTTAAGTTAACTAATGATCAAACTTCGCTAATAAAAGAAGACCCATCTGAAATTAACATTACACCGGTTCCATGTTTCTTTCAAAATTCGTTTATTAGTAATGTCACAATCGATAAAGATCTTTGTGTTAACATAATGCCAAACTACATTTTCGAAAAATTAAGTATTAGTGATTTTTCTCCACTTCAAATACCCATTTTTCTATCCAATCGGAAAGTAATAAAATCAATCGTTATAGTTGAAGATGTATTGGTTCAAACAAATCAAATGGTAATCCCGACCGACTTTGTCATCCTCGATGACGCTCCTCTAGTGTTGGGGCGACCATTTGTAAAAACTCACGAAGCTTTGAAAAACCGGAAGTTCAACAATCTACCTCTTCAATTAGGGGCATTTAAAAGAAGTGTCGATCTCGAACGATCAATGAAATATCCATTCGGCAATAATGACCCCCTAATTGAAGATGAAGATGAACCACCCGATACAAGTGAAGAGATTGACCACTTTGTTGAAGAAGAGGTCGCCATAGAACAAACTTTTAAAGTTCTTGATCGAAATGAGCAACCAAATAAGGAGTCTCCTAAAGACCCACCACTTGAGCTCAAAGAACTTCCAAAAGGTTTGGAATATGCTTTTCTAGACAAAGAGGGTAATTTACCTGTAATTATTTCATCTAAATTAGATAGCTCAGAAAAAGAAAAATTAATTAGTCTTTTGAAAAAACATAAAAATGCAATAGCTTGGAAACTTGTAGACATAAAAGGAATTAGTCCTTCTATGTGCACACACAAAATTCTGATGAATGATGACTACAAATCGGTCATACAACCACAATGTCGAGTGAATCCAAATGTTCAAGAAGTGGTTAAAAACGAAGTCATCAAACTACTTGACGCCAGACTTATCTATCCTATCTCCGATAGTCCTTGGGTGAGTCCCGTCCAAGTAGTTCCAAAGAAAGGAAGTATGACGGTGATAACTAACGAAAAGAATGAATTAATACCAATGAGAACCGTCACAGGATGGAGAGTATGTATAGATTATAGACGATTAAATGAAGCAACAAGAAAAGATCACTTTCCTTTGCCCTTCATTGATCAAATGTTAGAAAGATTATCCGGTCATAAATTTTATTGTTTCTTGGATGGTTTTTCAGGTTACTTTCAAATCCCGATAGCACCCGAAGACCAAGAGAAGACAACTTTCACATGTCCCTATGGAACTTTTGCTTATCGACGCATGCCGTTTGGTCTATGTAATGCCCCCGCAACATTCCAACGTTGCATGGTAGCCATCTACCATGACATGATAGAAAAGACAATGGAAGTCTTCATAGACGACTTTTCTATCTTTGGGGATTCATACGACCAATGTCTCGATAACCTTGAATGAATGCTATCCCGATGTGAGGAAACTAACCTCGCCCTTAATTGGAAAAAATGCCATTAAATGGTAACGAAGGGAATAGTACTCGGTCACAAGATCTCGAGCGAAGGAATTGTCACGGCCCTTGGCCCCGGTTTGACCCGGTCCAGAGCCGCGAGGCAGGAAATCCGATGGTATCTAATTTAGTGACAACGGAAGTCTTTTCAAACAGGATCGATTAATATTAAAACTGCTCGTTTATATATATAATATAGAAATATATCCCATAATTTACAATAAAGTGATTTCGCTGGGAAATCGTTATTTCTCAAAACATGTTTCTTTATTTATTTACATTGAGCCACTTTTCTAAGCTTTTAGTGCTCCATGGCACTATTCCTTTGCTCACAACAAATCACCTGAAACATGTTTGAAAAAGGTTTTGTCAGCAGGGAAATACTGAGTGAATCATTCAGTTTTACTAAAACGACTCGTTTGTTATAATTCACAGTATTAAGAGAGATTACAATGTTTCTGATATCAAACCAACTACCCACAGTATTTGTCACTCGACTCATTTCGGTGACTGTGGTCATATCACCATTGGCTGCCCCAATGAATGACGAATATCACTAATTAGGTTCGCCCACCTAAAGTGACAACAACAGTAGTAATGTGCACAATACCCCACATACCGGCTGTAATTTGGTGATTACATAAACTTAATCACTGTAATTATAACCTTTGAAAATAAACATGATTTTGAAAATAATTTGATAAAAAGAGAATGACTCACATTGTAGATTTAACGAGCAGAGTATAAGCCTACTGATTAGCCTTGATTAACCTAATTTAAATAACAATGCACACACGAACCGGTTAGTAACTAATACAGCAGTTACGACAATTCACGAGATTAAACCCTCACAACGATTTACAAGTGCAATACTTAACAATTCAGCGGATTCACAACGAATGACAGAGTATAGTCCGAGTTCGAACAGCACTCAAACATTCAAGTCGAAATCACGATGAATAACAAAGTATAAACTCAATTTGAGCGGCACTTAAACAATCGTTGGATAGTTATAATCGATCGGACGTTGAATCGTAATAGCGATCAAGTTATTACCCTGATTGTGGCAGCACTTCGTGATCAGTGTGTGTTTTGTGGACTGTTTCTGTTATAACTCAGCCTACGTAAAGCGAATTTACGTCGTTCCAAAGACAGAATTCAAGTCCCAAGGCCCTGTATTTACACGTGAAATTGACATCTCCCGCGTGTCGCGGAAGATGTTCTGGGTTCTGTCGCGACTCGCCTGGGAAGCCAACGTAGCCTAGGGTAGGCTTGTCACTAGTATAGGGTTGCTGAGTTGACAGTTCATTAATTTGAAATCTAGACAACGCATTTTAGAGATAATCGTCAACTTAGGGTTTACCCCCCTTTAGTTTTAGAGGCCCTGATTCTAATTCCAACTATTCTGAAAATTTTAGGGTTTGTTCAGAATTACTTGGGTTTCTCAATTAGGGTTTCCTATTGGCCAAATAAAAATAATAATTAGGACTTTTGATGAGAGTTGTTACATTCTCCCTACCTTAATAAAAATCTCGTCCTCGAGATTTACTGGAATAAATGAGGATACTTTCTCTTCATTTCTGATTCCAGCTCCCAAGTGTATTCAGCTCATTTCTTTGAATCCCATTTGACTTTGACTAAAACTAGTCGTTTATGTTTGAGAAACTTAATCTTTCGATCCTCAATTTGAATAGGTTTCTAAACAAATTTCAACTTTTCGTTTACCTCTATATCTCGAAGAGGTACTACCAAAGATTCGTCTGTTAGACATTTCTTGAGATTGGATACATGAAATACATCATGTACTCCAGCTAATTCTTCTGGTAGTTGTAAACGATAAGCAGCTGGTCCTATACGTTGGATCACAGAAAATGGTCCTACGTACCTTGGACTTAGCTTTCCTTTCTTTCCGAATCTAACTACTCCTTTCCAAGGAGAAACTTTCAATAGTACTTTATCTCCGACTTGAAATTCTAACGGCTTGCGGCGATTATCTGCATAGCTCTTCTGACGATCTCGAGCTGTTTTCAGTCTTTCCTTGATCTGAGTTATTTTGTCAGTAGTTTCTTGCACAATTTCTGGACCTGATAATTGACTTTCTCCTATTTCTGCCCAACAAACTGGAGTTCTGCACTTTCTTCCATATAATGCTTCAAATGGAGCAGTTTCAATACTTGAATGATAACTATTGTTATAGGAGAATTCAATTAATGGTAAGTGATCATCCCAGTTTCCACCAAAATCTATCACACATGCTCGGAGCATGTCTTCTAGAGTTTGGATCGTCCTTTCACTTTTTCCGTCTATTTGTGGATGATATGCCGTGCTTAGATTTAGTCGAGTTCCCATTGCTTGCTGGAAACTTTTCCAGAAATGAGAAGTGAAACGACTATCCCTGTCTGAAACAATGGAGAGTGGAAAGATACGATTTCATCTACATACAACTTTGCCAATCTTTCCATGCTAAAGGTTTCTTTAATAGGTAGAAAATGAGCTGATTTGGTTAATCGATCCACAATTACCCAAATCGCATCATTACCTTTTCTTGTTTTAGGCAACTTAGTAACAAAATCCATTGTTATAAGTTTCCATTTCCATACAGGCATTTCTAATTGTTGTAGTAGTCCTGAAGGTTTCTGATGTTCCGCCTTTACTTGTGAACAAGTAAGACACTTAGAAACATATCTTGCTATATCTTTCTTCATGCCTATCCACCAAAAATTCTTTCTTAAATCTTGGTACATCTTATTGTTTCCAGGGTGCATAGTATACCTAGATTTATGGGCTTCTTCTAAAATCTTATTTTTTAATTCTCCTTGCTTAGGTACCCAAATTCGTTTCTTGTGGAATCTCCAAATTCCATCATTTCCTTGCTCTAGTTCCTTTATATAACCTTTCATTCCTTCAGCATCGTCCTTGATTGCTGTTTCCTGAACTTTCTTTAATTGTTCCATTAAATCTACTTGTAGATTTAATCTAAGAGCACGGACTCGCTTTTGTTTTTCCTGATACTTACGACTTAAGGCATCTGCAACTACGTTTGCCTTTCCTTCGTGATATTGAATATCACAGTCGTAATCGCTTAGAACTTCCATCCATCTTCTTTGCCTCATATTTAACTCTTTCTGCCCAAATATATACCTTAAACTTTTATGATCTGTATAAACAGTAAACTTACTTCCATACAGATAATGTCTCCAGATTTTAAGGGCAAAAATTATGGCTCCTAATTCTAAGTCATGAGTCGTATAATTTTCCTCGTGCTTTTTCAACTGCCGGGAGGCATACGCAATTACCTTCTTACGTTGCATAAGCACACATCCATATCCTAGTTTTGAAGCATCACAATATACTTCAAAATCTTCTGTTCCTTCGGGTAATGCTAAAATTGGAGCATTTGTCAATCGGTGCTTTAAAATCTTAAAAGCTTCTTCTTGCCTATGTCCCCATTCAAACTTAGTGGCTTTACAGGTTAACTTAGTCAAATGTACAACTATCTTAGAGAAATCTTTAATAAATCGTCTGTAGTATCCAGCTAAGCCTAGAAAACTTCTAATTTCCATAGCTGTTTGTGGGACCTTCAATTTGGTAATTGCTTCTATTTTAGCAGGATCTACATGAATACCTTCGTGATTCACCATGTGTCCTAAGAATTGCACTTCTTGCAACCAAAATTCACATTTCGAGAATTTGGCGTAAAGCTTTTCTTTTCTTAACAAAGTTAAGAGTGCATGCAAGTGCTGACAATGTTCGTCCTGACTTTTTGAATAAATAAGTATATCGTCTATAAAGACTATTACAAATTTATCCAAATACGGTTTACAGATTCTATTCATCATGTCCATGAATGCTGCAGGTGCATTCGTTAACCCGAAGGGCATGACTGTAAACTCATAATGGCCATACCTAGTTCTGAAAGCAGTTTTAGGTATGTCTTCTTCTTGTACTTTTAACTGGTGATATCCGGATCTTAAGTCTATCTTAGAAAAATACCTAGCACCTTGAAGTTGATCAAAAAGATCGTCAATCCTAGGTAATGGGTATCGATTCTTAATTGTAACTTTATTTAGTTATCTATAATCGATACACATTCTCATCGATCCATCTTTCTTTTTCACGAACAACACTGGTGCTCCCCAAGGGGATGAACTAGGTTGTATGAAACCTTTACTTAGTAATTCATCTAATTGCTTTTTCAATTCTAGCATTTCGGTGGGTGCTAATCGATAAGGTGCTTTGGCTATTGGTGTAGTACCCGGAATTAGATGGATTCTAAACTCTACTTCTCTATCAGGTGGTAACCCAGGTAATTCTTCTGGAAAGATGTCTGGGTATTCTGAAACTACAGGAATGTCTGAGAGTTCCTTACTTTTAGTGTTAATGATTACCGAAATCATATACACCATTTCTTGCTTTCATTCATAATTAGCAACTTTCATTACTGATATGAACTTCATAGGCTTACGTGGTTTATCACCTGTAATCCTAATTACTTCTCCGGTAGGTGCCTGAATTTCTATGGAATTCTTATCACAGAGAATTCGGGCATGGTTGGATATCAACCAATCCATTCCTAACACTATATCGAATACGGCTAACTTCATAGGTAACAGGTTTGCAGAAAATTTATGGCCTAACAGTTCTATCTTTCCTTCTTGCAAAACCTTATTTATGTTAACAGAATTTCCGTCTGCCATTTCGACTATAAAAATTTGCCTAAGGGTGGTTAAGGGTAAGTTAAGGGCTTGGCAAAATGAAGTATTGATAAAACTTTGGTTTGCACCAGAGTCAAATAATACTTTTGCATAAACGTCGTGGACCAAGAACGTACCAGCTATGACGTCAGGGATTAGTTCAGCTTCTTGAGTGGTTAGCTGGAATGCTCGGGCATTCTTCTTTGTTGTTCCATCAGCTGGTTTGCCTTTATTGTCTGCGGTTTTAATCAATTTAGGACATTCTATTTTGTAATGTCCTGTTTCTCCACAGTTATAGCAGACTATGGTTTTCTTTTTGCAATTTTCTTCACGATGTCCTGCCATTTTGCAGAAGTTGCAAATTACATTGCATTTTCCAAAATGATTCTTTTTGCAATTTCTGCAAAAAGGCGGTTGTGCAGATTGTCTCCTTCCTCTTTTCTTGAACCTATTATTATCATTACCCACACGAAATCCTTGGGTAATCTTTTGAGCCAATTCCTTCTTTCGATCTTCTTCTCTTGTGCGCACTAGTTCATCAGTTAGGGTATTAGCTAGTTCCACAGCATCGTCAATAGTGCGAGGTCTCGCAGCTTTAATGATGTTACGAATTTCACTAATTAATCCCCAAATGTAACGGGAAATGAGTACCGGTTCTGGCGAAGCCAGTGTTGGTACCACTCTAGCATATTCAAAGAATGTCGAAGTATAACCGCGACACTCTACGCCTACCATACGATGGTTTAGGAACTTATTTGCCATTTGTTCCTTTTCATATTCAGGACAATATTTTCTTTCTACAAGAATTTTAAATTCTTCCCAGTTTATAGCATAAGCCATCCTTCTTCCTTTTGCTTGTAGCACCGTGTTCCACCATTCTAGTGCCCCTTCTTTGAACAAATTTGATGCATACATAACCTGATCTTCTTCGGAACATTTACTTATTGCAATTACTGCTTCGGTTTTCTCTAACCAACGCAGTACTGCAGTTGCTCCTTCGTTGCTTGCAAATTCAGCAGGTTTGCAAGCAATAAATTCTTTGAAAGTGCAACCAGGTGTTGCGGCTTTCATTTTCTTAGGAGGTGGAGCCTGTCGTGGATTATTATCATCATGATTGCCGCCTCCATTTACACTATGACTAAAATTATCTTCCTGAGTACGTTTACTAGGAATGATTTGTTATGGTTCAACAGGTTTCTGAGCAGCAGCCATGATTGCTGGAATAGCATTAGCTATCCCTTGAGTGATAATGTTTTCAATATCTTGTCTAGTCATATACTGGTTTTCCTGATTTTGTTCAGATTGATTCCCTTCATTAACTGGTTCATTACTAGCGTTTTCCATCTGATAATTATTATAAATATAACTATTAGTATCAAATGATTGTAAACAATTACACCGAAGCACATAACATCTTACAACACAGATATATGTATCCAAAATCGTCGATGTTTCGACTTCTATTTTGCTTTATATATTATATAGGCATCCATACTCACTGTTTATCTTACAATGTTTTATTTCCCATTTTACAGAGTTATATTTGACTATTATTATTATTATACAGACATTCTTCCCAACCCCACTATTCTTTTGGTCAACTGGCAGTTTAGTAGCGACGCTCCCTTTCGTCGTATTTCCAGGAAATTTGTTCCCCCATTTCCCGGATCCTATTTCCTGTACCTATCAGCTCTTCACCGAACTGACGGAGTTCGGCTAAGTTTTCGTTGCTCATTGGAGGATTGGGGATAGGTTCTGGATCCCACTGTGGAAGGAAGGAATAAGGACTGTTGATTATATTTTGGAATTGCCAGTCATTCGTCCACCATTCTTCCATTTGGCCTAAAGGTTGAGTGTGGATTAGTGGGTCTGGAATAGCTAGTTCCAGATTTACAGGAAGTTGGTTTTCGGCTAGGTAAGGATATAGATTATTATGGATAGGGCTAATGACATCACAATTTGCCAGTAGACGGTCTATTTCATCTTGAAATGTGATTTCTTCAGGTTGTCTAGAACTTTCTCCAATTTCTATTCCTTTTTGGTTAAAATCTTTCCTGGTTTCTATCTCTGCTGGTTTAGAACTTTCTCCGATTTCGATTCCTTTTCCTTTGTCTATAGGGTTTTCTATTTTGGGGAGTTTCCTAGTAACTGGCTTTCTCCTGCGCACTTTCCTCCATCCTACATATCTTCTTTTCTTTTTAAGTTTTGCTTTTTCCAACGGTGGAGCTTGGAATTCCAGAGGTTCCTCTATGTCAGCAATATAACCAGTAAAGTCGTGGGAGACTTCAATTGGTACTGGGTAGAGGTTGAGATTCTGAAATGCTTTCGATATCTCACTCATGCTGGATAGCATATATGCAAAATGCACAAAAATGCTAAGTTAAAACTTTGGAACAAAGTTTTACAAATAAACATTAAAGTTTTATTGCATACGGATTTGTACAAAACCACAGGAAAGAGAACACACTATAATTTATATATTTACTGGGGATTAATTTTCTACTAGACCAGGCTTATTGATATTTTAGAGGTTTGCATTCTCTGCTACTGTAGCTAGCATATAGAGATTTGCCCATTTTTCATCTAGTTTATCTTCCCAAGGTGACCTATTGCCTAATTCCTGGATTTCTGGATTAAATCTCACTTTCTTGACTTGGGGTTTCTTTATTTTCTCCTGTCCCTTTCTAAGAATCGAATTTCTTTTATCTTGGGTGAGAGGATTTTCATAATTTGCTTTACGGACAAAAATCCCTTCTTCCAGATCTGCTGGGTGTTTGGAGGAAGAGGTTCCTTTTTCTGTGGGTGCAGTATCTAATTTGTGGTAGATAGCAGAAATCTTTGGTTTACCCATAATGTAACTCAACAATTAATCAGTTAATAAAACATGTTTTCACAGAATAGCAATTAAATTTCCTAAGTATCTCTCAATTATTTTAGTAGGCTAAAATCAATAGTAAGCTTAAATCAGTGGCTCTGATACCACCTTTTCCTGTCACGGCCCTTGGCCCCGGTTTGACCCGGTCCAGAGCCGCGAGGCAGGAAATCCGATGGTATCTAATTTAGTGACAGCGGAAGTCTTTTCAAACAGGATCGATTAATATTAAAACTGCTCGTTTATATATATAATATAGAAATATATCCCATAATTTACAATAAAGTGATTTCGCTGGGAAATCGTTATTTCTCAAAACATGTTTCTTTATTTATTTACATTGAGCCACTTTTCTAAGCTTTTAGTGCTCCATGGCACTATTCCTTTGCTCACAACAAATCACCTGAAACATGTTTGAAAAAGGTTTTGTCAGCAGGGAAATACTGAGTGAATCATTCAGTTTTACTAAAACGACTCGTTTGTTATAATTCACAGTATTAAGAGAGATTACAATGTTTCTGATATCAAACCAACTACCCACAGTATTTGTCACTCGACTCATTTCGGTGACTGTGGTCATATCACCATTGGCTGCCCCAATGAATGACGAATATCACTAATTAGGTTCGCCCACCTAAAGTGACAACAACAGTAGTAATGTGCACAATACCCCACATACCGGCTGTAATTTGGTGATTACATAAACTTAATCACTGTAATTATAACCTTTGAAAATAAACATGATTTTGAAAATAATTTGATAAAAAGAGAATGACTCACATTGTAGATTTAACGAGCAGAGTATAAGCCTACTGATTAGCCTTGATTAACCTAATTTAAATAACAATGCACACACGAACCGGTTAGTAACTAATACAGCAGTTACGACAATTCACGAGATTAAACCCTCACAACGATTTACAAGTGCAATACTTAACAATTCAGCGGATTCACAACGAATGACAGAGTATAGTCCGAGTTCAAACAGCACTCAAACATTCAAGTCGAAATCACGATGAATAACAAAGTATAAACTCAATTTGAGCGGCACTTAAACAATCGTTGGATAGTTATAATCGATCGGACGTTGAATCGTAATAGCGATCGAGTTATTACCCTGATTGTGGCAGCACTTCGTGATCAGTGTGTGTTTTGTGGACTGTTTCTGTTATAACTCAGCCTACGTAAAGCGAATTTACGTCGTTCCAAAGACAGAATTCAAGTCCCAAGGCCCTGTATTTATACGTGAAATTGACATCTCCCGCGTGTCACGGAAGATGTTCTGGGTTCTGTCGCGACTCGCCTGGGAAGCCAACGTAGCCTAGGGTAGGCTTGTCACTAGTATAGGGTTGCTGAGTTGACAGTTCGTTAATTTGAAATCTAGACAACGCATTTTAGAGATAATCGTCAACTTAGGGTTTACCCCCCTTTAGTTTTAGGGGCCCTGATTCTAATTCCAACTATTCTGAAAATTTTAGGGTTTGTTCAGAATTACTTGGGTTTCTCAATTAGGGTTTCCTATTGGCCAAATAAAAATAATAATTAGGACTTTTGATGAGAGTTGTTACAGGAATGGAGGTGGATCGAGCCAAAATAGATACCATTTCTAGATTACCACCTCCATCCTCCGTAAGAGCTATCAGAAGTTTCCTAGGACATGCCGGATTTTATAGACGATTTATCAAAGACTTTTCAAAAATCTCAAGGCCTCTAACGAAATTACTTGAAAAAGATGCCCCTTTCATCTTTGACAAGGATTGCAATCAAGCATTTCTAACCTTAAAAGAAATGTTAGTCAATGCACCTATCATGATAGCGCCTGATTGGAAATTTCCTTTCGAAATCATGTGTGATGCTAGTGACTTTGCAGTTGGAAATGTCTTGGGACAAAGAAAAGAAAAGCATTTCCACCCAATTTATTATGCTAGTAAAACACTTAATGATGCACAAGAAAATTATACAACAACTGAAAAAGAATTACTAGCTGTGGTATTTGCTTTTGATAAATTTCGTTCTTATCTTGTTCTTTCTAAAACTATAGTCTATACAGATCATGCAGCCATTCGATATCTCTTCAAAAAGCAGGACGCAAAACCACGTTTGATTCGGTGGATTCTACTACTCCAAGAATTTGACATTGAAATCAGAGACAAAAGAGGAGCAGAAAATACCGCAGCAGATCATCTTTCGCGCTTAGAAGACCCAGCTTTAGAGGCAACCAGGGACGAGCAAATCAACGAAAAATTTCCAACCGAGTCCCTGGAAATGGTGGAATATAAGGAAGAGCCATGGTACGCCGACTATGCTAACTACCTAGCTAGCGGTATAGTCACAAAAGGATGGTCACATTATCAAAGAAAAAAATTCTTTGCCAATGTGAAACACTATTTTTGGGAAGATCCATATCTTTTCAAAATGTGTGCCGACCAACTCGTCCGACGATGCGTACATGGTAGCGAAGCACGAAGAATTCTCCGCCATTGTCATGAAGGTCCATACGGAGGGCATCATGGTGCCGCTAGTACCGCACGAAAGGTATTTGATTCAGGATTTTATTGGCCAACCATTTACAAAGACACCCAAAGTCTTGTCAAGACATGTGATGCTTGCCAAAGAACAGGTAATATTTCTTCCAAGAACGAGATGCCACAAAATGGCATTCTTGTTTGTGAAATTTTTGATGTGTGGGGACTCGACTTTATGGGACCTTTCCCACCATCGAAAGGAAACAAATATATACTTGTGGCAGTAGACTATTTGTCTAAATGGGCCGAGGCCGAGGCACTTCCAATAAATGATGGAAGAGTTGTGGTAAGATTTCTGAAAAAATTATTCTCTCGTTTTGGCACACCTAAAGCATTAATAAGTGATAGAGGTACCCATTTTTGCAACCATCAACTCGAATTTTTTTTAACAAGATATGGGGTCTATCACCGGGTCTCAACAGCATATCACCCTCAAACAAATGGACAAGCCGAAGTGACTAATAGAGGTTTAAAACGAATACTCGAAAAAACCGTAGGGTTAAATAAAAAGGAATGGGCAGATAAATTAGATGATGCTTTATGGGCTTTTCGAACTACTTATAAAACAACAATAGGTACAACCCCGTATAAGCTAGTCTATGGAAAAAGTGGTCACTTGCCAGTAGAAATTGCACACAAAGCCTACTGGGCAATTAAAAATGTAAACTTAGATTTAGAATTTGCTGGTAAAAATCGATTTTGTCAATTAAATGAATTAGACGAGCTTAGGAATTATGCATACTAAAACTCTGAAATTTATAAGGAAAGAATGAAAAATTTGCATGACAAACACATTAAACCTAATGAATTTCAGGTAGGGGATCTAGTTCTTTTGTTTAATTCACGACTTCGATTATTTCCTGGTAAATTAAAGTCTAGGTGGTCAGGACCTTTTTCCATCACCCATATTTTCCCACACGGTGCAGTAGAAATTAAATCTCGAAATGGACCTCCATTTAAAGTCAATGGCCAATGGCTGAAACTCTATCAAGGATTCATTGAGGATGAAGAAGAGATCTCGCTTCAAACGGTGGAAGAATAAAACATCATGCCTGGTAAGTTACGAACGATTGAGACAACAAATAAGGCGGGTTTTCTAACCAAAGCTTATGGGAAACAAGGGCACTCACACGAGCACAAGAAAAAAAAAACTTCGCTCGGCACGAGGCCGTGTCCGCTGGATACGGGGCAGTGTCTGCGCTGCAGTCGGGATAAATCCCCTTTTTCAAAACAGTTACTTCATTCCACACGCCCCGTTTCCCCGAAAAAGCTCTGGTTCCAGGCGACTTTTCGCAGAAATTCAACGTCTCCTATCGCTCTAACAACATCAAGATGGCTAGGAAGTTCACAAGATTCAACGCCACTGAGCTCGATGCTAGGGCTCGATACGAGATACTTTAAACAAGGCCAGAGGGATACCCGAGGCAAGCGTGCACGGACTTGCTAACCTTGGTGAATCAAATTGACCGTTTCAACAACATTGTCACGGGACCACTCAGAGTCGCCCTAACAACTCGACTCCGTTCCGTCCACGAATGCACGTTGGAATTCTATAGCACTTTCACATTCAACTCGAGGTGTGACCCGTTCGACAATGACGGGGTATCATTCCGATGTGGCGGAACGAGGTATTCGATCTCTATGGCACAATTTGGGTCGATTATCGGGTTGTACGCGGAAGAGGATGTGGGAAACGAAGAAAATACTGGAGGAATGAGAGAGATAGGTGAGAACGAACGCCAAGCCATTTGGGCTCAGATTGGAGAAGGGTACTACAATCCGAGCAGCACTAAGAGTACAAAGCTGAGGGATCCGCTCTACAGATACATCCATAGGCTCCTCGGCTACTCTCTTAGCCAAAGGCATGACAGTAGTGGCGTAGTTGGGTTAAGAGATTTGGTTGTCCTCCACTGCATCCACAACCGCAGGCCGCTCGATGTTCCGTTCCTCATGCTCCAAAACATGCATCATAACCGCCTTGCTAGTGCACCGACTCCTATCTTCTTTGGGGGATGGGTGTACCGTCTCTTCAGGCACTTCGCCCACATACCAAGGTCATTTGAGAGGAGCCCATGGTCGGGTATGGTGGATATACACATATGCCGCTCAATGAACCTGATTTAAGAGGCGGAAGACGGGACGGTGAGCTTTCAAAGGATGCAAGGTCATGCATGGAACCCGCAAGAAGCGCTTGTCCTCCAAGCTCCGCAACATCATCAATACCAATACCAACCCCATGGTGATCCGGGCCAATCATCCTCCTCGGGAGGCGGTTTTCCTAACTTTCAAAGTTTGCATGATTTGTTGCAGGAAAACCTTATGTGCACCAGGAACACTTACAACATGGCGAGCAACACCTACCAACGGGTCGGAGCTATCGAAAGAAACATATCCGATATCCAAGATGATGTTGGATATATACGAGACCACATTGCACGCCATGGAGGGGATGGTGATGATGATGACGATGACGATGCCATGGAGTAGGCGGGAGGAGCGGAGGAATAGAAGGTTGATTGATGGTTTCCCAGGTTAACTCTTTTCCACTCTTGAACAATTGATGGCCTGCGTGCCAAGTGTTGAACAATTTACTTTCCCTAACTTCTTTTATTTTCTGCATTTATTTTTCTTTTAACTTTGACATGGATGTTGAATATTGGTAAAAGTAGGATGTTTGCTATGGTGTATATTGAATAAGCAGGTACATACGAGGCTTAGAGTGCTAAACATTAGTACTACTAAAGCCGGGACAGAGAAACCGATGAAAGAAACCTGTTTTTCAACTTTGCAGACTGTCCACACGGGGCCGTGTCCAGCCAACACGCCCCCGTGCCCACTCCCCTGAACCTGCTGATTGTTTTATTTCTGCAGACCTTGACAGACACGGGGTCGTGTCCAGCCAACACGCCCCCGTGTTCACCTTCTGTAAGTTTTCATTACTGGCACCTGAACACGGGGTCGTGTTCACTCAACATGGGGTCGTGTCCAGGTAACCAGTAACACAAAATTTTTGCTTTTTACACCTTTTTACGCATTCAATCAACCTAAAAACTTATTTTTGGGACACATTGAGGACAATGTGTAATTTAAGTGTGGGGGGATGCTAAAACCTTGAATCTTGCAAGTCCTAAATACAAGCCTTACACAAAACTCTATTGGAACCGCTAATCACCCCAAATTTTTTCAAAAATTTTCATTTTTTTACTTGTCTAGGTTTAACTCGGGAAATTCAAGTTCTTAAAAAGGTTATATTATTACAAATTTACAACCGATAGCGTCGTGATAAAAAGAACCAACATAAGAAAATTATGAAAATGCATGACAAGCTTAGTTAAAATTTAATTATATATACTTGATCACATAAAAACCCATTCCCACAAAAGTGAGTTTTGAGCCTTTATTGAGCAAACACTTACATATCATTTGACTAAATGCTCATTTTCGTTTCTTGTATGAATAGCCGCTTGGTTCTTACGACTCTAGAACTTGCCATGACGATACATTCCCAGTCCTTACCAACTTAAACCCGAGTAAGTAAATGATGGAGGCATTAGGACTAACCCTTTTTATTTCTACACCATTATTTTTCTTTTTTTTACCACCTACCCAAAAATCCCCCTAGTTAGCCCCTTTGAGCCTAAACCTTTTCATTTCATAACCCAAACCAAACACCCTTTTACCCACCAAAACCTTTTTCATTTTTACCCTTTTGTTTTAGTAACGAGTTCGATTTTTCGTATGACTTCAAAAAAAAATATATTTGTGTTGATGATGAAGCAAAAGAAAATAAACAAGCAAGTTCATCAAAAATAACTTTGTTTGAATAAATAGCTTCATCAAAATAAAAGTTACGAAAAATAGAAAGTCTTACGAAAACCGACACTTGTTACGCTTTTCGCCCTTTTTTACTAACCACTAACCACCAACCCAACCACCTACCTTTAACCCAAGCCTAACCCTTTACCCACAAAGCCCTCTTGATATTTACAAAGGTATATAAGTTAAAAAGGAGGAGGATTGATTGCTTGGCAAGCATATGGTAGGAGTAAGTTCCATGCCGCTCTCGAGTGATCCACAAAAATACATTTTTGGCCGAGTGTTGAGTGATCCCCGTGAGGTATGTGAACTTTTATATAAATAGAATTTTACAAAGGCATGTTATGCCCTAATAAGTAATTTATCTTATGAAAAGTTTTAAATAAATCATAACGAATAGGATTGTAAATAAATAAAAATAAAATTAAATAAAGAATCTTGGAAATCACGACACTCTACGACAAGCCCAAAACCTTCTTTTCTACCCATTCCATTTGGGAGTGTAAATAGCCACATATTAAAGAGTTTTGCTTGAGGACAAGCAAAGATTCAAGTGTGGGGGTATTTGATGTGTTCAAAATGTAACATATAAATTTCATCAAATGAGGCATAAAACTAACCCTTTTTTAGTACTAATGTTGGAAAAAGTGTGCTTTTGTCTTCCTTTTGTATTTTCAGGATTAAATGAGCTCAAATTAACAAAAGAAGCAAAAAGACATCAAAATCTAACATAAATACAAGAAAAGGGACAAGATGTGACATGCCCGACCCCACGACAACATCTTCCCAAGCAAAACAAGAGATCAGAAGCCTGAACACGCCCCGTGCTCAGCCAGCACGGGGGCGTGCCCAAGTGTCAGCAGAAAAGACAAAGTGGTAGAAGCTTCTATTGCCCACCACGGGGCCGTGCTCAGCGGACGCGGGGCCGTGGTCAACTATAAGATTCGCACAATCCAGGCAAATCTTCATAGTACAAAGATTCTTCTGCACACGGGTCGTGCTCAGCGGACACGGGGGCGTGGTCAACTAATAAGACAAAGCTGCATTAAATGAAGAAAGAGAAGGATGTGGACACGGGGCCGTGCCCGAGCTTCTGTTCAGCCTATAAATAGAAGTGCTTGGCTCAAGCTCAAACCATCCCTTGGCACACCACCTCTCTCACACTTCACCCACCACCCACCACCACCATAACACCATCATCCACCACCATCATCCATTGTCCATCGTAGAGTGTGTGAGTCGTCTCGGGATCCAAGATTGATCGTAAGAGTTCTTGACAATCAAGGCCATGTTTGCCTAAGTCTCTTACATCACTTGGTGAAGACAAAGTGTCTAGTGTAATACTTTTTATTTCTAATCTTTTCGCACTTTTTATTTGGTTTCGTATTAATGACTTTAATAACTAGTTGCTTATGTTGAAGGTGATCTTTCTTTATCGTTTGTCCGTGGTGTCTTGAAATTATTTTACTGTCTATATAAAATAAAAGATTTTCACCATTCATATCTCCACGGTCTATATGGAGGTATGTTGGCTACCTGGTCGGGGGTTAAGGGAACGGTTTGGTAAATATCTTGCCATTGTTCAGCGTTTAGAGGTCCTGCAATGGACCTGGGTCAAATTTAGTAGGACCTCCTTCAATACTTAACGATATTGGATGGCGGGGGTCCAAACTCTTTGATCCCCTCATAAGTTAACTACTATTAATACTATAACCCGGCTATTTAGGACTGTATCCCTGCTGACTCAGACTACTTAGTCGAGGGTAACGTCACCTCCAAAAGAGGGGCCTACCATAATATTGCATTAATAACTTAATTAATTATCTTCCAATAATCCACCCTTTTAGGATTGTATCCTTGCTGACTCAAACTACTGGGGTGAGGGTAACGTCACCTTCAAAAGAGGGGCCTACTACAATAACTAAGATAATCTCTTAAATATGTGCAAAAGTGCGGAAATAATCAAAGGTTACACTAGATACGAGTCGGAACCAAGTGATTCATCTTGTCTATCTGTTTTTATTTTTATTTTTATTTTCAGCATTTTAGTTAGTTTTTATTTTTCTTAGTTTAAAACATTTTTCTAAACTTTTTATTTTGATTAGACGTTGAGGATAAACCGGTACTAAAAGCTCTTGTGTCCTTGGACGACCTCGGTATCTTACCAACACTATACTACGCTCACGATGGGTGCACTTGCCCATATGTGTGTATAGTGTTAGTAAAATATCGTGTTTTATAAATTTAAAACTTGTCTAAAAATAAGTGTTAAAGGGGCTTAAAATATACACCTAATATATATAACACTTCACACGCATCACTTCCTATACGTGTACTTGAAGTACAACTTTTCAGACACTTTTCATGCAATGATTATGGGACCAGAGGAACCGTATAGCCCTATACGCTTCCTATAGATTTTTTTTTCAAAAGCAGCATATGGCTCTTATCATCTTTTTTTTTTTTTGGCTCTCGGTATCCACACATCCCCTCTTTTTATTTGCACATCCCTAACCCTACAGGAAGTGTATTAGGCTATACGGTTCCTCTGGGTCAAAGCGTATTGATCTATACGCTTCCTATACGTGTACTTGAAGTACAACTTTTCAGACACTTTTCATGAAATGATTATGGGACCAGAGGAACCGTATAGCCCTATACGCTTCCTATAGATTTTTTTTTCAAAAGCAGCATATGGCTCTTATCATCTTTTTTTTTTTGAACGGAAAGGAACGAGTGTCAACCACCGTGACGCCGGGCGCTGTGGCCAAGGTCGACTACTCAACCGCCACCAGCCTCTTGGCTCTCTGTAACACCCCGTGTTTTCGAAAGTCAAAGTCAAGATTGAAATCAAAGGAAGAAAAGATTGCTAATTGCGATCTGCCTCTCCTTGCTCAATTCCTGTTTTGACTTCTTTGACTGTAATTAGTCTATTTTATTTTCGCTTTAGTTGTATTATGTGGAGTATCTATTAATAATCGCATATTAATCGCTATTTATCGCATGCTTAATCGCTTTATCGCTATCGTAATCGCACTCGCAACTTGAATTACGCATATTGGTTATTGTATACGTGTGTGTGTGTGCCTTATGTGTTACTTGTGCATGTTTAAATTATGTTATGTGTGGTAATGAACCGAATCGCAATCGAACTCAATCGCAAACGCTAAACAAAGGAAAAATAGGAGGATTGTATGTTAGATATAGTAGTTGGGATTAAAAGTAATTTGATAAGCAACTACCCCCTGAAGGAATGGCAGTGGAATAATTGGTAAAACCTCGCCTCCCATCCAAGACGAACCATATTGCCCTATACGCTTCCTATACTTTACTGACATGGGAAACCCTATGGGAAGTGATGACCGTTGGGGTGGCGACGGAGTCGGTGGCGGGTTGCGGCGACTGGTTGGTGGCGGCAGCGGTGGGTGGTGGCGACAGCGGCAGGTTGTGGCGGTAGTGGTGGGTGGTGGCAGCGACAGTGACGATGGGTGGAGATGACAGCGGTGGGTGGTGACAGGGGATCGATATTGCCCCAAAAACTATTGTACATCCCTCAATACGAAAACATGTTGATCGATACATGTGGATCGATATACTCGTGGATCGATAGGCAATACAACTCCTTTGCATTGGAGTTCGACCCGCATACATTCTGATTTTAAACTTTCTTATTAAGTTGTGTATATCTCGTAGAATGCACACGCTCTGTAGGTTTTGTATATCTCGTATTGCCCCAAAAACTATTGTACATCCCTTGAGATATTTGTTGTGTTTTGATTCTGAAAATGTTTTGAATGTTGTTGAATCAATTGAATTACAGCTATATAGACCAATACGCTTCCTGTACGCTTCCTAGTTTTTGCGAGAATACACTCATCCCCGAAAGTTTGGATATATAACAGATTTCTGGTCTGATAGGAATCTTATTGCCTAATACACTTCGTATGGAATTAATTCGTCCACCAACGAAACCCTATGGGAAGTGTAATGCCCTATACACTTCCTGATGGGTCCCTATGGGAATCATATTACTCTATACGCTTCCTATTGAGGTCGTTTTTTGATGGGTGTTGAGTGTTATATATATTAGGTGTATATTTTAAGCCCCTTTAACACCTTTTTAGTCAAGTTTTAAATTTATAAAACACGATATTTACTAACACTAAACACACATATGGGCAAGTGCACCCATCGTGAGCGTAGTATAGTGTTGGTAAGATACCGAGGTCGTCCAAGGACACAAGAGCTTTTAATACCGGTTTATCCTCAACGTCTAATCAAATAAAAAAGTTTAGAAAAATGTTTTAAACTAAGAAAAATAAAAACTAACTAAAAATGCTGAAAATAAAAATAAAAAGAAAAACAGATAGACAAGATGAATTACTTGGTTCCGACTCGTGTATAGTGTAACCTTTGATTATTTCCGCACTTTTGCACTTATTTAAGAGATTATCTTAGTTATTGTAGTAGGCCCCTCTTTTGAAGGTGACGTTACCCTCATCCCAGTAGTTTGAGTCAGCAAGGATACAATCCTAAAGGGTCGGATTATTGAAAGATAATGAATTAAGTTATTAATGCAAATTATGGTAGGCCCCTCTTTTGGAGGTGACGTTACCCTCGACTAAGTAGTCTGAGTCAGCAGGGATACAGTCCTAAATAGCCGGGTTATAGTATTAATAGTAGTTAACTTATGAGGGGATCAAAGAGTTTGGACACCCGCCATCCAATACCGTTAAGTATTGAAGGAAGTCCTACTAAATTTGACCCAGGTCCATTGCAGGACCTCTAAACGCTGAACAATGGCAAGACTCTTACCAAACCGTTCCCTTAACCCCCGACCAGGTAGCCAACATACCTCCATATAGACTGTGGTGATATGAATGGTGAAAATCTTTTATTTTATATAGACAGTAAAATAATGTCAAGACACCACGGACAAACGATAAGGAAGAATCACCTTCAACATAAGAAACTAGTTATTAAAGTCATTAATACAAAACCAAGTAAAAAGTGCGAAAAGATTAGAAATAAAAAGTATTACACTAGACATTTGTCTTCACCAAGTGATGTAAGAGACTTAGGCAAACATGGCCTTGATTGTCAAGAACTCTTACGATCAATCTTGGATCCCGAGACGACTCACACACTCTATGATGGACAATGGATGATGGTGGTGGATGATGGTGTTATGGTGGTGGTGGGTGGTGGGTGAAGTGTGAGAGAGGTGGTGTGCCAAGGGATGGTTTGAGCTTGAGCCAAGCACTCCTATTTATAGGCTGAACAGAAGCTCGGGCACGGCCCCGTGTCCACATCCTTCTCTTTCTTCATTTAATGCAGCTTGTCTTATTAGTTGACCACGCCCCCGTGTCCGCTGAGCACGACCCCGTGTGCAGAAGAATCTTTGTACTATGAAGATTTGCTTAGATTGTGCGAATCTTATAGTTGACCACGGCCCCGTGTCCGCTGAGCACGGCCCCGTGGTGGGCAATAGAAGCTTCTACCACTTTGTCTTTTCTGCTGACACTTGGGCACGCCCCCGTGCTGGCTGAGCACGGGGAGTGTTCAGTCTTCTGCTATCTTGTTTGCTTGGGAAGATGCTGTCGTGGGGTCGGGCATGTCACGTCTTGTTCCTTTTCTTGTATTTATGTTAGATTTTGATGTCTTTTTGCTTCTTTTGTTAATTTGAGCTCATTTAATCCTGAAAATACAAAAGGAAGACAAAAGCACACTTTTTCCAACATTAGTACTAAAAAAGGGTTAGTTTTATGCCACAATTGATGTAATTTATATGTTGCATTTTGCACACATCAAATACCCCCACACTTGAATCTTTGTTTGTCCTCAAGCAAAACTCTTTAATATGTGGCTATTACACTCCCAAATGGAATGGGTAGAGAAGAAGGTTTTTGGGCTTGTCATAGAGTGTCGGGATTTCCAAGATTCTTTATTTAGTTTTATTTTTATTTATTTACAATCCTATTCGTCATGATTTATTTAAAACTTTTCATAAGATAAATTACTTATTAGGGCATAACATGCCTCTTTAAAATTTTATTTATATACAAGTTCACATACCTCACGGGGATCACTCAACACTCGGCAGAAAATGTATTTTTGTGGATCACTCGAGAGCGGCATGGAACTTACTCCTACCATAGGCTTGCCAAGCAATCAATCCTCCTCCTTTTTAACTTATATACCTTTGTAAATATCAAGAGGACTTTGTGGGTGAAGGGTTAGGCTTGGGTTAAAGGTAGGTGGTTGGGTTAGTGCTTAGTGGTTAGTAGAAAAGGGCGAAAAGCGTAACAAGCGTCGGTTTTCGTAAGACTTTTTTTTTGTAACTTTTATTTTGATGAAGCTATCATTCAAGCAAAGTTATTTTTGATGAACTTCTTTGTTTATTTTCTTTTGCTTCATCATCAACACACATATATTTTTTTTTTTTTGAAAAGTCATACGAAAAACCGAACTTGTTACTAAAACAAAGGGTTAAAAATGAAAAAGGTTTTGGTGGGTAAAAGGGTGTTTGGTTTGGGTTATGAAATGAAAAGGTTTAGGCTCAAAGGGGCTAACTAGGGGGATTTTGGGTAGGTGGTAAAAAAAAAAGAAAAATAATGGTGTAGAAATAAAAAGGGTTAGTTCTAATGCCTCCATCATTTACTTACTCAGGTTTAAGTTGGTTAGGACCGGGAATGTATCGTCATGACAAGTTCTAGAGTCGTAAGAACCAAGCGGCTATTCACACAAGAAACGAAAAATGAGCATTTAGTCTAATGATATGTAATTGTATGCTCAATAAAGGCTCAAAACTCACTTTTGTAGGAATGGGTTTTTATGTGATCAAGTATATATAATCAAATTTTAACTAAGCTTGTCATGCATTTTCATAATTTTCTTATGTTGGTTCTTTTTATCACGACGCTATCGGTTGTAAATTCGTAAAAATATAACCTTTTTAGAACTTGAAATTCCCGAGTTAAACCTAGACAAGTAAAAAAATGAAAATTTTTGAAAAAAATTGGGGTGATTAGCGGTTCCAATAGAGTTTTGTGTAAGGCTTGTATTTAGGACTTGCAAGATTCAAGGTTTTAGCATCCCCCCCCCCCACACTTAAATTACACATTGTCCTCAATGTGTCCCAAAAATAAGTTTTTAGGTTGATTGAATGTGTAAAAGGTGTTATTTAAGCAAAAATTTTGTGTTACTGGGCGCTGAACACGGCCCCGTGTTGTCCGGGCACGGCCCCGTGTTAAAGTGCTAGTAACAAAATTAAATCAAGAGAAACAGAAGCCTGGACACGGGGGCGTGTTGAGTGAACACGACCCGTGTCCAGTTACCTGAACTGGGTCTTTTTCTGCAGACTGTGCAGCACGGGGCCGTGTTGGGCGGACATGGCCCGTGCCGAGCTTACTGTAAACGAAGAATTTTGTCGGATGGTCCTGTTTTCCTGCATGGGGTGCTGGTTCAAGTTTCCATTGTATCCTTTGCCATCTCAAGTGTGTTTTATTCATTTCAACACCACCCAAACACCAATTTAACTAAAACCATCATTCATTAGTCATAGAGAGAATTACATATTAGTCCTAAAAATGAAAAATAAAGCAGAAAATAAAAGTTAATAGTCCTAATATTAGATAGGTCAAGTGATCCGTAAAATCTTCCTAAGGAGCTCTACTTCTACAATAAGTACCAAAATTCCGGAAATAGATTTCCGGTCTAAAAGCCTTGTAGAACTCCAAGCCGAATGGTGTCCCCTAGATGTTGCTAGAGCCATTCTTCTATCTCCCTCGGGAGAAGGGATGCGGCTTCATGTTCCTCAACATCTTGTGGAGGAGGAGCGACACCGATCGGAACCCCTTGTAGTATATCTCGAGGGGGCTCCGGATGTAAGGCGTACCATTCAGCCGGAATGATGACTTCCGGTACCACATTCCATGCCCTTTGGGTGATAATTGGCACCAAAGGAGGAGAGGCGAGAAAGTTCAACCTTTGGTGCAAAAGGTTGACTTCCCGGAGACATCCTTCTAGTCCCACCATCAAATGATTAATATTGTCAACCAATGCCTCTTCCACACTTGTCACTTCATCAAGGGCTTCTCTTAAGGCGTAAACATAGTTTACAAGAGAATCTTCAACCGTTGATGATCTTCTCCCCTGCCGGTTGTTTCTGGTCTGTGACGAAGAGTTTCCGCTTGTTCTGCTTGCCATACTGAGAAAGCATACCGAAAAGAGTTCAATTTTATGGAACCAGTACTTCGGACACGGCCCCGTGTTCAGCGAACACGGCCCCGTGTTCAGATATCTTCAGGATTTTGGAACAAGGAATCTTGGGGTTTCAAATTGTTTTTATGATTTTTAAAACATTTTTGAACATAAAAAACTTAAAACATTGTTGTAGAACTTATTTTTAACAAGATTCCATGAACAAAAATCTAACAAACACCTCAATAAGGCTTGAAATTATGGAAGGTTCAAGCTTTAATGGAAGCATGAGAAAAATTGAAGAAGATGATAGTGGATAAAAGAGGAAAGGACAAGAAGATAGTTGAGAAACTTCTTTTAGAAAATACCTAGGATGGTATGTGAGAATATTCCCCAAATCTCTGTCCCTGGAATGGTTCAAATATGCAGGATCCTTGGCTGCATTTATAGAAAACGACAGTACGTTGCGCACGGCCCCGTGTCGGCTGGACACGGCCCCGTGTGCAGATGGAATCCTGACACATTTTTGTCCGCATTCTGACAAAATCAGAAGGGAATCTTTGGGTGGACACGGGGGCGTGCTGACCTGGACACGGCCCCGTGTCTAGAAGCTGTCTTAAGGAATTCGTCTATTTTCAAGGAACTTTTCCGGATCGGGCGGTTCCTTACTGGATGGAACAACCCCAAAGTGCCTAAGATACCTTAATTGATCTAGATTAAGATGAGAACGCAAGAGGTTGTCGGTGATGGTGATTCCTATGCTATATGTAGGTGGACAAGTCCAACCCTTTTCCGGGCTCTCGTTAAAAAAGGTGTATGTCGAATCGCTCAGGTCTATGTATGCATCAAACGAAGTTGATGGGGAGTCCTTCACGGCACAATCGACACAGGGACGACTATCGCTCAAGTCCTCGCTAGAGTTAGAAGTATCGTCGGAAACAACGAAGTTGTTTAAATGCGGTCCCAACCCTTCTTCTTGGCTATCGTCTTGGAAAAGATCATTGAAATCTTTCCTAAGTTCTTTTAACCAATCAATAATTAGATCTTCTAGTTGAAATAATTCATCGAGAAGCATTTCTCCTAGAAAATCCGGTTGGGAGCATTCGAGGGAGAGATAGGGATTATTTTTACTTTCGCCCCTCTTAAGGATACTAGGAAACGATGGGTCTATATAGTGGGGTTTATAATTTAGAAAATAGCATTCTAATTCCTTATGGTTACCACCACATAATTGACACCACATTGTACCATAAGAGTGCCGAAAGTAAAAAGTATCAGTATCACTCATGTTTGTGTCAGAAATTATCAACCGTCGGGATCTTACGGTTCTGTTTTCAGTAACTGAAACTTGGGCACGGGGGCGTGTTGAGTGGGCACGACCTCGTGTTCAGCTACTGTCTGACTTAAAACAGGATTGCCAGTTCCAATGATTGGGCACGGGGCGTGTTCAGCGGGCACGGCCCGTGCTGAGTTCTGAAGAAGCTGAAAAATTAAGAAAAAATCCTAAAAAAATGCAAAAGAAGAAAAACGATTAGGCCGTTGATTCCTAACTTTCTTAAAATCCTTGTGTCCCCGGCAACGGCGCCAAAAACTTGATGGGTGTTGAGTGTTATATATATTAGGTGTATATTTTAAGCCCCTTTAACACTTTTTTAGTCAAGTTTTAAATTTATAAAACACGATATTTACTAACACTAAACACACATATGGGCAAGTGCACCCATCGTGAGCGTAGTATAGTGTTGGTAAGATACCGAGGTCGTCCAAGGACACAAGAGCTTTTAATACCGGTTTATCCTCAACGTCTAATCAAATAAAAAAGTTTAGAAAAATGTTTTAAACTAAGAAAAATAAAAACTAACTAAAAATGCTGAAAATAAAAATAAAAAGAAAAACATATAGACAAGATGAATCACTTGGTTCCGACTCGTGTATAGTGTAACCTTTGATTATTTCCGCACTTTTGCACTTATTTAAGAGATTATCTTAGTTATTGTAGTAGGCCCCTCTTTTGAAGGTGACGTTACCCTCAACCCAGAAGTTTGAGTCAGCAAGGATACAATGCTAAAGGGTCGGATTATTGAAAGATAATGAATTAAGTTATTAATGCAAATTATGGTAGGCCCCTCTTTTGGAGGTGACGTTACCCTCGACTAAGTAGTCTGAGTCAGCAGGGATACAGTCCTAAATAGCCGGGTTATAGTATTAATAGTAGTTAACTTATGAGGGGATCAAAGAGTTTGGACCCCCGCCATCCAATACCGTTAAGTATTGAAGGAGGTCCTACTAAATTTGACCCAGGTCCATTGCAGGACCTCTAAACGCTGAAATTCCTGCATGACAGAGAGTGTCGGGGTTCAGTGTACGAATGGGAAGCGTATTGGCCTATACGGTTCCTATTGGTGTGGCATTTATTGCTTTTGAACCCTATAAGAAGCGTATTGGGCTATACACTTCATATTAAGTGATGTACACTAATTTTTGGGGGGTGTCTAGATACCATGACCCTTTAAAAATAAGCAAGTGTGCTGAAGAAGACAAGATAATGTTTGCTTCTAATCTATTTAAGAACTCAGCCTTAGAATGGTGAAACACTATCCTCCAGTCCAGAGGAAGTGATGGGGTTTATAATATGGAATGGGAGGAATTTAAAAATATGGTAGAAAGGAAATTCTGCCCTCCCAATGAAAAGGAGCAGATAGCAAATAAGTTTCTGAACTTAAGAATGACCGGGGTAGATTGTAAGGGGTATACTACCACATTCTTTGAATATGCTAGAATAGTACCAACCCTTGCATCACCTGAACCGGTATTAATCTCGCGTTACATCTGGGGATTAATTGGAGAGATTAGACATGTAGTCAAGGAAGCTAGACCCCAAACTATAGAAGAAGCTGTAGAACTAGCAAATACCTTGGCAGATGAGTTAATCCGTACTAGAGAAGAAGACCAGAGGAGAAACCTAACTCAAAGGCTTACCCAAGAATTCCGTTCTGGGAATTCCAACCATAGGAATATGGGTTCTACCTCTGCACCATACTGCAAGGCCTGCAGGAAAAAGCATTCGGGAAAATGCTCCACTCACTGCAATTTCTGTAAGGCACCAGGACACAAGGAAGAAGATTGCAGAAGAAAATCTAGTAATGGACTATGCTTCAACTGTGGAGAAAAAGGCCACATCAAACCAAATTGTCCAAAATTGGCCCCAGCTACAAACAACAAGAACACTAAAAATGCTAGAGCGTTTGTTCTGACTGCAGATGAAGCCAAAATGATTCCGGACGTAATAGCCGGTACTTTTTTAGTTAATGATGTTTTTGCTAAAGTATTATATGACTCTGGTGCAAACCAAAGTTTTATTAATACTTTCATTTTGCAAACTTCTTAATCAACCATTAACTAAACTTAACGAGAATGTCTAGTAGAGACAGCGAATGGAGAAACGGTTAGGATTTCTGAAATCTTGCAGGGAGCAAGAATCGAATTTTTAAACCAAAAGTATATTGCAAATCTTTACCCAATGAATCTGGCAGGATTTGATATTGTATTAGGAATGGATTGGCTAATAGCCAATAAAGCTAATATTTTATGTGATCAAAAGTCAATTCAAGTAAATTCACCAAAAGGTGAAAAGATCACAATTAAAGGTGATAAACCATCTAGATCCACAAAATTCATCTATGTGATGAAAACTGCAAGCTATATAAGAAAATGATCTATAGTGTATTTGATTTCCATAATCACTAACACTAAAGGAAAAGAACTAAAAGACATCCCGGTAGTGTCTCAGTTTTCAGATGTATTTCCAGAAGAATTACCAGGATTACCGCCAGACAGAGAAGTCGAATTCAGAATCCATCTGCTACCCGGAACAGCACCAATTGCCAAAGCACCTTACCGATTGGCACCAATCGAGATGTAGGAACTAAAGAAACAATTAGACGAATTATTAGAGAAGGGATTCGTACAGCCAAGTTCGTCGCCGTGGGGAGCACCGATTTTTTTCGTTAAAAAGAAGGACGGATCAATGCATATGTGCATTGACTACCGTGAATTGAACAAGGTCACAATTAAGAATCGGTATCCATTACCAAGGATTGATGATCTGTTCGATCAACTTCAAGGAGCTCGATTTTTCTCTAAAATCGATTTAAGGTCAGGATATCATCAATTAAAGGTACAGGAAGAGGACATTCCTAAAACCGCGTTTAGAACAAGGCATGGTCATTATGAATTTACTGTCATGCCATTTGGTTTAACCAATGCCCCAGCCGCATTTATGGACATGATGGACCGAATATGTAAGCCATATTTGGATAAATTCATAATTGTCTTTATAGATGATATTCTCATCTATTCTAAAAGTAAAGAGGAACATGCAAAGCATTTACACGCACTTCTAAGTCTATTAAGAAAGGAAAAGCTTTACGCTAAATTTTCAAAATGCGAGTTTTGGTTAGAGCAAGTACAGTTTCTTGGACACTTAGTTAATCATGAATGAATTCATGTGGATCCAACAAAGATCGAGACGATTACCAAATGGAAAACCCCTGAGTCACCAACCGAGGTTAGAAGTTTCTTAGGATTGGCCGGATATTAGAAGATTTATTCGAGATTTTTCTAAGATAGCCATTCCTTTAACTAAGTTAACCTGTAAATCCATTAAGTTTGAATGGGGACCAAAGCAAGAAGAAGCATTTAGAATTCTTAAGTAAAGATTAACCCACGCACCCATACTAGCGTTACCAGAAGGAACTGAAGATTTTGTAGTTTATTGTGACGCTTCTAAGTTAGGTTATGGATGTGTGTTGATGCAACGCCAAAAGGTTATAGCGTATGCATCTAGACAACTTAAGAATCATGAAGATAATTATTCAACCCATGATCTAGAATTAGGAGCTATAATTTTCGCCCCTTAAAATTTGGAGACATTATCTTTATGGTAGTAAGTTTACCATATTCACAGATCATAAAAGTTTAAGGTATATTTTCGGGCAAAAGGAGTTGAATATGAGACAAAGACGCTGGATGGAGATGCTTAGTGATTATGATTGTGATATCCAGTATCATGAAGGAAAAGCAAATGTAGTGGCAGATGCTTTAAGTCGAAAATATCATGAAAAGCCAAAAAGGGTACGTTCTCTTAAATTAAATCTGCAAGTAGATTTAAATGATCAGATAAGAAAAGCATAAGAATCAATAATCAAAGATGACACTGAAAAGCTAAAAGGTATGATTAAAGAATTAGAACAAGGAACAGATGGAATTTGGAGATTCCACAAGAAGAGAAAGTGGATACCTAAATTAGGAAACCTACATCATCGTATATTAGAAGAAGCCCATAAGTCCAAATATACGATGCATCCAGGAAATGATAAGATGTACCAGGATTTAAGAAAGAATTTTTGGTGGATAGGAATGAAAAAGGATATAGCAGCCTATGTTTCTAAATGTTTAACTTGTTCACAAGTCAAAGCTGAACATCAGAAACCCTCAGGTTTGTTACAACAGTTAGAAATGCCAGTGTGGAAATGGGAATTGATAACAATGGATTTTGTTACCAAATTACCCAAAACAAGAAAAGGTAATGATACAATCTGGGTGATTGTAGATAGACTAACCAATTCAGCTCATTTCCTACCAATGAAAGAAACTTTCAGTATGGAACAGTTAGCTATATTATATGTAAATGAAATTGTTTCATTACATGGAATACCTTTATCAATTGTTTCTGATAGAGATAGCCGTTTTACCTCTCATTTTTTGTCGAGTTTCCAAAAAGCAATGGGAACCAAGTTGAATCTAAGCACAGCTTATCATCCTCAAACGGACGGACAAAGCGAAAGGACAATTCAGACGATGGAAGACATGCTTAGAGCTTGTGTGATTGATTTCGGAGGTAATTGGGAAGATCACTTACCTTTAATAGAATTTTCTTATAATAATAGTTATCACACAAGTATCAATACTGCACCATTCGAAGCACTTTATGGACGAAAGTGCCGAACCCCAGTCTGTTGGGCAGAAATTGGGGAGAAGCAACTATCTGGACCTGAGATAGTACAGGAAACAACCGACAAGACCATTCAAGTCAAGGAATGACTAAAAGCAGCACGTGATCGACAAAAGAGCTATGCCGATAACCGACGCAAAGCATTGGAATTTCAAGTAGGAGATAAAGTGTTGTTGAAAGTCTCTCCTTGGAAAGGAGTGGTAAGATTCATCAAAAGAGGAAAGCTAAGTCCCAGGTATGTTGGACCTTTTAAGATTATTAGAAGAATAGGACCTGTAGCCTATCAGCTACAACTGCCCGAGGAAATGGCAGGAATACATGATGTATTTCATGTATCAAATCTCAAGAAATGCTTAGCCGATGAACCACTGATAGCACCTCTTAAGGATATAGAGGTAAATGAACAACTCAAGTTTGTAGAAAGGCCTCTACAGATTGAAGACAGGAAAGTCAAGAACCTCAAACACAAGAGACTAGTTCTGGTCAAAGTGAAGTGGGACTCCAAAAGAGGACCTGAGTACACATGGGAGCTTGAATCAGAAATGCAACGAAAATATCCACACTTGTTCCAGTAGATCTCGAGGACGAGCTCTAAAACAAGGTGGGGAGGATATAACAACTCTAAATTAAATCGACACTCTCCCGAATACTTTCCGACACCCTAATATATTTTAAAATATCCCAATATGTCCTAAAATACACCCCATACGTGAAAACGGGCCCCGAATACCTTAAATATTATTAAAATAATTAAAATCAAGATTTTGGGTTTGAGGCAGGCCGCGTAAGCCACACCTCAAACCTTACGCGGGCCGCGAGCGGTCGAGAACACGGTAACACCCGGTGATGACACGTGTCATCATCGTGGCAGGTCTAGTCGATGACCCGGATCAGCTACAGCGTTGACCAACATTGACGCGGGCCGCGTAGAACCCGAACTCAGCCCCTATAAAGCTGGAGCTCGGGCCTTCAGTCAAATTCGTTCAAAACTTTCTTTCTTTCTCTCAATTCTACATAGTATACATTATACACGGGTATAATACCCCCCTAAATAACGAAGTTCTGCTCCGTTGTAAGTATCATAACCCCTGGATACGTATTAGATACTCTGCCCGATTGATCTAGGGTTCCGTAACGGCTGTCGTGGTTCTGCCCGACGTAGTTGTTGGAATGCCGTCTCGGGGAGGGTATTACTATTGTTAAAATGGGTTATTATACTAACGCGTGTGCATTTGTGTAAATTATAGATAATTCTCAGGAAACCCTAAAGGATAATCTAAGACAGCAATGTGAGTAATCCTTCTTTTTGTGTAAACCTTTTTGTGAGTAATTCCTCTTTTTGTTAACTGTTTTTACAAAACCTCACACGATTAATTATATATTAAACAGTTATTGAGTATTTGTAAGGATACAATTATCGTGGGTATGTTGTGGTTTTGTATACAAAATTTGTTACTAGAGGGGTAACATTTCCACAAGTCGGGTCTGACAGTACCATGGGTGATAATTGGTATAACTTGGAAACAAATGTAATTGCGAGATCGCTCTCAATACTGTACAATGGATTTTATTTAAACTTGATTAAACTGGGATTCACTCACCAGTATTTTCCACTGACAAATGTTTTTAAAACGCGTTTCAGGTAACAAACTGTGAAAGCCAAGTAGAAGCCAGCTGGACAGCACTGAAGGCTTGGAAAAGTGGCAATAAAGTTACCTAAAATAAAATAGATGTTTTTATTAAATAAAATAGGATTTATTCCTATGAAAATGTGTGTACTGCAAACTTGGGTTTTATCCCATGTGTTTAATATTATGAAAATGTGGTATTTTACTCTGATCAATTATTTCCTAGCTACGGTCCTGATGATGAAAAATTCCGCTGCCAAATTAGACAATACGCGATACCACCGAAACTGGCTCGCGGCCGCCCGTTCCTGTATTTGCATAGGGATCGGGGGTTGTGACATAAAGTTTGTAAAATACAAAAAGATTTTAGTTCACTTTATGTTTAAACAACCGATGATGGAAAGCTGAATTTCAAAATCTGAAGATGCTGAGCATATCTTGAAATAACAAGTTCATTAATTTGAAACTTGAATTTTAAAATGAAAATTTAAAAGTTGTTTGAAATTATCAGCCAATGTCATTAATTTGGACTTAGGAGATAATTGGATAACCAAGGGCATTAAGTTGAACTTGATTATCTGTGAGGGTTACTGAAATTGAATGTTAATAAGATTTTTCAGGAAGCTGACAGTAAAGGGGAGCAAGATTAATTGTCATAACTAAAATGTTTAGAGAATCGGAGCAATATTCAAGGGGACGTTTATAGTTTTACTTTGATTGCTTGAATATGTAATCCGAGGCAATTCAAGACTAAACTTCGCAGATTTCTAAGCTATGTCCAGGGGGGTCTGTGAGTGCATGATTTGTATGTCCATAGTTATAAATCTATTTGTAATGTCTAATGTCTTGAGTATGTAAAATACCGGACATAGGTTTCGCTAGGTTTGAATAGGATATGTCTGACCAGGTCAGGATTTGATACGGCACGATGCGAAGAGACTGAGCAAGATCAAAGGTGATGTCATCATAGACAATATTAAATACTCAAAATGTAAGTTTGCTTGGAAAATTAATTGTGCATGTGAAAGTTCCAGCCAAATCGCACAAACTGGATTTAACCAATTAGCTTGGATGTGAACATGGCAGACTCGCACGAATCGGAAGGGGCCATGTCAGCCTGGTACGGATCGAAGAAGCCTAGAAATTCCCATTCACATCCATTCATAATTAGACTTTGGAAAAAACATATCCGCTCCAAAACATACAAAGTTTCAAGCACAGTTCTTCAAAAGATCTTCAACAACATCAAGAACACTCTCGGTTTCGTCACGTCTCTTAGATTTTGAGTGTTCTTTGTTTAGATCGAGTCGAAACTCTGTCCGGTTGTCGTTTGTTATATAATAAAACGACGTTCATTTACGTTTTCGCGCACGATCACAGTTCGATTTAACGGATTCCGCACGTTAAATCGGATCCACCGCAGAGCTAGAGATCGTTTACGATTAAATCCTGAACTCACAAGGTCAAATCAGCAGTGAATTCTTTGAACAGATCCCCGCCGATGATGAGTAGTTCTGATAGGAATCAAGGTGGTGTTAGATGGTGGTTCCAAGCCGATCAAGGGTGGCTCACCGTTGAGTTGGGACAATGATGGATATGCGGGGTGACGGCTGGGAATCTGTTCAGAGGTAGAATTGATGGTTTCGGTGGTGGTTAGGTGGAGTTGGGTGGTGAAATGGTGGTTGCAGGTGGTGGTGGTGTTAGGAGGAAGAAGAGGTTGAGGGGTTGGGTGGGGCCTTCATACATACATACATACATACATACATACATACATACATACATACATACATACATACATACATACATACATACATACATAAATCTATGTATATAAATATACATATATCAGTATTTACAAAAAATATCATTTATATGTATAAAGACTAAACTACCCTGATGTGAGTTACACATGACTAGATTTAACAAGAAAATCTAACTAAGTTAGGGTCCAAGGACAAAATATGGAACAAAATTCCTTATAAAGGACAAAACCTGTCAAAATTCGTTAAAAATGACACTGTCTAAAATATAGATAAATGACAAAACTTTTAATTTTTCCTAATATATAAAGATGGATGGAAAATAAGAGTAGATCCGAGTAAAGAACCAATGATAACCCGTGTTACGAACTCGGAAAAGGAAAGCCTACGCAAAACAACTAAAATAACACATATACATACACACATACATATATCATATCTCTCTCTCTCTCTCCTCTTGAGAGAGAAAAGTCAATCATCAATGAACAACAAATCTACACAACGATTCTGATTTAATTACAGATACATACATACATCTTCACATTCGTAGATTCCTAGATTTACATACATACATACATATGTTCTCTAAACCCTAACTTCCTGCATTCATCGAATCGAATCCAATGTATTGGTGTTACACCAACAAT
Organism: Helianthus tuberosus; assembly: GCA_030545235.1. NCBI lineage: Eukaryota > Viridiplantae > Streptophyta > Magnoliopsida > Asterales > Asteraceae > Helianthus > Helianthus tuberosus. The sequence goes on along the minus strand of CM060401.1, from coordinate 157,226,774 downwards.
CCGATCAACAATACAACAGCAGAGTATGAATCTGGATTGAGCAGATCTGATTACGATGAGGAAGAGATTGATGAATGTCGGTGTATCTAGGGTTTTGAAAGGGTCAATATGCAGCTACATATCTCACATAGTATGAGAAGTATAACAATATCGAGTAACAATGGGTTTACTGACTTGATGAAGATCAAAATCGCAGCTCGTCATATTTCTTACCGTACTATCTTTCATACCATTCTCATTCTGGCTTTCTTGTTGCCCTTTGTTTTTATTCTTACTGCTCTTGTTACTTTGGAAGGTGTCAACAAGTGCTCATCTATTGGTAATAATAATTTCTTTCATCTTCTTTATTATTGCTTTGCTGGAAATTGGGATTCATTCAGTTCAGATCTTCTTGGCCTATTGGAATAGGTTGAGATGTATCTAAGTAGATTATTAGATTCTCTTGTGACTGCCAGTTAGAAGAAGTTGTCTGATTTTTTTTAAGTTTCTTTTGTGTTACTGCTCGATAGTTCGATTTACCATTTGCCTTAGATCTGTGTTGGATTAGAAACTTTTTAGAGATGCCTTTAGGTAGTAGTTTTATACTATTGGTAGTTACTATTATTATTAGTACTCTCTGTCTTGCCGTTGGTATTTAGATAGTCATTATCTAATTCTTCCATGTTTCAGATTGTTTAGGAAGGCGTTTAGGACCAAAACTTCTCGGGAGGGGTGATGATTCAGAGGTAAGATTACTACAAGTTATTATCCGTGAACGACTGTTCCTTTTGGTTTAAAAAAGCGCGCCTTAAGCGCGCTTAAGTGCAAAGCGACCCTAGGCGCAAAGAGCTGCGCCTTGTGTGACATAAAGCGAGCTATGTACCAAAAGCGCACAAAAAGCGAGCTTTTTTGGAAAAAAAATCCGACTGAGGTGCGCACTTTTTGTACAGAAGGTGTTTTTGTGCTTTAAAGTGTTATACATGCAGCTAAAATGGCTGTACATTATATGATTTATACATTAAATTATATATAAACCTTATTTATCACTATATTTTGGGTAAGGGATGCTAAAAGCCTATAGGATATATATAAAAAAATATATAAGCACCTTGCGCCTCATGTACGAAAAGTCCACCGCTTTTGCGATTTGCTCTTTGCGCTTTGATTTTAGACCTTGTCGCTTTTGTACGTTTCACGCTTTCTTAAACCAAGCTGTTCCTTAGAAAATTATGTCAAACGCCACTATATATCTACAACTTAAACATTTGCATTCTGGTGGAAACAGAGGTATCTTACAGATTTCTACACGATCCTCGATCAAGTTCATTCTGAAGAAGTCCCAGATGATCTAGAGCTTCCTGATAACTTTAAACAGCTCGTTTCCGAAATGAAAAACGACAAATACAACGCCAAGACATTCGCGCTTACTCTGAAAGGAATGGTATGTCAACTCGACGTATTTGTGTTAATGTGTTTTATTGGATTTTGTATCTAATGTTGGGTTACTGTTGACAGATGGAAAGATCTGAAAGAGAGATCAGAGAATCTAAATTTCAAGAACTTATGAACAAACACTTTGCAGCAACTTCAATTCCCAAAGGCATTCACTGTCTCTCTTTGCGTTTAACCGACGAGTATTCTTCTAACGCTCATGCAAGAAAACAATTGCCTTCACCCGAATTGCTCCCGCTTCTTTCCGATAATTCCTACCACCACTTTGTCGTGTTTACCGACAATATTCTGGCGGCTTCAGTGGTTGTCTCGTCTGCTGTCCGGTCATCTCTTCGGCCTGAAAAGATCGTGTTTCATGTAATAACCGACAAGAAAACTTACGCAGGCATGCACTCATGGTTTGCGTTAAACCCTACATCACCGAGCATTGTGGAAGTCAAAGGTGTTCATCAGTTTGACTGGTTGACCAGAGATAATATTCCTGTTCTTGAAGCCATGGAAAATCATGATGGAGTTCGAAATTACTATCATGGGAATCATGTTGCCGGTGCCAATCGTAGTGCCACATCTCCGAGATTATTTGCTTCCAAATTGCAGGCTCGAAGTCCCAAATACATGTCGTTGCTCAATCATCTTCGCATATATTTGCCAGAGGTAATCAGATAAGTTATTATATATATATAGGATAGAGATCAAGAGAAAACTCCCTTGAGTTGTGAGAACTTAGAGAACTCCGACTTCCCGTGCGAGTTTTGCCACCATTTTTTGCACAAACGTAGATGAAAATATTCCAAACACAGCTGTAAAAAAATATCTGAGAGGCGTTTTCAGCCTATTTTACGCTGTTGTAAAAAGCTGTTTGACATCAGCATTTACACCCACTGTAAAGGTTTTTTACGATAGTGTAAATCAACAAAAATTATATATATATATAGGGTAAGGTTCATGCGAGAACCACCTTTATTGCGAGAACCGCGAGAACCAATGTGAACACAACCTAAAATAGCTAAAAAAACCTAAAAAAAACTAACCCCCCCCCCCCCCCCCCCCCCCCAAAAAAAAAGCTAAAATGCTACAAGCTAAACTCTCAAAAAACCTAAAAAAATCTAAAAAAATACACAATTTTTTTTTAAGTTAAAATCGCTACTTTTAGTAGCCAAATTTTTTTTTTTTTTTAATTTAAAAAATAATATTTTTTGGCTACTAAAAGTAGCGATTTTATTATAAAAAATATTAAAAAAAATTGTGTGTTTTTTTAGCTATTTTTAGGTATTTTTGGTTGTGTTCACATTGGTTCTCGCGGTTCTCGCAATAAGGGGTGGTTCCTAACGGATCTTTGTCCTGTATATATATATATATTGGAAAATTTGATTTTTTGAGGATTTTTGGTAAAATATTTTTTTTTAGAAAAAAACATTCGTTTTGGCTGAGTTCTCTAAGTTCTCACAACTCATAGAAGTTTTCATTTACCCTGACCATATGAAAGGTTTAAATACAAAAGGCTCTTAACATGTGACGGTACGCGACCACAAATATAACGTGCGTATTTATGGAAAGTTAATTTCTATTTGGCCACCGCGTTCAATTGAAGGCCTAGGTTAGGTCAAATGTACGATTGAGATGCTCGCGTACGCATCGTACGATAGGGTGGTCTTGTACGTTAATTGGCTCTATATATATATATATATATAGGGAGAAGATCATGCGAGAACCACCTCTTATTGCGAGAACCGCGAGAACCAATGTGAACACAACCAAAAATGCCTAAAAATAGCTAAAAATCACACAAATTTTTTTTTTTTGAATTTTTCAATATTTTTTATAAAAAAATCGCTACTTTTCGAAGCAAAAAAAAAAAAAAATCGCTACTTTTCGAAGCAAAAAATCGCTACTTTTTTTTTATTTTTTTAGGTTTTTTGGGGTTTAGTTTTTAGCATTTTAGCTTTGGGGTGGGGGGGGGGGGGGGGGGGGGTTAGGTTTTTTTAGGGTTTTTTAGCTATTTTAGGTTGTGTTCACATTGGTTCTCGCGGTTCTCACAATAAAGGTGGTTCTCGCATGAGCTCCTCCCTATATATATATATATATATATATTATATGTCAGACCCATGCCTTTTCTTCTTTCAGATTATATTTAACGCGTTAGTTATTTCCAATTTTCGCAGCTCTTCCCAAACCTCGACAAGGTGCTTTTCTTAGACGATGACATCGCGATACAACGTGATTTGTCACCACTTTGGGATATTGATCTTGGCGGAAAAGTTAATGGAGCGGTTGAAACTTGTAAAGGCGAAGACCCGTGGGTAATGGGCAAACGGTTCAAAATCTACTTCAATTTTTCTCACCCACGAGTAGCAGAAAGTTTGGACCCAGAAGAATGTGCTTGGGCTTTCGGTATGAATATCTTCGACTTACGCGCATGGAGAAAAACCATATTAGAGAAACATATCACTCGTGGTTGCAAGAGGTAAGCAGACAAACATCGTCATTCGTAAAATAAATAGTGGCAAGTATTGTAAGTTTTTTAACTCTGTTGTTTGCAGAATTTGAAGTCAAATTTGACATTATGGAAGCTTGGAACATTACCACCAGCCCTAATTGCGTTTAGAGGGTTACGTTCACCCGATCGACCCATCATGGCACATGTTGGGCTTGGGGTACCAGAACAATACGAGCATCGAGAGTGTAAAAAAGGCTGCTGTGATTCATTACAATGGGCAATCAAAACCGTGGCTAGAGATTGGATACGAGCATCTTCGTCCTTTCTGGTCAAAGTACGTCAACTACTCAAACGAATTTGTCAAGAATTGCCACATATTGGAGTAATAGCGATTGATATACACTTGACGGAAGAACAAAGAATTTTGCAAACATTTATTTGACAGAATGGCAGTGCAAGTTGAGAAAGCTGAGCCCACATTCTTTCGGTCTGTAACGCAATCGTTTCTTTATTCAGACAATATTTAGCCCTCAATATCAGGAGGGTATACCGTATACGGTAATTGATAGGGATGAAATAATAGGAATTGAAGTCTGGGCATGCCTATTGAGAGAAGATGAATATCCTCAACTTTAGCCCAGCCCAATTAGCTTCAGAAAAAAGATATGATTATTATTCCCATATAAGTTTTTCTTTTTTATATAATTATGTCAATTTCTAGGCCATAGATGGTTGAAATTTTTATGTCACAGAAACATTATTTATAGGGTTATATGTGGAAATGGTCATGTATGATTCATGAGAGACATAAAATGTGCAGTAAATTCTTTTTATTCTAAGTTTAATGGTATTGTTGTTGCATATGAGACAAGAATCTTGATTTATATACATCTTGTTATTTGTATATATTGTATTACTAGTATTAGTATTAGCATTAGCATTAGCATTTATTTTATTCGTTAATGGCCCAATATAAGCTTTTCTAGCATCCACTCCTTTTTCTCATTGGTTCTCACCAAGTGCTTGTTCACCTCTTTGCTTCAGTTTACAGTTCGATTTGGTTCAACAATACTAAGTCGTCTTTTTCATCTATCTCAATGGGAGACAAAAAGGACGTCGAGACTGCTACTGCTCGTACTTACATGTGCACCCAAAAGGAGTATAATAGGCTCCAACAGTTGCTCAACTCTCAGTTGATTGATCCTAGTCCGCAAACTAGCTTGGCACACTCAAGTGCGTGATCTAACCTTCACTCATAATTGATAATCGATTATGGATGCACATTGCATGATTAGGAATCAAGGTAATTTTCTCTTGACTGCATGATGTTTCTCACTCGTTGGTTCGACTTGCCAATGGATCCTTATGCCCTTGTTCACGGTGCTGGGTCCATCAGTAATTTAAAAGGCCTAAACCGTTCTTTTATCCTATTTGTTCCTAAATTTCTTTATAGCCTTTGTTCAGTTAGTCAAATTAGTAAATTACTAAACAAAATAATTGTTATGTAACCTTTTATCCTTCTCATTGTCTTTAGGGAACTACCAGGGAGGAACCAAGTGATTGATAGTGATTTTGATTCAGTAGGTCTCTACCGCATGTCTTTGTTGTTGTGCCCTACACCCAAACATATGTGATTTCGGTATTAGGGAGACTCACGATTGGTTAGGTCATCCATTTGCAACGAATCTGAGGAGAATGAGATTGACTTTCCTTCTTCTGATCATTTCTATTGTCAGGCGTGGTCAACTCGGTAAACATGCCAATGTTCCTATCGTAGTAAGTGTTTTGAGTCAAGCCAATACTTTATATGAACTTTTACATTCTGAAGCATGGGTTCTTGTCCTACTAAGGCCACCTTATGTTTTTCAATACATCATGACTTTGATTGATGATTATTGTCATGCTATATGGGTCTACCTACCTAAATCTAGGATCACTTACATGTTTTGTAAGTTTCACTCTTAGGCTGTGCGGTATGGGACGCTATCCCCATGCCACCTCACCATTTTTTGAACAACAACGCCCCCTCCATACCCTGGGCGCCATTCGGGGCGCTATTGATGAAATGTGAACGCAATGACGAGCAATAGCGAACTCGTGTGTGTGTGTTAGGTATAACATAGGGGGCACTATTGTAGAGAATGGGGAAAGAGAGGGCTCCATCCCATACCATGCTAGCTATTGAGAAGTGGCAATGGAGCCCTTTCTCCAACGTGGTGCCTACATTTCACAATGGAGCCCCTAAGGGGGCTCTAACCATAGCTCGCAGCCTTATGCCAAAAATTAGTTTAATACATTTAAACAAATGGCATTGTTGAAAGGTAAAAAATGCCATTTATTGGATGCTGCTCGCACCATCATAGTTTATTATCATATATATTTTTTTTGAGTTAAGTTCTTTTTGAGTCCCTGTGGTTTGTGCAGTTTAACTGTTTGAGTCCAAAAACCAAACTTGTCTTGATTTGAGTCCCTGTGGTTTGTATTTTTAACCATTTGAATCCAAAATGCAAAAACTTTTCTTGATTTGAGTCCCTGTGGTTTGTATTTTTAACTATTTGAATCCAAATGGTTTTTGGATGAGGTTTGCATTTTGGATTCAAATGGTTAAAAATACAAAACCACAGGGACTCAAATCAAGACAAGTTTGATTTTTGGACTCAAACAGTTAAACTACACAAACCACAGGGACTCAAAAAGAACTTAACTCATTTTTTTTATTCGATTTTGGGGTGATGTTGTACTTATGGTTGCTTACGTGATAAATCGCATGCTCTCATCTTTCCTTTGTGGTCAAACTCCATTTATGTCATGTTTTTTTGAAGGCACTCCCCCTAATTTCTTTTGGTTATATGGCATATGTAACGCTTCGCATTTTGGAACTTTCCTTATTTAGAAAGTTCACTTGTATTTCTATTTATGGAAACTTGTATTCTTTTTTATTCGGCTTTCATTTCCAAGTATTGTAATCCAAGACTTGGATCATAATAAAACTCATAAAACTCGATCTTTATATACAAGGTGTTATACATATTTCGTGCATACTTGTTATACATTCGTTACAATACTCGCTATACGTGCAAGCTTGATACATATTTATACGCAAACTCATATTTGTTATACATGCAAATTCAGTTTATACATGTCTTTAATTATACATTTTACATATACATTGCACTCACATGCTTAAATCACTTAAAATCGGCTGAAATACGCGAAAACGGCAAACTTGAACCTTCGAGCAAATGGGCAAGACCCTTCGCACGAAGGGACCATACCCCTTCGCGCGAATGGCTAAGCCCATTAGCCCAAAGGCCCTTTCGCCCAAAGCCCAACTCGTTCCAAGGCCCATTTCAGCCTATAAATACGAACCATAACCCTCATTTCTCACCTTCCACACTCCGAAATTCTCTCTAACTTCCTTAGTTCGTGCATTAACAGCTGAGCTTTTCCAAGATCATCTAAGTGAGTTTTAACTCATTAACTTCATATTTTATCTTATTTCTTCTACTTTTCTTTTATCCTTTATACATTTCTTCACATCTTTATAAGCTTGGTTATCCTCTAGGGAGCATTCACAGGCCTGCCATGGCAGTCTGACCAATGAAGCTCATCATCTTGAGGTTCAAGTTTAAGATTGAAGTTCTTTTATTTCAAAACTTTCATAGAACAACTTTCTGATATTGAAACTTGGCCGAATCAAGAACCCACCGAGCTCACAAGCTAAGTCCATAGCTGTGGGTTAGTGTTGAGGTTGAGTCCAGCCAAGAAGATGAGTTGTTCAAACAAAACCGAATTGTTTCGTCTCCAAAACAGAGCCATTTGCAAGAAGGGTTAGCCCATTCGTGCGAAGGGTCTGTTTTGCTCCCGTTCCGGCATTTTTCTAAGTGTTCAATGTAACTCAGATCCCCATTCTCGACATGGACAATTCTGTGTTAACAGAGTTTCTGTGTTAACAGAGTGTGAACCGTGGAAGCCTTGGCTTCCAATCTAGTTCAACCGCCTCACTTGAACTTGCAAACGAACACTCAAACAGTCTCCCAGACCTAGAATGTGTTAACCCCGTCCAGCCTCCAACACTTGGTTCATACCTTCTATGTTGAGACGACACACCAGGGTTGTCCTTGTTCGGCTGTTTGGCATTTACATTCTGTCATTTACTTTCTGTTATTCATGACCAACCGGTTTGTTAATTAAGTTAACGAACTTGAGCTTTGGTGAAACAATAAGGCTATTACCTCCATACATGACTTTTGTGAGCTACAAGACATTATGGACTACTACTATACTATATAATATAATGTATAACATAACGAGACTCACAACGTAACCAACTAATGGTTAAAAAGTTCAAGACGAAGTTCCGTTCGTATCAACAGACCCATTTGCGCGAAGGGTACTCCCACTCGCTCGAAGGGTACCTTCTATTCGTGCGAACCATCCCTTCGCCCGAACGGAGTTGTGACGTTTCGTTGGTATGCCATGCATTCTTTGGATCTGGCATGCATTCTTTGGTATGATGCTTGAAGTTGTTGCATCACAAGATCTTTGGATCTGGCATGCATTCTTTGGTATGCCAGGTTCACATAACGATATAAACATTATAGATCACTCGCCCGTTTTCAATGATCTAATAAATGGTATTGGACCAAAAGGAATATTTATTATGTTTTAGTTAATAGATTTTATAAATAGTTAAAAAAATATAAGAAATAACACATGGCTGGCCACGCCAACCTACACCCAGCCAGCAGCCCCGCCACGCCGCCCCATCCATGTGACCTAACCAGCTGCCACTTGTCGCTCAATGCCCCAAGCCAAGCCCCCCCTCCCCGCAGTCTTTACCCAAACATTTTTTTTTATTTTAAAAAAATAAATAAATGTGTGATTGGTTGGAATAGAGTGAAGCTCACCATTAACCCACTCTCTCATCGGTGACTACTCACCATTTCAACCCATCACCCTTCACCGATTTATACTAGGCGGCACCTTGCCGATCAGGAAAGAGGCTCACCGAAGGGGTCACCGTATGGTGCCCCTTCCACCCTTGTTGGTGTAGGACCAATGAATATGAAATTGATGGCTAAAGATGGAGTAAAGAGTCAACACAACCAAACCATAAGGGTGTCCGGGGCGCTCCCCACGTGGGGAGTATTCCCCACTTAGCCACAACCAATCAGGTTATTCCATGTCAACTCCCCTCTTAAGTCCCCATTTTGCACTCAAACGTTGGCATCACTCCACTCACACAATTATTTTTTTATAAAAAAAGAAGAAAAAAATATGATTGGTGGAAAAATGATGGACCCACATGGACAACCAATCACTCATTCTCTCTCTCCTCTCTCTCAATCGGTGACCACCCACCGAGCCAAGACATCACCGAGCGGTAAAAAGTTGTTGGTGGCGGTGTACCCGCACGGTGAAAGGAGTCCCCGCATGAGGTCACCGAAGGTGCCCCGTGCACCCTAAGTACTTCATTTCCTAATTAGTTAAAGTCAACATTATTGATGTGGTCAAATGCTAATTGGACGAGGTCAAGCAACAATGAATTTGTTTTGGATAGCTATATAAAGTAATTTAATTTTACTTTGTCAAAGTTCACAAGTATAAAATATAAAGGGTTGGTGATCATAAACTGTGGGGGGTTTAGGTTTTTGGGTGGTGGTGGGGTGGGGTGGGGTGGGGGTGGGTGTTTAGGTTTTGAATGGTGATGTAGTGGGTTTAATTTTAGGTTATTGGACACTTGTCACTCTATAAATCATTCTTACACTTCTTACACTTAGAAGCCTTTGTAGAATAACTTGACCCCTTAAGGATATTATTATTAGCACATAAAAAAAAGAGAACTTTCTACCGTGTATATGAAAGATACTTATGCGGAGAGCTGTGGAAGGCATATTATCCTTTAATAACATAACATATTACATGTGTTCAAAATTGTAATTTTATTGAAGATATATTCCATTGGTTTTATTGAATATGACATCCTAAAAACTTGATGCAACACAGTAACTCAGTAAGTAGAAAAGTGTTTGAAAGACATATATTATAAATTAATCACAATCAGAAAAATATTATTCTTATTCACCTTTAATTTAAATTTAAATATAAACAATAAGAAACGAAACAAATGTTACAAATACAAGCTAAAGAGATCAACATCCTATGATCACATAAATGTTCAGAATTTTGACTGGATTTGCTGAACCACTTTGATGTCAACTTGAAAGGCTTTTGCAAGAACATCCACATCGATATCAGGGTTTGATCCAAACACAGCATTCGCAATAGTAATCACACCTGGATTTTGACTACTTAAACCCGCAATAGCAAGAGCATTCCCATTTCCGACGTTTTTTTGGAAGTGAATTAGACCTTGTGGAAACACGAACACGTCACCCTTCTCAAGTACTTGTGTGATGAGGCGATTTTCAGGGTTAGACGTGACAAAACCAACCAGAAGACGACCTTCAATGACAGTCAAGACTTCAGTGGCTCGAGGGTGTGTGTGTGGTGGGTTAATACCCCATGGAGCAAAGTCAATACGAGCCATGGAGATACCAAGAGTGTTGAGTCCGGGTAACTCTGCTACAGTCACAGAAGTCACATTAGAGCCCACGTCATTATGCGTGTTTCCCATTAGGTGAAGCCCTCTAAAAAGAAAATCATCCGCTTTCACAAGCTTTGCATCTTTACAAACCACACCATTTACGAATACTGCATAAACAAATTTAGAAGCCTTATTATGGACACCTATAAATATTGCATATCATAAAACCATAATTAAGTTGTGATAATCTTTAATTTACCTGGGCTATTAGGATCAGCCACACAGAAATCCTGGAGAGGACTAGGGTCCGAAGCCAAAGCAATCGAACATGTTGTCAACAGGAGACCGAATATAAGAAAACGAGACATCATTAGCTAGAGGCGAAAAACTTGTTTACTAGGAACTTTGGTAGCTCAAGTAATCTATGAAACCAAGGATGTAACTTGGTAATGTTTATATAGTAAAACCAAAGGATTAATATAAAGGCATCATGTGTTGTTTGACCACGAATAGGTATAAGTTTGTGGAAAGAGTAAAATTATGAAGAAGTCATCAAATACATCCTATAAGATATATTCAACTAATCAACTTTTACTTGGTTCCAGATTACATGGATAACATGCACTATGATAATTTACTTGGTTTCTTTAATCAGTTTTATATTAAAATTAATTGCGTTGTAGCGTTGAAGTTTTATTATGAATTGAATTGAATTGGTCCAGAAAGTTAAACTTGTTTCAGAACCAAATTATATATATAAAAAAAGTGCAGCTCTAATGATCGTCGTCACATGTAGCGAGCCTAGGGGTGTAAACGAGCCGACCTATTCGTATCGTATCCTATTTGAAATTGGGCCAAAAATAAACTTAAACCAAGCCGAGCTTAAAGGAGTACGGGCCCGTGCCCAAGCCCAAGCCTAATCTATCTATATATAATAAAATGAAAAGTGAATGAACAGTAGAATTAGAATTAATTATTAAATTAGAATTAGAATTATTTAAAATTAGAATGGAATGAATAGTAACATCATTAAGAGATGAGCAAATGATATCGGGTATAGGTACTGGTCTCAAATTTACCAAATCGGTGTATTTTCGGTACCTGTTCTGCACAGGTATTCACCGGTTTTTACCTTTAAATACCGGTGCCGTACCAGTACCGAACTGTACCATACTAGGTATATTCGGTACCGGTACCCACTTTGGGATTTCGGTAACGGTATTTTCGGTACCGGTTGGTAGCGAGCTCATCAAATCCTGTAGCAACGCTGCAATGCAAGTAATTGCACCGCTTAGATTACTTTTCATACACACAGTAAGTAAACTGTATTTTGTTTGAATGAAGTTTTATATACACAACAACTTATTTTGCTTTCTTTTTGGTCTTTTTCTGTAATGAATGAATTGTAGCATGTAAAATTAACTTTGATATTTAGAATATTGATGAGCAAATCGTATCAAATCCTGGTATCGTATCGATACCAAATTTACTATACCAAATCATTTTCGGTACCAATTTGGTACCCACCTTTTTGCGTTTTCAGAATCGTTACTTTCGGTTCGACACCGGTCTAGCACCATACCTATATTTATTGATTTTTACCTTCAAATACCATACCGTATTGTACCGAACATTTTCGGTGCCAGTACCTAATTTCGATGATTTTCCGGATCGGTACTTTCGCTGCCGTTACCGGTACCGAGCTCATCCATATTTTAACGTGTCAGTACCGTAATAACTGCACTGAAAACAACCGAATTTCCAACGTGTAGGACGTGTGGGTCCTATTATTATATATTAGGTTATTTAAAATCGTTTTTTATGACGGGGTGACTATACTTACCATGTCATTTTATTTATGTTTTGCTATTCGGTATCTATTTGCTGTTGCTGACACGCCTTTTGTAGTCATTGGGTCCCGCCGCAACGCGCGGGCGGAAAATAACTAGTTAAAAATAAGCTTGTTTAGGAAATTATCGAGGTGAGTCGGCACATTTTTATATTTAATGTCAAAAGAAAAGATATTTATAGTTTTATTTATACGAATCGTCATCCTTTCGTTTCTTCCTCTTCACACGATTCATATACAACTTGTGTATTCAATCGAATTCATCGACAAAGCATACCAATCATCTCTGTTCTTCACCGGATTCATCAGTGTTGGGGTAAGCACAATTCCCTCAAAATCTTGATCCCTTTTAATCTATTTCTTTCATCATCATATGGGCCGGGGTATATTATGTTGACTTCTTTTTCGATCAAATTTGGAGATCCAGTTAAAAGATTCCACCAAAATGTTGATTCTTTTACATATAAATTTAGTGGGTATTTGTTTTCTTGATTTATAATTTAGTATATTGTGTGTTCTTTGGTGGAAGTTGACTTTTTTGGGGGATTGATATGAATGATGATTAAGTTAAAGATTGGAGTGATTGTTTGATTTTATTGAATTAACAATTTCAATATCTTGTGGGTGTATGGTTTTTTTAAATGCTCATATTAAAGATTTAGCACATTTGAGTTGAGTGTCTTTTGGGGTTAATTTGGTTGATTCTGTTAGTGATTTATTGGTCTTCTTGAACTAATTATATTAAAGATTTGTTGGTATTTGATGGTTTTGAAGTTGTAGCCATCTTGATTGATTCTTGCCCTTGTTTATATTGATTTACGCCCGGAATTGTTATTATTTATGGATTGATTACATTATAGCTAAGAGGGTGCTTGGGTGTGAGTTTTAAAGGTGATTAACATTTGGATAACATATGTCTACTTTAGATTGTCTAATTGTTTAGAGGTTAGTTAACTAGTTTCTAACTATTATTTTGCTAAATAATGAGAATTTGTCATACATTCAACACCATCATTAGTGATTATTAAACTTTACAGGGTGTGCATGTTGTTTTCTGATATCAAAGTTTGGAACTTTTCAGGGTGCAGTGCTGCACGTTGAGTTGACGGTCTTAGATCAAACTCAAGATTTTGTCTGTGTAGCTTCTATGTTGTCTTATTGAGTTGTTATAAACTGTTTAGCCATCTAACTGAAGATTTCGGGTGTTTAGACGCTAAAGGAATATAATCTATCGAAATTGGAATATGTCTGGAGTGCAAGATTCATTGGAAATTAAATTTCGATTAATTGATGGATCGGATATTGGTCCGAAAAGCTTCCCGGTGGCTGCAAGTGTTGCATCTTTGAAGGAAAGCATACTTTCTCAATGGCCCAAAGGTTAGTACAACAATCATGCAAACAACTTATTAGCTAATCACATTCTATTCACCTCAACATTTTTTTGTCTATTTTTATTCAAAATTTACAAATACTTGATGTATTAAATATCATAACAAATTATTTTTATTAAAATGATAATCTAGTTTTGAGTTGATTCCTTCAAAGCTATTTTGTATATTTACTCGTTGTTGATAAAAAGGAACTCAAATTGACCTGTTTCCAAAATTTGAGTTGAAATGGTGCCCCTTTAAACAAATTAAATGAGAACATGGAACAAGTAAACGATGAAGAGCCATGTAGAAGTGGTAAGATAGAAGTGTACAAAAGTTAAAACAAAACCCCTATTGTTAAGAGTTTTAAACAACAATCCTTTTGTGAATATACAAAAGACTCGTGTACACATGTGACGACTATAAAAAATGTTTTCCTGAGTTTCATTCATCTCAGTTTTTAATGTTTGCAGAGAAGAATAATGCTCCAAGAACGGTAAAAGATTTGAAAATAATTAGTGGTGGGAAAATATTAGAGAACAACAAAACAGTAGGAGAATGCAGGAGTCCTTTGTGTGATGTCCCTGGTGGCGTTACAACCATGCATGTTGTTGTTAGTCAACCACCTCAACAAAAAGGTTAGCCTCGCTTTCAAATATATTCATTTGATCTTTACATTTTCTTATTATCTTTTAAATAGTCTCATCGATGCATTGCAATTTTAATAGTGGGCATGTAGATAAATGTAACTTGGTTAGGAAATAGAAACATTGATAGTTTTATAATGGAAACCATAGTTATTAAAGGCGCAAGGCGCACTCGGGGCGATTTGTTGGGCCCGAGGCCTTATTTGCGCCTAGGCGCGCCTGGGCGCTCGCTTTGATAACTATGACATGAACATAGTTATTAAAGGCTCGAGTCGCACTCAGGGCGATTTGTCGGGCCCGGGGCCTTATTTGCGCCTAGGCGCGCCTGGGCGCTCGCTTTAATAACCAGGATGGATGGAATCTAGTCAACTACCACATTTTCGTTAGATAGCATAGTTATCAAATGCGCTAGGCGCCCTCTAGGCGCATATGGCTCGCCTGTCGCCTAGGCGAGAAGCGCAAAAAAAGCAAGGGCCTGAGAATAAAAAAGCGCAATCAAATAAAAACATTAAAAAAAAGTTATGAACCGAAAAAAAGCCAAATCCTCAAATTCCAAAAGTTTTCAAATATCATAAACCTTAAAAATAAAACCAACATAATTATGAATCAGCAAAATATCCCAAAACCAAAACTGTTAAGGACTTGAAAACAATAAAGTTCAGACTTCAAAAAGTAAATAAAATTCAAAACCAAATGTTCTTCAACTTTAAAAATCATCGGAGTTGGAGTCGTCATCCACAGCAATTGCCGGCAAAAATACTTTAACAAAATCGATACACATACCTGTAGTATTTTTGCCGGCAAAAAAAAAAGCAGAACTGAATGCTGTGGATACGTCTTAGTTGTTATATAGATAACATGAATGAATATTGAATATAAAGATAATATATCTCCTAACTTTTTGAAATTCAAAATATCTTTTAAAAATATATACAGAATTGCTGAGATATGATTCTAAAAGATTTTAAATTAGCTGTAAATATAATCTTGTTTTTAAAAGATAGGGTTTTTAAAAATAAAAAAAAACACGTTGCTTTTTTTATCTAGGAGACAAAATCGCAGTTTGGTCGCCTAGGTCGCCTAGGCGGACCAGGCGATTGCTTTTAACAACAGAGTTAGATAGTACAATTGATTGGACTTGAAAACTTTCTAGAAATGGAAATGCTTAAATTCTCACAAGATACAAAATGGAAATTGTTGCTTTCTTTGGATGGAGAGGTTATTATGTATATTAACATACTTTTAAGTTTGTAACAAAATGCATATCGAATTTTTGAGTTTGGATCTTGGTTTTAAAAAGCGGGCCTATCGGCCTTGAGATGGCGCTTCATGCACACGTGGGTCAAAATTAGGATCTAGATGAGGCTGAGATATAAAAGCGATCAAAAGGATGAACAGATTATGATCGGTTTACATGAAAAAGAAGACTGATATGTAAAAGAGATGAAACTTTTGGTTGTACATAGAGCAACGCCTCGTGTATCTTGTCTAGCGTCTTTTAAAACCAAGATTTGGATAGTAATCACTAATCAGTATGATGCACTATCGTTATAAAACAAATTAGATATACTCTGTCTTATTATAATCATAAGATTTCTTTATCTTTTAACAGAAATGAAAGTGAAAAGTGACCCGAAGCAGCAGAAGTGCGTGTGTGTTATATTATGAGAATCAACTCCAAGTGCGTTGTTTGCAGGTGTTTTTTTATCTCAAAACAATGGTTATTGGCAAAGATTATTCATTTTTAATCTAATTAACGCTAAAGTTCACATTTTTACTGTTCTTGTTGCAGATTAAAGAATGCTGAAGATGAAGAAATACACATGTTCATGAATGGTTCCCATTTAAGTTCATAAGAGATAAAAAAAAGGGAATTGGTGAGAGGTTATATATTATTAATTATTAAATTTTTTTTTATTGTTTTGGGTTCATGAGAGCTGCAATTTTCAATTCCAGAGCAATGTTATTATAATGACTTGTAAATGGTACATTAAATTTTGCATATTGCTTTGGGTTTGTGTTTGGGAACCATTCATGAACATGGTTGACAAACTTAAAAGTTGTTTTGCATATTTTGGTCAAATTTTGTGAATTTAATTGAAAATACTTTAAGATGACCTTTTTTTTTCTGAAAATTTGATGGTTTTCTGTTTTTATCTTCGTTTTTCGGGGATGTTTTTATATGTGTTATAAATGTTTAATGCTAATGCAGTAATGCTAGTGCGGTTGCAACAGCTTCGGTGAGAAAGAATGCATGCTAGTAGGTTACATTTTATGTGCACTTGGGTCAAAACCGAACCTATTTATAAGAAACACAACACAATTGCGAAACACAACTAATCATGTCATTTCTACAAACACAAACCTATATAATAAACGTGTTACCCAACACGAGCCGTTTAAACACGATTAACATAATCTTAGATGTAAGCGCATCGATTGGAAAAATGAAGCTTGCGAAGCTGAGGACTGAACCTGCTGTAATATATCAAGGCTGCAAAGAGGAAGAATTGATGTAAGCACATCGATAACACTAGGGTTTTTCTTATGTAAAATATTAAAAGGTTAATTAGTTTAAAAGGTTTTAAGATTAGATATCTGAATGGGTTTAAACGTGTAATAAACAGGTTAGTCGGGTTTAAAATGTTTAGACACCAATTTAGTCGTGTTATAAACAAGTCGACATGTTTAGACACAAAACATGTATATAACCCAAACCCGTTTAATTCCGTATCGTGTCTTATTTACAGATCCGTGTCAGAAATTGTTAGCCCTGCAATAACTAAGGCAATAATGAAGGGGTAATGTTTTTTTCTGAACTTGGAGTTGATGTTTTTTAATACAAAATATGTCATGGAAATTGAATGTTTCTCAGTTACTTCACACAGCAAATTATTCAGATGTACAAATTGAAAAAAAAAAAAGAAATAAAAATGTGTTACCTTTTTTATTTCAGTGACCACTCATAGATATATTCAAAAAAACAATGATGAATTTTGTGCTCCCATTATTCACTCTTAAACATGCAGCAAAGTGATGCGGATGTGAACCTGTTAGGCTGTTACCTAATCCGTTAGATTGTAAATCTCAAAGGACATATTTAACTAATTAACTGTATTTTTTTTTAAATCAAAATGTGTAAAATTGTGTTTTTTTTTTATAATTGGCTGAGGGTTCGAGTTTTGTAATGAACAATGATGTAGAATTAGGTGTAGATTAGATTGCTGTTAAAAAATTAATATACTATTTTAGATGATCAATTGTACTATATACCCGTAACCTAGTGATCTAGTGGTATGGTATTTACCTCCCATAAAAGTGATGTACGTAGGTTCAAATCATTACAAGTGCAATTGTGGAAACTAATGTCGTATTCAGTTGTATAAAATTGTTCAAAAAAAAAAAAAAAAAAAATTTCTCATGTCATGTATGCACCAGTAGAATTGAATGTAGTGCAACCAAGTTAGATGCATTTACGTCTAAAATACACATGTGCATATGAAATAATAAGTGGTCAATAATGGTTCTTGAATCTCTTACCAAAAATATTTTACTTTTTCTTATTTGATCAAGTCATCAAGATATTATGTGTGTGAGCAACCCACATGTGTATCACTAGTGTAATATCTATGTATCTGGAGTTATGTAAACAGGGGAAGGTTCAAATGAAAACCACTAGTTATTGTGAAAACTTGAAAACTAATTCAAAAGGGGGTAGCGGCGCAGCTTGTTGCCCGCTTACCGGCTATCTTGGTGTAATTTGTTTGGCCTTATATATAAATAACATTAAATATAAAAATAAAAAAAATAAAAAAATTAAAAACCACTAAAAAGAAGGGGGAGACTTTTAATGAAGGAGGGGTAAAATTGGAAAAAAAATATGTAACTTTTCAAACATTTCCCATTTCTCCATACGTTATCATTTTAAAACAAAAATGGCACTATAAGATCACAAATTTTTGTATCTTTCATTCAAGTATATTCGAGCATATTTTTTATGACATAAAAAAATATTTATGGTGTCGTCTTGTTTTCAATACTATTATTATAGTAGTGCACATGTGCAATATAACATGTACTACAATTGCATTACATGCTTAAAATTAGTTTTTTGAGTCTAGTTTAGCTTTTAGGGTTAGTTTTTTTGGAGGTTTATGATTAGGATTAGGTTTTTGGGTGTGGGGGGGAGGGGGGTTTAGGTTTTTTTCGGGTTTATATTTAGGGTTTAGTTTTAGGTTTTCGGGAGGGTGGGAGGTGGGGGGGGGGGGGGGGTTTAGGTTTTTGGGGGGTGTCGGTGGGGGTGGGTTAAGTGGTTTAGGCTTTCCGTATTAGTGTATTACACATGTGCAGTACAACCCAAAAAAAAAAAAAAATTTTGAATTTTTTTTTCATATATAAAAACCAGCGAAATTTATAAAAAAAATTGAAAAAAAAAAATTTTGTGTGTTTTTTAGGCTTTTTTTAGTTAGTTTTCGAGTTTTCACAATAAAAGTGTTTTCATTTGAACCATCCCCTATGTAAATATATGTGTAAACATTATAGCTTTATACTGTGTTAGCATACATCGTATACATATCAAAAAGACAAGAAGAACTATAATCAAATAAAGAACCAAATAGTTCATAACAATTATTTCTAATATTCATTCATTTCATTTTCAGACATGGTAAAAAACAACTTTAAAAATTGTTATTGAAACTCTTCCTTACATATACAAATATTATAGAAAAATCTAAGTAACATAATTAAAATCAAAATGAATTAAAACATTAAATATATATAAATATATTTTTATATGTATATAGCTTGAAAGACTTGTATATATAGAACCGCAAAAACTAGACAAAGAAAGCAATGGCGAGACGATAACAGTGAGTATGAATATTCGAAATACTTTTTAATTAGCATTTATTATCAATTTGTTGTTGTTTAGTTTAACATGTTTGAGTTGTCAAGCTCCCATTAGAAAAAAAAAATATCTTGAATGTGTTAATTCCTAGGTACGATAAAATACAAATAGTTGTTGAAGAAAACTATAATGGCCCAAGATCCAAATTCCACGTATTTTATTTGTTCGAGAACTATGCATAAATTAAGTATTTGGAAGTTTATGGAAATCCTCCTTGGATTATATATATGGAAATGCTTAAGTTTAGCCTATTACTTTAATTTCTTTAACCATGTCACAAAAGAATTTGTTTTTATCCTTCCCAAACCAACCGCTAGGCCTTCATTAATTTAGTTGTATGATGAAAATGTATTTGGTATTGGTTATAGTAGCGTCGGTAAGAAGAAAAGAAAATAAATTTCCATCAGGATCTAAGCCAAATACTAATAAGTCATATCTGATTATTTAGTTAGTATGTACCTCGCTTCGATTACGAACCTCCTTTTGAATAGAAGCATCGATCATGTATCATGACATGTATCCATAAGGAACTTTAGCCTCGTTGCATTAGCTCCATTGCATGATCAGTGACGGATCTAAAAAATAATGATATGGGCGACATTTCAAAAAAAAAATCTATAAGGACAACAAATTAGAAAATTGTCAAATTTTTAAAAAATTACACTACCGCAGGAGCGTCAAGTGGTAGCGAAGGCTGCCCCTTTTTCTAAGGTATATCCGCCCCTTTGCACGGTCATGCCTGTTTTGATCATGGAGATGTCCTATCTTGTGCGTTTCAAAAGTTTAATTTTTTAAGCTTCATTGTAAGTTTAAGTTATTTTTTCTTTTTTACCTTCTTTTGTATTTTTAAAGGTAGCTAACAGTTAAAAGTTTTTTATTTAAATGTCATGTATGGTACAAGTCACAATTTCACATTTATGTTTAACTTTTTTTTTTATTTAAAAAATCACCAAGAATGGCTTTTGGCTTTAATTTACCTTTGAAGTTTATGAAACTAAAAAAAATGAGTAAACTGCCATTTTGGTCCCTGTGGTTTGGGCACTTTTGCCATTTTAGTCTAAATCTCAAACTTTTTACATCTGGGTCCCTGTGGTTTCACTTTTATTGCCATTTTGGTCCAAAAATGAAATTATGTCATATTTCTCTAATTAAATCATGGTATTTTGTCCTTTACCTCAGGGGTAAAATCGTCTTTTTCTATTTTATTTAAAGTTTTTATTAAAACAATAATTTTTGTGATCCAATCCCCTATCAAAACCAGTTATTTGTGCTCCAAGATTCCCCCAATTCACAGAAGAACTTGAAGATCACAACGTTGCTTGTTCTCAAATGCAACCCTGACAGTTCATCAGATCAGATCATCCTTGCAAACTCCACCGACGTTAGCCAGTTCGGTTACTTCCAGCGGTCTGGCGTCAAGGAGTTCATCGTCTTCGTTGGCCGTACAGTCGCCAAACGCACGCCTCCGTTTCAGCGTCAATCTGTTCAACACGAAGGTACCATTGTTCGTTCTGTTTCTTCAATTTTAGTTTGTTCGATTGATGTTATGAGTTAGTTAGTTGAATCGGATCTGTTGTTCTGCTTGACGGATTGAGTTATGTGTACAGATTAGGATGATTTAGTTGATTAGTTTGATTGAGGTGAATCTAGTTGAGAATTTAGGTTATTCTAGTTGTGTCTGAGATGAATTTATCTAAAAATACTTTGCTAAATGATGGTGGTTTTAGTTTTATGCAATGTGTCAATTAGTGCTTATGGAAGCAAGAAGATTGTAGCGGTTCTCCCTCTTTAAAATTTTGGAAAACATCAATTCTACTATTGCAACGTCCACAGTAATTTTATCTATTGTCGTCACACAGGAACTTTAAATCGATTGAAGTTCTTTTGACTTGTGTCATTTTTTGAGAGGCTTGAAGAAGGATTCAACTTCATCAAGAAAATCCCAGTTCAACGTGACGTGAGCTTGTTTGAATCATTTCTCCATGGGTGCAGTATGCACTTAAAGTTTGACCATGCTCAAATGGATGTTTGATCAATTGCATCCAGTCGATGCTTCTTATTATGGGCTCGGGTCAAATCTGTAAGCTTCAGATGGACGACAAAGCTAAAAGATTCGAGTAAATAGCCTGTATGCACTCTCCAAATTTTTATGGGAGGAGAGAGACAGAGAAAGGAGGTACAAGTGTAGAAGAAGAAGTGGAGGGTGTGGTGGGACCCCAAAAAATGACCAAAATGACAAAAATGCCCCTGCACTAAAGGACAAAATAATCAGCTTTCAACAGTCAAAATAGATGGTTTTTGGATTTTGGACTAAAATGGCAACAAAATGTAAACCACAGGGACCCAGATGTAAAAAGTTTGAGATTTGGACTAAAATGGCAAAAGTGCCCAAACCACAGGGACCAAAATGGCAGTTTACTCAAAAAAATATATATATGTTTCAAAAGCTATAGGGGCTATTTCTGTAGGTTACTTCTAGAATGGTATATATTCGATCAAATCTATGATGAATATAATATTGGAAATAAATAAATTAAAAAAAGGGATTTAATGATGGTCGGTTTTGAACGTGGAATCCATACTTCCCAAGAGGGGGGGGGGGGGGGGGGGGGGGGGTGGGTTTGGTGACCACCACTCATTTCGATTTCTCACGATATTTTACTATCTTATCGCCAGACGATTTTTTTATTGTAGCCAGGCTAACACGTGTTCTGTTTTCTGGATATAGGAAATTTTGAATTTATTTGAAGCAAGGAGCGGTGCAAAATATTCATATTATCTTAGCTTATCGCCTAAAACAACTATGTTATGTGATGTGAGTCATGTCGTGAGAAAATCACAAGTGGGAGGGTAAACGATCTCATCAATATAGAAATACAATAATAATTATAGAAGAAGCAAGACCCCAAATCAATTGTACTTAGTTGTAGAAGGCGCTAGGCGCTAGTTGGGCGGTGAGGTACCGCCTAGGGATTAATCGGAATGAGATTTTTATATGTATTTTTTTTAAAATTATATATATATACCCAATAATATAAAAATAATACTTCAAAATTCACATAAATACTTCAAGTTTCAGATAGTATGGTTCGATTTTGACCGATTTTGAACGATTCTGACCAATTTTGACCGCCTAGGACCGATTTTGACCGATTAATATAGTTCGATTAATCCGATTTTTGACCGCCTAGGTACCGCCTTTGACCGACTTTGACCATGGCCGATTAATTGACCGACTAGCTCAAAATTAGGCAGTAAGTGGCCGCCTAGCGCCTAGGCGTCGATTTCTGCAACACTGCTTACGATCGTTAATTTTCACTAGAGAGATTATAGAGTATTGTTTAATGAATGCATGGATCTAATCCGCAATACAACATATTTAGCCTCATCATAAAAAGGGAATTCTCCCTGTGATCATCCGCTACCCTACGGCGTAAGAATATGTATTCGTTTATCACCAAAAAAACACGTATGTAAGAGAGAGTGAGAGAGATTCAATGACCTAACTTACATTAGGTAAATAATACTTATACTAGTTAGATAATGTGTTATGGTAAGTGTCTTAGGAGCTATTTGTTTACCTCTTAATGAGAGTCTTAATGGTTCAGACATATTACTGGTTCAACACTTAATGGTTCAGACTGTTTGTTTCACGAGCAAATGTCTGAACGATTCAGACATTTGCCTCTGAATGGGTAAGTATTATACTGAGTCTGAATGGTTAAGACCTCTCATCTGAATTGATCAGACATTTTCCTATGAACGGTTAAGCAATATACTTGTTCTTAGTGGTCCAGCCCTCTTACTGGTCCAACACTTAATGATTCAGACCTCTTTTTAGTTCAACACTCAACCATTCAAAAATTGTCAAACAGCCCGTTACTGATACTGAAAGTGAAAGGCAAGCCATATAGGCAGATGTGATCCTCACTATCACTTAGGCGATGCAATGCTTAGTGAAGGGTGAAAAGGTGAGTGGGTTTTTAATGCATTTTGTTTTTATTTCAATGGCAATAAGTTAAGGGTCCTAATAATCCCACATGGTAAATCTTATTCTCACATGGTGTATACGGACCGTATAAGGTTATACGGCCGTATAGAATAAAATGAACTGACAAAGCAGTCTTTGTCGATTTATTTTAAATGTATACGGGCCGTATAACCTTATACTGCCCGTATACACCATGTGAGATAAGCTTTTAGGGTGGCCGTATATAATGCTCGTATAATGTTATACGGCCCGTATACATTTGGTCGTATAACATTATATTGCTCGTATAATGTTATACGGCTCGTATACATTGGTCGTATAACATTATATTGCTCGTATACAAATTGTATACGGCTCGTATAATGTTATACTGGCCGTATACATGTAAAACAAAAAAAAACATTCCATTGCATTTATTTTTGTGCAACAACATTCTATACGGGCCGTATAATGTTATACGGCCCGTATACACCTAGGGATGTGAAAATAAGAAAATAGGGGGTGTGGAAATAAGGGGACCCTAAGTTAATTATTAAAAAAAGAATCATGCATCTCCCCATTCATGTCATGAACACACCCACAAAAAGGGTTTCACGCTCACACCAAGCAGGCTTGGCGTAGTCGTGATGTTGCACAGGGACACTACCCCCCCCCCCCCCCCCCATGGTGCATGGTCTTATTGTTATTTGTCATTATCAAGGAGATATGGACGCACGGAGGGTATAACCGTTTTGATGTTGACATCTCTATTATAATTAGTGATTACACACCGAGGGTATCCTTTTAGGCATGTCAAGACCATGATTAGTGATTACACGCCGAGTGTATCCTTCCTTATAGGCATGTCAAGACTTTATATTTTGAGTTTTCTCTTTCGATCCATTAGCAACATATTAAAAGATCTGTGAAAATACAACCCATTGATCAAACACCCAAAAACATAATTACAAAATAACAAATTAAAACTTTCAATACGATCTAAGCTATCTTAGGGTTTGAGAGGAAATAGCATAAAAATGGGTAAGTTGACCCGATTAGCTCACATTTGAAAATTGAACGGGATACGACAATAACTCGTATGTGAGGCCCACATTTCGTATACAAGTTTCTTTCTTTTCCCCGCCCCCCCCTATCTTCTTTCTTTTTTATTATTAACATAAATAAATAAATAAAACCCTTCTTTAATTTCGGTTATTCATCTACCAAATTCCCTCTTATTAATGCCATTTATGTTCTTAGCTTCCCTATTAAGCTAAAGTAATCCAAACACAAAAGCAGCTATACCCGATTCTTCACTTTCTTCTTTTTTCGGTATTCTTTTATATCCTTTTGATTTGGGTATTAAGTTTCTGATCGCTTTATCTTGACAAGGTTCTTCATTCTTGTGTTTCTTGATAATTTTGCTCCACTTTTTCCTTGAATTTGGACTGGGTTTGAGGTATTCTTTAAACTATTTGGATTCTAATTTTATTATTGTGTTTGTTTGTGGATTGATATGGATGGGTTCTGTTATAATTTGAAGTTGATGATTATTAGTTTTTGTTGAAATGATTCAAACCTTGGTAGTAAAATCACTATTACTTTTATTTATGAATTCTAATTTACTTTTATGTGCAGATCCAAACTTTGATTTCTGTTATTTAATTGATTATTGATTTCTGTTATTTAATTGATTATAAGTTTTATTATTATTATTTTTTTAATCTCAGATCATCAATTTCTGAAGCTGTAAGTTTGTTTTAATGAATACTGCAAGCGAAGAAACCGCCGAAAATGGAAAGCAGAGAAGGAAATCCATAGGTTTTGGTGGCGGTTCGAATCTTGGTGACGCCAAAACCAGGCGGTATTCCGTTGGTTCTCGAAAAAGTATGGAGGAAGAAGGTAATATTGTTCCTAATTATCTCAGAGCTTCCACTGGTTCTTGTCATGATTTTTGTAAATTTGGTAAGAAACATGAACACTCAAAGACAGCAGTTCCTGTAAAGTTTAAAAGAACAACAATTGTTAATAAAGACAAGGTTCCAAAAACCGTAGTTCCGATAGAGAAAAAGATAACGACACGCAAGACTGCTACGAAAAATGAAATCGACACGCCTGTTGAGCCCGTTAAGGTAACTAAAAAGGATGTTTTGTTGTCATCTAAGAAACGGTTAGTTTATAATAAAGAGAGTTCATCCACAAATGGGAAAACAACAAAGAATGAGGTTAAGACGTTTAATCGTTCTACTTCTGTTGCGAAATCAAGTCCAGTGGTGGCGAAACGTGAAGGGTCTAATGGTGGGATTGTAAAGAAAGACGTAAGAACGGTAAAAAAGACAGGAATTGCATCTAAAACGGGTACCGTTAAGAAAGTTGTTGCAAAGGTTACCTTAAATGGATCACAGTCCCCTAAAGCTTCTATCAGTAGGGCTGCAAGTTTGAAGGCGATAAAATCTAGGGGCGTTAAACAGGTGACGCCTTTAAAGGGCCAAAACAGGTTGCGAAAAACTGAGCGTAAGCAACCGATTGCTGAAACGGTTCAAGCAAAAAGCTTGAATGGTGTTGAGGCTGAATCCGAGGTCAAACATGAGACCATGGAGTTTGACTTTAAGCAATCATCAACGGAATTGGTCAACCCTACGGTCTGCAATAGTTCTGATTCTTTTTCGGACAAAAATGAGGTCGAAGAAGAGTCGCCAATCGTCCATCTGGTCTGTGAAAGCTCTGAACTTTTTTCGGATAAAGAGGTTGTAGAAAGCTCACAATCGTATTCAGACAAAGAAATAATCGAAGAAGCATTAATCGCACCTACAGTGTCTGAAAGCTCTGAATCCTTTTATGATGATGAGGTTCTAGAAAACGAGTCTGATTATAATGACGATGAAGAAGCTAAAGTTTCAGAAGAAGCGTCTGAAACCGCTAATATTAATGAAATTAATATTAATGAAATTAATATTAGTGAAATGGAAGCTTCAGTTGGGAACTACAAGATTCTAAGAAAGGGCAAAATGGTAAGTTCTGAAGACAAAGACGATGCAGCCGTAAAGCTAAGGTTCCGAAGAGGTAAAATTCTCGATCTTAAGTCCGAGAATAACAGTCCTACAAGGCTCAAATTCAGAAGGCGAGTTATCGACGGTAAGGAAGATGGTCAAAATATATCAAGAAAAACTTATAAAAACAAAACTTTAGATCTTCAGAACGAAGACCAACAACGCGCTTCTAGAAGAAGTTTTGAAAAGAAATACGTTGAAGAAACAAATGAATCGAATAATGGCGCGGAAACTGTTGTTTTGAAGCATCAAGCTGAGCAAGAAAAGAAAGATGCTCAAGGCTTGCTTAATAATGTGATAGAAGAAACGGCTAGTAAGCTTGTTGAAAGCAGGAAGAGTAAAGTGAAGGCATTGGTTGGCGCTTTTGAAACTGTAATCTCGCTCCAAGATGGTAAACCGTCTTCCGGTTGATGAAAAGACGGCTACTTTCGTTCACAGGATTCAGGTTTTGTAAAGGAATGTAGAGGAAGAGCCTGGTGAATGTGATGGGAGTTTTACATACTCAAAAATAGAATGATTTGAGGCTGTGTTTGTGGTGGTTTTAACTGAGCTTTTGATGTTTGTTATAACTTTGTGTGAATAAATTATAAATCAAGTGACTATCTTATGATCAAATCAAACCCATGTTAATGTTGGATCTTTTTGTGCTCTTTTATTAGTGAATAGTGTCATGATCAAATCAAACCCATGATGAATTTGCTGATGATGGGTTATGGGTAAGCCTGGAAAAACGGACGGGTCGTGTCTGGCTAGGTAACGAGTCAAAAACAGGTTCGGATCAAGATGGGTAGATGTTTTATCCGGCATGAATCTTGTTGGGTCAAATCATGTGTAGGTGGTATCTATCGCCATAGGCCTTTATTGTAAAACATGTGGTTTGTCTTAACATGTTAAGTTTAACCAAACATGCATTTACTTGCCAATTCATTGTGGATGGTAGAACTAGATAAGTTTTTATCATGGTGGCTTTTGTGAAGTCAATAATGCACAAATGAAAAGGCAATTTTTCACACTGGCCAACAGTACAACTTGTCATATGTAACTTTGAACAATAATGGTACTTTTTATTTTTGTCTAAAACTATGGTTAATAACTTATTAATGGTTTAATGTGAGACTGAGTTGCAGGCTTGCAGCCCAGTGTATTTTACTATTTTAGGGCCTTGAACAAAATTATTATTAACTAGGATTGTGACCCGCCGCAATGCGGCGCAGATTATTTAGTTATAACTAAGTTGATCTAGGACCCGCACGTTATGTTAAACCTGTCAAACGGGGAAAAAATAGACGATGTAAAACGAACACCCACACACGCACGTTGCATCGTGTTAACTCGCAAAATTTAGAACGAAACGTAAGAACGTTAAGCCAAAGACACACGCTGCGATGTGTTAAGTCACAAAATTTAGAACCAAGCATAAAGCGAAAAATTTGCGGAAAATGAAAACTATAAAGGACCAAAGTTGAAAGTAAAAAAAGTTACGAGGATAGATTGCAAAAGATAAAAAGTTTTGGGTTAAAAGTAAAAAAAATAGTTTTGGGTTAAAAGTAATTTATGAAATACTTTTGGGTGAAAAGTAAAAAAAAAAATCTTTTTTTTTTAAAACCCCCAAAGCCAACGTTACGACAATCATATGCGTAACCATTTTTTCTTTGAAAAACCCCCAAAGCACACCTCGCGTTGCAGCGGGGCGTAAAACGGTGTCAAATAGCACTAATGTCACGCAACCGTCATCGACCACCAACACTGACTCGACCTAGGATATACGCGTTGCGACAAACCTGTCAAACATGGAAAAATAGAGGCAAAAACGTTGAACCACACATGCACGTTGCGTCGTATTAACTCGAAAAATTTAGAACTATACGTAAAACGAAAATTTGCGAAAGATGAAAAGTATAAGTGACAAAAGTTGCGAAGTTAAATTGCAAATAATGAAAAGTTTTGGGTTAAAGTTAAAAAAACAAATTATATAGGGTTAAAATTGTAAAAGGTAAAACCTTTGTGTTAAAAGTAAAAAATCAAGTTTTTTTTTTGAAAAATGTCGAAAACACAATGTACAACTTGTTATGCACAAAAAACTTGCTAATTTATAATATATAATATTATTTTTTTATTCTAGTAAAGTTACTTTTTTTGGTTGTCCAATATGCACAGTTTTGTCACCGTATAGAATATTAGAATACATGTACAGCTTTGTCGCTTTATAAAATATGATGTCTTTTTTCTTAACTAATGTTCCTTCCCCTAATATAGTGACAGGTAAACGAGTAAGAAGGTGCATCGCAACCCCAATTTGGATAGCAAACGTACCCTACGATATTATCACCCACAATATTAGATGACTCAGATCCTCACCTACAACTTTCCCAATTAGTTTTAAAGGCTGCCTACTAGTCCCATTGTTCGTTGAGGTCTTGTTTGCACTAGAAGAAAACCATGCTCGTGTAGTTCTTTTTTCCTCATGTCGCTACCTCCGAAAGTACACCCACAATACAATAGTCAAAGATAAACATGACACAAGCAACGGATATCCAAGGGTTTTTAGTTTTTTTTTCTCAATGTCTCCGTTGAGTGTTTCTAGGCGGCCTGTCGTTTTTTTTTTTTTTGGCCGGCTAGATTACCTGGGGGTATCGAAATCGGTGAAAGAAGCCACATATCGTCTTTTGTTTTACCAATTACCATGGAGAAACAGAAACACTAATTTTCATCACAACAATTGGCTTAACTCCTTCGGTTCAACAAGTCAAACCCCGGGGTTCTTTGATGGCACTTCAAGGTTGACTACTACAAAGTCAACGGGCCAAAATGCGTTTGTTGACTTAGGTTTTCTTAGACCATCTACAATAGAGTGTATTTAGTGGGTGTTTTTAAGGTGTCACATGGCACTTGGTCCCACCAATCTCAAACCCTCTCTCTCCTTTCTCCACTCTCCTTCTCACATTCACTCAAATATGCGTTTTTAGCCAAGAACAAAAGTACACATTCTCTCCTCCACCTCACAACCTCTCTCCTCCATATCACATTTTCTCTCCTTATAAGGGGAGTGAGGGTGGTCACTAGTAATAGAATTCCATCACTCACAAGCACCGAATCAAGTTCCGCCATGTCATCAACAATTTTTCCATCACTCATAACCTTTTTTTGGTGGCAATGGTCATCACTCATAACACCCAACAATAAACCCCCACACCCCCTCACATCCATTTATCACGCTAACCCATAACGCGTTGATTTTATCACGGAAATGGTCCTATCACTTGTGAATGTTTTGGTGGCGGTGGAAGGTTTCTATTTTCCACGCGTTATTTTTTTGCTATCACGCTTTATTTTCTGCCACCCCCACCGCCATAAACACCAAAAAAACAACTCTATTGTGGATGCTCTTAGACTAAAGGGTATGGGGGCCGGCTTAGGCCCGGCGCCGGTCTCCCACACCGCCCCCCTCGGCCCGGCTAGCCCCAAACGGCTCCCACTCGACGCTGAGGACGGGCCTTGAATTCAAATTTCTAGCCGTTACAAACGACTATATTTTAATTAAAAAAACCTTTTTATATCAATTTCTCAATACTTCTCCCATTCTCATCCAATTTTATAAAAAACACTCCATTTTTTTTATACAATCATGAATTCATTCAACCCAAACAACCCTAACCCGAACAATCTCAACCCGAACCAACCTAACTTTTTTTCGACTCCCGCTTACACTCCGACTATCGATCCTTCATGGGTGTCTCCGCAATTTACGTTTTCGGGTTTCCAACAATCACCCAACGCCTTCAAACAAATGTCCCAAGTTCAACAAATGCAACAATACCAAGCACTCCAACAATTCATGCAACGCAACTCGTTTGAACAATTCCAATAGCAACCGCCAACTTACCAACCGCAACCCCCGGTTCAACTTGACGATGATGATGAAGAAGTCGTCCCCGAATCGCCACCTAAAGAGCTCAAGCGCAAAAAAAAAACACGGGGAAGGGGAAGGCGGTTGAAACCGTAGCCGAAACCGCGCCAAAAAGCGGTTCGAGTGCAAAGCCGAGACCTTGGACAAAAATAGAGGAGGAGGCGCTAGCAATAGCGTTTGTTAAGTCCTCAACTTGCCCGATTATCGGTATGAACCAAAGTTTATTTTTTTAATTTAAATTTAAAAAGATTTATTTTTTATTTTTACTAATGCATTTTTTTTAAATTTAGGGAACAACCAAACGGGTAGTAGTTTTTGGAAGGCGACAACGGAAATATTTAACGGGCTTATGGAGCAATGCCCGATGCGTGATCTCGATTCCGTCTCGGGCAAGTGGCGTAAAATGAGCAAGGCCATCAATACCTTTAGCGGGTATTATAACCAAATTTACATTAATCCTCCTAGTGGGAGTAACGACGAGTACATTCTTAACCTTGTTTTGGCTAAGTGGGACTCTAAAAATTCAACGCCTTTCCCGCACCTCCGAGCATGGAACATTTTAAAGAAAGAAAACAAACGGAAGCCGGTTCCAAATGAGGTCGCAACCGCCAAACGGAGTAAAACTTCCGAGTCCGGAAGTTATAGTGCGGGAGGCTCCACCGCTCGTTGTCAAATCGACATAAACGACGATTCAGATACAAACGGTTTCTATGCTTCATACTTTTTGATTCAGATAAAGAGAGAACAACTAATAACAAAGTAACACAACTAGACTTCATTCTCCAAACATTTTCTATGCTTCAGGGAGATATAAAGAGAACAACTAATAACAAAGTAACACAACAACAGTTTCTATGCTTCACTTCCTGATTCAGATATAAAGAGAACAACTAATAACAAAGTAACATCACAACAGTTTCTATGCTTCATACTTCCTGATTCAGCATCATCGCATCTACTTATTGATTCTCAAGCGCTTCTTCGGCTTCCACCTCCTGATTAAGCATAATCACATCCTAATTTCATGTTTGCACTGCCTATTCCCAATAACGTCTCCAGCTGCATTCACTAGATTCTCAAGCGCTTCTTCGGCTTCCACCTCCTGATTAAGCATAATCACTTCCTGATTTCCTGCTTGCACAGCCTGATTCTCAATAACGTCTCCAGCTGCATTCACAAAGAGACGGGCTATTCGGACTCGTTTTAGGGGCCAGCCCGGCTGCAGATACATAGTGTAGCTACATACCCAAGTTCGGACCTTTAACAGGACCGGACGAACGTTTGTAAAGTATTCACAAAATGTCCGACATCTGAGACATCTACACATAGGTCTTTAAAAAAGGTCTGCCCCTTCTCCTAAATAAGGACACACATCAAATGGTGCGTCATGGCCGAATGACGTTATTTATTCAAGTAAGTATAAATACTCTCTTAAAGTACAATTTTTCTAAACCTTCATCCTAACTCTCTCTCTCTCTACTTTCTCTCTTTAAACAAATACTTATCCTCACGCCGGATGGTGGTCGTAGAGTGGCCCTCCCACCTCTGCGACGAGCCTAACGGTATGTTGCTTGTGCAGGTTCATCGAGCTCATAGGTTTTCAAGATCTAATTGCGGTTGAACCATAGTTCGATCCGGTTTTGGATCTTTAATTGGCGTTATCCGATTTAACGTTCATAGTCTTTCACCAGTTGAATTTCTTGAACAAATCACTGATCTATGGCGGCTCGAGGTACCCCTTTGTTAGATAAATTAGATAATATAATAGTAATTAATAGTGGTTAGTAATGTAATAACCATGTTATAGAGGTAGGATAAATGTCATCCATTGTACCCCTTTGTTACACCAAGAATCATCAACTTAGGTGATGATCTTGGTTGGTCATGTATAAAATATAAATATAATGAAAGGTTGAAAGTTGTAAAATAAAACCCAAGATTGGTCCTTATTTTGGTGATGCACCATCTTTGTTTACCATGGCAAACATTTGGTGACATTCCATAAGAATTTCTCCAAGATGGGGAAGTATGAAAACATAAAGAAAAACAAGAAGAAGGTGAAAGGAGATGGAACTCACTTTCAAGAAGGAGTAATTTTTTTTTTTTTGAGAAATGGCAAAGAAAAGTGGTGGAATGAGTGTGATATTTATAGGGAATAGATTAGGGTTTAAGATGGTGAAAGAAATATGGAAAGTTGAAAATTGACCCATTAATATATATTTTTATTTTTGGGCCTAATGTCATGGGCTTGTTTGTTTTATGCATTTTTTTTTTTGTTATTTGTATAGATTTGAGTTTCCAACATAATTTATAAACATAGTATGACAGAATAGTTGATCGGTTGGGTCTCGAATATCGAATTTACACAACATAGGTCGGTTTTGAATGATTTAAACGTGTCTTGATGATTATATGAATACACATATGTTTGATTATTATTGAGAGAAAAAAATATAAAAATAAAATGAATTCAGTATGATCATAAGTCTCGGATTATAATGGTTGAATATGAAAAACACGGAAACGAATAATACAATAATTTCGGAATGTTACAATTTGGCCCCTGAACTTGTAATTATGTTATTTTTTGTCGTTTTTCTTGTATTTTAGCCCATTTTTAGGTATTTGAAGTGTAACAAGGTATTGTACGAGTATGATGCATGCATGGTTTACGTATTGTGTATGTATTAATGAGAATCAAGCGTATAATAAGCCTCAGTTTGCACGGAACATGTATCCAAAGATTGATTGTGTATAAGTATAAGTATAACAAGTGTAAATATAAAAGATTAATTTCATTATGATCGAAGTCTCGGATTACAAGCTTGGAAGTGAATAACGAGTACAATATGATTACAAGTTTCCAAAAATAGAAATACGATTACAGCTTTCTAAATAAGGAAAGTACAGAAATGCGAAGCGTTACAGTGGGTCCCCTATATTTGTCACGTACAAGTCTGTACGTAGCGTATAGGGTTTATTTCTCTGACAAGATACCACGAGTGGGACCCTTATATGATTTGACTTTGATCCGATATAGTACAGGGTTGTATGAGGCGTATACATGTGAATTTGTTTTCTTCAAATAGTGACATGCAAACGCTTCTTCATAACCCTCTTCGTAAGTTTAATCTCTTATTTTTGTTCTTCCCTGGTTTATCAATTGTCGAACAAGTGTGAAGCTAAAATATCATCGGTCTAGGACGGGAACTATTTCTTTGGGCAGTATTCCAACGACTCATGGGGTGCCTGAAACCGAGGAGAATTCTGGCGTATGACTAATTGTATTTTGTTATGGTTTCTTAACAATTTACAAAGCTTTGGGCTATGATTTTTAAATGGATGGGCTGAAGAATCTCATTGTGTCACCGAAGGCTTCGTTTCTAGTTTACAGGTATGAAAGTGGTTAGTAAAAGAAAGGTTAATGTGTTGAATTTCATTGGAAAATTTATAGTGTTTTTATTTTTATCGATGCTAATTTGGGCATGTTTGGCTTAACTTATTTTCAACTTTTCCAAAAGTCCTTTTGGAAAAAATAAGTCAGAAAAACCTGACTTCTAGCTTTTGCAAAGGACTTTTGCCTTAAAAAGGAAAGCCAAACACCCTCAAAAGTCCTTTTTTCCCTTCAAAAGTCCTTTTTTCCTAAAAAAAAGGAAACCCAAACACCCTCTTTGTAATTACTAATACACAAGTCTTTACAAAGGTTTGTTCTTGTTGACATACAATGGAGACCCAAAATTCTTAAACTTTCTTAGACCCAACCCATCTTCTTCTTCAACACCCTCCTCAACCCTCAATCCCATAATCATTCATGGCAACAACCACCCCAAAACCCCAGCGATCACCCGAAGAAATCGAGGACATAATCCTCCGCAAAATCTTTCTCGTAACCCTAATCGACTCAATCAACAACAACGACCCACGAATCGTTTACTTGGAGATGACGGCAGCTGAGATATTAAGCGAAGGTGGTGACTTGAAACTCTCTAAAGATTTAATGGAACGAGTCCTTGTTGATCGTCTCTCTGGTAATTTCACATATGCAGAACCCCCTTTTCAATACCTAACTGGGATTTATCGTCGTGCGTGTGAAGAACAAAAGAAGATTGTTAACATGAAAGACAAATCAGTTAGGACCCAGATGGAGTTAGTTGTTAATCAAGCTAAGAAGTTGTCAGTTTCTTATTCTAGAATTCATTTAAGTAACCCTGATATGTTTCCGGATTCGGAGCGAAACAAGTCGAATGTTTCGCCTTTGTTGCCGTTGGTTTTCGCTGAGGTTGCGAGTTCGATTGATGCTTTTGGTGGTGGTGGTGGTGGGTCTTGTCCTGGATTTTTGGATGAGTTGTTTAGGGATTCGGATCATGAGTCGGTTGAGCCGGTGTTGAAGCAGTTGTATGAGGATTTGAGAGGGATTGTGCTGAATTGTTCGGCGCTTGGGAACTTTCAGCAGCCGTTGAGGGCGTTGATGTTTTTGATTAGTTTTCCGGTTGGTGCGAGAGCGTTGGTGAATCATCCGTGGTGGATTCCGAAAGGTGCTTACTTGAACGGGAGAGTGATTGAGATGACGAGTATCTTGGGTCCGTTTTTTCATGTTAGTGCTCTTCCTGATCAGAGTATTTTCAAGGGTCAGCCTGATGTTGGGTGAGTTTGAAACTGTTTTCGCTTACTTCATATTAGTATTTGGAATAATTGTATGAAACCTAATTGTTTTTGGGATGTGCAGTCAGCAGTGTTTTTCAGATTCATCGACACGACGCCCTGCTGATCTTTTATCTTCGTTCACGACGATTAAAACGGTTATGAATAACTTATATGCTGGCTTGGCAGATGTTCTTAGGACCCTTCTTAAGAACACAAGCACACGAGAGAATGTGCTTCAGTATATTGCAGAAGTGATCAACAAAAATGCATCAAGGGCTCATATCCAGGTAAGAAGTTTATTCGATTGTAGTTGTTTCTAACTTTCTATGTACTTGCATTTCATTATCGTTGAATAATTTGCAATTGGATACAGGTTGATCCAATATCTTCTGCGAGTTCAGGCATGTTCGTGAACCTTAGTGCTGTTATGCTTAGACTGTGTGAGCCTTTTTTGGATGCAAATTCAACAAAGAAAGACAAAATCGATCCTAAATACGTATTTTATGGTTCTCGGTTGGATTTCAAGTAAGATACCTTATCGACAGCAAGAATATATGCGTTTTTTTTATATCGTTAACTTTATTTTGACCGTCAGTCTCAACTCGACACAGAGAATTAACCGCCCTTCATGCATCTTCGGAGGAAGTTACTGAATGGTTAAACATAAATAACCCAAACAACGGGAGCAGTGGAGAAAACAGGTTGCTTCATTCCCAAGAAACTTCAAGTTCCGGTCTGCTACAAAATAACAATCCTGTTCAAAGTCATCGTGAATCTACAAACTATTCGTTTATTTGTGAATGCTTCTTTATGACTGCACGGGTTCTTAATTTAGGGCTACTAAAAGCTTTTTCGGACTTCAAGCATCTTGTGCAGGTAAACAGTTTATAGAAAATTAATGTATTAGTTTTGATTATTGAAACAATATTATTACTTATTACAATTATTCATTGAATACACTGATTTGCAGGACATTCAAAGATGTGAGGATAATCTTGCAACCTTAAAAACCATGCAAGAACAAACACCTTTACCTCGACTAGCACAGGACATTGCTCGACTCGAGAAGGAAATCGAATCATTCACGCAAGAGAAACTATGTTACGAAGCTCAGATATTGCGGGTAAAACAGTCCTTTCATTGTTTATGCAAGCTGACTTCATTTAAAACTAATCTAACGTATCTACACTTGCGTTTCTATGTCTTAGGACGGAGATCTTCTTCAACAGGCGTTATCTTTCTATCAGTTAATGGTGGTTTGGTTAGTAGATCGTATAGGCGGTTTCAAAATGCCTTTACCACAAACTTGCCCTATGGAATTTGCGTGTATGCCCGAACATTTTGTGGAAGATGTTATGGAATTGCTTATTTTCGCTTCTAGGATTCCACGAGCTTTGGATGGTGTCAAGCTGGTAAAAAGTTTAAATTATTCAGATTTTGTTTTGCCTTTTTGCAGCACCATGTTTCTGTTGCTTTATGAAATTATGTCGTCTTTATTTGGTAGGATGATTTTATGAACTTCATTATTATGTTCATGGCAAGTCCAGAGTACATTAGAAATCCGTATTTACGAGCAAAAATGGTTGAAGTACTCAACTGCTGGATGCCTCGTAGGAGGTACCTTTATACTCGTAATCTTTTGTTTTGTGCCCAAAATTGGATACTTCTATTTTTGGATAGTGTAAAATGCCAAAATCGTCCCTGTTCTATCCGGAATGACTTTTTTTTGCATTTGCGTCCTTGAGGTTTGCGCTTTATTGCCAGTTCTATCCAATTCGTTAACGTTGTTTATTTTTTATGTTAAGAGTTTTGATGCATTAACAGCTTGTACCAAGCTTTAATATGTTGTATCTTAACTGAAATGACAAAAATGCCCCACACCTTAACAGAATAAATAAACAATGTTAGCGAATTGGATGAAAATGGCAACAAAACGCAAACCTCGAGGACGCAAATGCAAAAGAAGTTATTTTCGATGGAACAAGCAAATATGACCGAACCTCGGGGACGATTTTGGCATTTTACTCTTTTGGATATAAAGATCAAATTTCGGGTACTTACGGTTATTTTCATCTTTGTGTCTGTAGCGGCACATTGTCTGCCACAAGTACGCTTTTTGAGGGGCACCAACTATCTGTCCAATATCTTGTCAGAAATCTTCTGAAACTTTATGTTGATATCGAATTTACGGGCTCCCATACTCAGGTGATTTTTCTCTCCCAGTTTCCATCGCGGGTCATGATATTTGCACCCTCGGGTCATTACCAAACGAGTGATTTACACTTTTCCGACTGTTGTGCAGTTCTATGACAAGTTTAACATACGTCATAACATTGCCGAACTTCTAGAGTATCTTTGGCAGGTTCCTGTACACCAGAATGCGTGGAAACAGGTAATTTAAATCTGTAATTGCTACATATGCTTTACTTTTACGGTTTTACCTACTTTGTAACGACTTACTTAGATCATTTAACTTTGTCTCAGATTGCCAAGGAAGAGGAAAAGGGTGTTTACCTGAATTTCCTTAATTTCCTGATAAACGATAGTATCTTTCTTCTTGATGAAAGTCTCAACAAAATTCTTGAGCTCAAGGAGCTGGAAGCCGAGATGTCGAACACAACCGAATGGGAACAAAGACCCGCACAAGAGAGGCAGGAGAGAACTAGACTTTTCCACTCTCAAGAAAATGTTCGTTTTTTATATCTACACCTTTGAAATATATTTTATATTTTTACGAGTACGTATTAAGTAAATGGTGGTTTATTATGGATATAGATTATTAGAATCGACATGAAGTTGGCTATGGAAGATGTGAGCATGCTTGCTTTCACCACCGAGCAAATTACAGCTCCCTTTCTGCTTCCCGAAATGGTATCCCTTTTTTTTCCGACGCTGAGATGTTTTTGTATGTATTCTTGTTTTCTGAGTGTTGCTTCTTGTTTTCAGGTTGAAAGAGTTGCCAGCATGTTAAATTACTTCCTGTTACAACTTGTCGGCCCGCAGAGGAAATCATTAAGCTTGAAGGATCCTGAAAAGTATGAGTTTCAGCCAAAACAGTTGCTAAAGCAGGTTTGTTTTTGTATTATTGTATATATACAAGACATTTGACAAACACAACAACAAATGCTCTCTTAAACATACTATTACTACAACGTCTAATTATTTCCTATGTTGAAGATTGTGAACATATATGTTCATCTGGCGAGGGGTGATCATGAGAATATTTTCCCATCTGCTATAACAAAGGATGGACGGTCCTACAATGACCAGGTACATATTTTAAGGTTTTTGTTTTTTCCTAGTCGTGGAACTATGTCAATTTGTTTTAAAGAATATTTTGTGAGATGCCGTACGCAATAATTATGAATCATGGATCGTGTGCAGTTATTCACGGAAGCTGCAAATGTTCTTAGAAGAATCGGTGAAGATCCAAGAATGATACAGGCTTTTGAGGATCTTGGTAAAAAGGCCAAAGCTGCCGCATCTGAAGCCATGGATGCTGAAGCCATTCTTGGAGACATTCCCGATGAATTCCTTGACCCAATCCAGGTAAGTTTGTTTTGGTTTTACAATGTTCGATATATTTCAAGTTTTATAAAATCAAGATCATCTTACGGGCATTTTAAATGTTGAAACTGCAGTACACTCTGATGAAAGATCCAGTCATCTTACCATCTTCAAGAATCATAGTGGACCGACCGGTTATTCAGAGACATCTTCTCAGCGATGCTGTAAAATTTTAATTTTGATCTTTCTGCTTGTTTATACAGTACATTTCATTGATTATTACAACTTCTAGTGTCGTTTTTGTAATATTTTTTTATTAAATTGCAGTCGGATCCATTCAACCGATCACATCTTACACCAGATATGCTGATTCCAGACACAGAACTGAAGCATAAAATCGAAGAATTCGTGAAGTCGCAACAAAGGAAGCAACATGGTGAAGATGTGAGTATGCAAAACAGCTCTAAGTCTTCAATTCAATCACCAGATGGCACGAGGCCCCTCATTGATTAAAATCATTTTCTTATTTTTGTTTATATTAGCATAATCAAGTTGTAAAATATTAATTTATATTATATATAAGTTATGGCTACGTTTGATTGAAAAGCAAATGAATAACGTGCTGGTCTTTTGTTAAATAATCATTTCAAAACTACAAATGTTACTTAAGTTTTCATGTTGGGCCAGAAAAAAAGGGTACATCAATCACAAGTCTAAACTGTGAAGTTCAACAAGAAGCTCAAAATAGTGTACAGTTCGATAATTATCCGAATGATGATCGAGTCTAACGTTCAAAGTTTGGGTGAAGCTGCGATCTTACGCTTGGCATACTCATGGGCAATGCTGATTGAACTCCTGCTATGTCGTAGAGAAAACTCAGCAAGTAATATTTGTTTTTCTTCTGATGTCAGATCACCATGAGCACCCTTCATATCAAACCCAATCGAGTTATTCGACTTTTCAAACCATCAAGTTAAAACATTAAAATTAGGCTTAAACTTTTCTAAACTTGAATGATGTTAGGTTCGAGATTCTTACCAGCCGTGTAGTTCTATCACAGACGGCATGATGCATGAGTATCCCAGAAGCAACAGAGACGTTGAACGAGTCAACCATTCCTTTCATTGGAATACTACAATGCATATCTGACAATTTTAAAGCTTCCACACTAATGCCCCTGTGATAACAATTATGATCAAGATAACCAAAAGCATGATTCAAACAGTACACGATTCTTTAAGAGATGCAACAAGCACATACCTGCCCTCATTTCCAACGACTATAGCAGTGGGTTGCGACCAATCCATATCATAAACAGAAACCTGAAAATAGTCAATAAGATGACGGATTAGATTTAACACTAAAGTCTGCAAAAGCATTTGATTTGCAGAACATATCAAATTCATAGAGTACCATCTCCATCCCCAAATGTGTTGTAGCAATGCGATAACCACGTGACTTCAAAACTTCAAAGCACTCTTCAGTGGTATCCCAAAGTTCAATATCCAACCATTTCTCAGCTCCCATACTAACATGACGATGCTCTCTATACCTAAACGTTCGAACCAACTGATAAATCATGAACCATCCATATGAACCAACAACCAAATAAACTTCTTTCGCAACATATCATCAAACTAATAAGTACATTACATAAACGTATAACTAATTCAATCAACATTAAGTCACCTCAGATTGGGTTAACACCTTTTCCTGCTGTCTAACGCCACCACATGAACAGACTGGAACCCTAACGCATCCGCCGAACGAAACACAGCAGAAACATTCCCCGCATCCGACAATCCTTCCACCACCAGACACACCGAGTACGTCCGATTGTTAACAACATTCCTAAACCTCTCCTTCCTAAGCTCCATCAACGACGGCTCAACCGCATCCAACACCTCTTGACTACTCAAAAACGAGCTTCCAGTCTTAAACTTATCCAAATACGGAAAGCGAGTGTTGGACCGAGGCTCAATCGCCCGCTCCATCTTCATAAAACTCGTTACATCATCGTTTGAGTTTCTCCATATCAAATCTCTAACACTAGTTTGTTTAACTTCATCTTCTTCTTCAGGATATACACAGCTATCGTCAACGGATTCAACTGAAACGGCACCGTATGGTCTTGTGGAGTGACG
This sequence comes from Helianthus tuberosus, assembly GCA_030545235.1. Classification (NCBI taxonomy): domain Eukaryota; kingdom Viridiplantae; phylum Streptophyta; class Magnoliopsida; order Asterales; family Asteraceae; genus Helianthus; species Helianthus tuberosus. Next base: position 157,186,359 of record CM060401.1, on the reverse strand, counting down.
GTTGGACTTAAGTTTAAACCCTAGATATTTAAATTTGCAATAGTTACATTATACATATGCATAGTTTTATAAATGAAATTATTATGTATAAGGAAAATAATGGAGATGATGTTAGTGTTTACCTGAGCTGCGAAAGAGAAGACGGTGGCCGGGAAAGTGCAACGACTGAGTACAAGTTTCGATGCGTGTTGTACTGAATTGTAGAAAACAGAGAGAATACCGGCAGAGGAATTTACAGGCGGCCATGTGATGTGTATGTGTGAGCGTCTCGCCGGAGAGGATGACGGTGGAGACTGAGGATAAACGGTGGTGGTGGCGCCATAAGGAAGATGATAATAATGATAAATTGCAAAATGGTCCTTAGAGGGTTAGTAAGTTTGCAAATTTGGTTTAACTAGAATTACAACCCGCCGCAATGCGGCGGGGATTCTTTAGTTATAACTAAGTTGATTCAGGACTCGCACGTTATGTTGAACCTGTGAAACGAAAAAAAATAGACGGTGTAAAAACGTTCACCCACACACGCACGTTGCGTCGTGTTAACTCGCAAAATTTAGAACGAAACGTAAAAACGTTAAACCAAAGACACACGTTATGATGTGTTAAGTCACAAAATTTAGAACGAAGCATAAAACGAAAAATGAAAACTATAAAAGACCAAAGTTGAAAATAAAAAAAGTTGTGAGGATAGATTGCAAAAGATAAAAAGTTTTCGGTTAAAAATACAAAACAAATAGTTTAGGTTAAAAGTAATTTATGAAATACTTTTGTGTGAAAAGTAAAAAAAATCAAATTTTTTTTGAAAACCCCCAAAGCCAAAGTTACAACAACCATATGCATAACCATTTTTTCTTTGAAAAACCCCTAGGGGCGTAAAACTTTGCCAAACAGCATCAATGCCACATTACCGCAGCGACCACCAACACTGAAGTTGCGGCGTGTTATGTGAAGAAATTAGACCGAAACGCTAAACATGGAAATTAATAACTAAGTCGATCTAGGATCCGCACGTTATGTCGAACTTGTCAAACGGGGAAATAATATACGATGTAAAAACGTTCACACACGCACGTTGCTTCGTGTTAACTCGCAAAGTTTAGAACGAAACGTAAAAACGTTACACCACACACGCACGTTGCGATGTGCTAACCCACAAAATTTAGAACGAAGCATAAAGCGAAAAATTTGCGGAAAATGAAAACTATAAAGGACTAAAGTTGAAAGTAAAAAAAGTTTTGAGGATAGATAGTAAAAGATAAAAAGTTTTGGGTTAAAAGTAAAGAAAACATATAGTTTTGGGTTAAAAGTAATTTAGCAAATACCTTTGGGTGAAAAGTAAAAATATCAAATATTTTTTGAAAAACTCCCAAAGCATTGAGTACAAGACTTGTATGCACAAAAAGGTTGTTAATTTATAGTGTTTTAACTAGTATTAAGGGCCCCCGCGTTGCGGCGGGGGCATACACCGTGCCAAGTAGCACTAATGCTACATAACTACAAGCGACCAACAATACTGGAAAAGCTCGTAAAAACAAAATAAATAAAAAGGAAAAAATAACACCGAATGAAAAGCGTACGTAAAATCGTTGAACCACGTATGCCAGTTACGACATGCTAATGCGAAGAAATTAGACTGAAATGTAAAAATAGAAAAGAGTAGCTAAGTCGATCTAAGACCACGCGCGTTGTGACGAACCTGTCAAACAGGGAAAATAAACGCGTTGTGACGGTCTTGTCAAACGGGAAAAAAATAGTCAAAAAATTTTTAAACCCACACGTACGTTACGACATATTTACTCGCAAAATTAAAACGAAATGTAAAACAAAAAATTTGCAAAAGATGAAAAATATGTGGATCAAAGTTGAAAATAAAAATGTGTTGGGGTTAAATCGCAAAATATGAAAAGTTTTGTGGTAAAAGTAAAAAAAACAAAAAGCTTAAAATGCAAAAAATATAACCCATTGGGTTAGAAGTGAAAATTTGAATTTTTTTTGAAAGCCTCCCTATGCATAGAGTACATTCCATTATGCATCAACATCTTCCTAATTTATAGTATGGTAATGTTATTACTACATTACACGTTGAGTCTTTACGGTATGTGGATAGACGTGACAAAATGTTAACGAGATAGAAGGAAATAAGGATTATGATATCTAAATAACTTTTTTGGAAGGCGAAGAGATTTTTTTACTCAAATATAAGCCTACTTGGTGTGGGGCTCGTCCTAGCACGACGAGGCCAGGCACCACTGCCCCCTCCAGGTCCGTTTCGTCGCCTTCGTCGCTTGCTCGACGATTGTGACGCTCCTCCACCTTTCCTTTTTCTTTTTATTTTTTTGCTTTTTTGCCTTTTTCTTTGGTTTTATGCTTAGAATATGTTTAAAAACAGTCATTAACATTTAACTCAGTTGATTCGGTCAACATGATGGTCTTGGAGTTGCTGGATAAAATACCGGCCGGAATTAAAGCCGGAGAAGAACAGGTCGAGTATGCTTTATTTTTGTTTTCAAAAGGTTTGCCAAATTGCAGTTTAGTCCTTTCTTTTTAAGTGTTATGGCACTTTAAATGTCTAGCTTTGGTATACTTCCATTTTAACTTTCAAAGGTGTTAGAAATTGCTCTTTATATTTCAAGAATTTATAACCTCTAGTTAAAACTTATATATATTGATTTAGTGGAATACATTTGCAAGTTTTACTTGCAAAAATTTATAAAAAAAGGAGGAGGAGGGTCATCCTCCACACCCTTGGTCCATCCTTGGAGGGACATCCTCCTTGCGTGGTGACGTGGAGGACTATCCTTTGAGGATAGGGCTCCTCCACACCCCATAGTCTAAAGCAGAGTATCACGAGTCAATGTTGACAAAAGGCCCCTAGCAGGTTGCTAGAGAAATTATGCACAAAACAACCCTAGAAGCATGCAAATTTAAGTGAATGATCTAAACAAGATTAACACCAATTAATTCCATTCAAGTGACAAGTCAACGTGTACTTTCTTTATGGAAAAAAACACTCTATTATTTCGAGCTTGCAATAAACACCAACATGCAACCGAAATGTATATTATGATACGGTCTATATCCTTTAACATATCACGACTTTATTTTTCTTGATTTTGACTTTTGATTGTTATGACGAGTGTTAGTTCTAAGATAAAACATTGTTGAGTATAAATTATTACCTCCCAATAAACATAAATATGTTATCTTTCTCCTTTTAAAACTTTTAATTTATAAATGGTTGGTTGTTAAAGTTGTGTTATATTTTGAATGACTGATTTATTAACCTTGAAACTTGTATATATATTTTGACAGTTAATATATAAAGTTCTTATATTTTTTATATTTGTTCAAAGCGGTCCGTCAGACTAATGAACCAAAATCCGGTCTAGTTCAATCATATAATAATCAACTTGATCAACTTGATCGGTCCAACAAAATCCGGGAAAATTACAAAATTAGCCAAGAAAAAAGTCAAATCACCAATCTAGCCACCTCATGCGTCATTGGAAGGCCACTCACAGATCCCAAGTCTTCTGATGCGTCTGCATGGCCAAGTATTGCGTCCGCCAATCCCCAACTGACACGTGGAAAGACTCATCCCATCCCACACATGAAAGACTCATCCCATGCGTCCGCGGCTCATCCCATGCGTCCGCGGACTCATCCCATGCGTCTGTGGCCACGTGTCTATTTTTTATTGGGTTTATCCCCAAGGACTCATCCCATGCTTGAAAGACGCATCCCATACATGTGAGTGGCCTTCCAAGGACGCATGAGGTGGCTAGATTGGTAATTTGATTAAAGTCTTGGCTTAGATTGGTAATTTTCCCTAATAATATTTTCTTGTGTTTGTGTGTATTGTAGGTATATATATATACATAGAGTCACCGAAATCAAATAACACAGGTTCTATGGTGTAGTGGTTAGCACTCTGGACTTTGAATCCAGCGACCTGGGTTCGACTCCCGGTAGGACCTCTTTTTGCTCCATCATTAACACTCTCTTTTTTTTTTTTAATTTCTAGATATTTTTTTATTATGAATAAATAAACACGTGTCTACAATTTCAAAATCATTGCACTGAATAGACGTTGCATTAATGAATTTTATTTGTCAATATCTCAAACCCGTCAATCACTTCACATATTCTGATCATACTATAAATTATCATAAATGAAGCAATACGTTTGATAAAAAAATATATATATAAAAAAAGTTTTAAATTTTGATAAAGTACTTGTTCACACTTCACATTAGAGAAAGATAATCAGAAGTAGCATAAAAGATCGGAAAAAAAATGGCCTGGTCTATTCGCACACGGCCTTAGTCTATTTGCACACTCGAAGCGCCCCGCTATGGCCAAAGCGGGGCGCTTTGAGTGTGCAAAAAGACAAAAAGTGTTGGCTGGAAGTTGTGTTGTTTTTTTTTTTGAAATAGGTGGGATGTGGGTTAGTTTGGTAGTGTTTTTTGAAGGAAAAAATTGTATTTGAGTTTTATAATACGTTGTTTTATAATTACGTTTTTTTACGTCATTATTTTTATAGAACGTATATAATATAAGTGCGTCTTTATAAACTGTTAACCTAGTTTATTTTGTTAAATTAAACGAACACGTTAAATAAATTGTACCGAAAGCCATAAGAATTAAACGTAAACAATCCAAAACCAACGTGATGTAAATATATATCAGTTTGTACATACAAAACAAAAAGGTACAACTGACTACATAATACATAACAAAACACTATACAAACAAACTAAGGTACTAATCCTCGTGCGGTGGGGACGGTGGGAGGGGAAGTGGAGGCAACCCAGCGAACTCTCGTAGAGAAACGAGCGTCTCGATGATCCAGTCCTGGCGTGCGGCCTGGCGTCTGAGGCGCCGGTCGAAGTCCCGAGCCACCTCACGCGCTACCGGAGGCAGGTCAGCGTAAACGTGCTGCGGGTACTGTGGCGGCTCAGGAGCTGGCTGAACTGGTGGTACCGGGATCTCCTCGATATGCTCCTCCTGAGCCGGATCCTCTAATACAGGCTGAGCCTGAGCCTGAGGCTCCTCCTGAGCCTGAGCCTCAGCCTGAGGCTCCTCCTGAGCCTGAGCCTCAGCCTGAGGCTGGCCCGGGAACTGATCGAGTCCCAGAGCCTGTAGCTGAGCCTGCCGAGCGGCCGCCTGCTCAGCAGGAGGGGCCAACACTCCAGGCCTCAACTCAATAACAACCGGGATGACCTCCGGCACCGGCTCCGGCTGCCAAATCAGCCCGTCTTGGCCCCTAAACCTCAGACCAACATCAAAGCGACGGGTGATCTGCATGCTAGAAACTGACGCGCGGCCCAACCTGGTAGACGGGACCGGATCGGACAGCACCGGATCTCCCTCGGGCACGATCCCGAGCGAGCGTGCGATGGCGGTGATGTATGAGCCAGTGTGCACCCACCCGCGGAGCTGCCGGTGGTATGCTGTGGCAAAGTAATCTGCCAGGCTGGCTGCTAGATCGCAGGGCTGTCGTCGCAGTAGACAGTATAGAAAGAAAAGGTCACTGAGGTTGACCTTCTCCCTGCTGTTTTCCCGCGGCACGATAGTTGACGCGATAACATGGTGAAGGTATCGGAACAAGGGGTCTTTGATGGTGGTGGCCTTTTGCCAGGATCTCCCAAAGGGAACCCTGGAAATGGCCCTCCAGAAACTGATAAGCGTCTGCCTGTCCATCATCGTAACTGCCTGCGTATATAAATCAGTATCGAGCTCGGCCTCTGTGTACAAACCTGTATAAACAAATAATATTAAATAAACAAATAATAATAATAAACAAATAATATTAAATAAACAAATAATAATAATAAACAAATAATATTAAATAAACAAATAATATTAAATAACATTAAATAAACAAATGATATTAAATATAATAATAATAAATAATATTATTTAAACAAACCTGTATGGACAGCAAACTGCCGCACACTCATCTCAAACTCCTGACCGGCGAGACGGAATGTAACCTCGTGGACAGGAAAATCCGGGTCCTCCACGTAATCCGCCGGATGCGGCGCGTATGTAAACGTGGAAAGAAACTCCCACGTCAGCTCAGGGTACGAGTCCTCCATCGCTAACTCAAATAGGCGCGACCAAGGAGTATCTAGTCCAACTATCTCACGCGCCCGCGCGGCCTCTCCCACGGTCTCCAGCAGGCTCCAATCTATCCCTACATGCTCCCCAAGGGGGATGGTGCGCAACCTCGCGCATCTCCCCCTCACCCGTGACCCCGGCGGAAACTGCAGGTACGGACATGCCGGCTCTCCCTCCTCGCCCACATCTACCTCAGCCTCCATATGCTCAATCTCGTCATCGGAGGAATTCATCCCTACACGTTGAATATTAAATATAAAATAATAAACAAATAATATTATTTATAAAATTTTAAATAATAAACAAATAATATTAAATATAAAACAAATAATATTAAACAAATAATATTAAACAAATAATTAAAAAAAAATGAACCAAAGCGCCGCGCTTTGGCCTCGGCGCGGTGCTTTAGTTCTTCGTTTTGAAGAACAGCCCCCAAAGATCGATCATACCGCCCAAATCAAACAAAATTCAAACAAAATGAAACACATAACTTGAACCAAAACGTTGATGTGTGTGTAAATCGTACCTTTTAGCGATTGAAACCTTGAAAACGTTGATGTGTGTGTAAATCGCACCTTAATGTGTGTGTGTGTGTGTGTGGGTTGAAATGGGGGAGAAGGCTGCCCCGCTTCAGCTAAAGCGAGGGTTCAAAGCGCCCCGCTTTGGCCATAGCGGGGCGCTTAGGGGTCAAAACGCCGCGTTATGCTCATAGCGGGGCGCTTTGAGCCTTTTTTAAATTTTTTAAAATTGTTTTTAATTCACAAACGCGTCGATAATAGTCTAAATTTTACGTTTTCTCCTTCGTCACCTCGATCCTCCAAACACTTCCGGATGATTCCGAAAACCCGATCATCTCGAACGGGCAGCCTATTTTCTTGCTACCCGTTTTCCTCTGTGTAGCTATACTCTTATGCTCCCCACCAAAAGTACATTGAAACCAAATCTTGTAATTCTCTCCTCTTTTATTCGACCTCTTAGTCACAATGAGGTAACCGTTGTCTTTTGCCGTGTCTTGTACCCAACGCACCAACTCTTTACGTGACGAAAAGGTCTGCGTCGTATCAAACGAAAACGTAACCGGGTAACAGCCTTCCTCGTCAACAGACACATCCCCCGGCTCACCATCGTCACCGAGGTCCGAATATACTTGATGTTCAAAGTTGTGCTCGCCACCGTAACCGAAATTCGAATAACCTTGTAAGCTCTGTTGACAACCGTAACTGTCGTTTGGACCACACTCCTGCTGTACAAAGCTGTACTCGCCACCGTAACCGAAATTCGAATAACCTTGTTGTGCGTAAGGGTCCTCCACAGGGGTATTCAAATCCAGCGTCACCGTGTTATCACGATAACGAATGCCAGATACAACCTCTGCCTCCCTCAAGTTGGACGAGACCGGTTTCTCATACGAGTCAGAAATAGCGGTCCCCTCGTAAGAATCAGGAACAACTGTCTCGTCAGAATATTGACCGAAAATATAGTTGTTTAACCACGACATCGTTTTTTCAAGAGATGTAACTAATACAGCAAAACCGCGCGTTATTTTGAAGAAACACAACGGATGGGTGAATGTATATCGAAGTGTCTGTGAATGAAAATGTATATGGTCGAAGCACTTCTGTCTCAGAGGTTGCTTTTAAAAGGTAAAATGGGTGAAATTTGGGGTCGAAGCGCCGCGCTATGGCCAAAGCGCGGCGCTTAGGGTTACCGACAAAACATCATAATCAGCTTTATGTCTGTCAAACAGTATCGAATGTTTCAAACGTCAATCGAAGCACGTTTTGTTGATCGAAGCGCCGCGCTTTGGCCATAGCGCGGCGCTTTGGGGTGTGAAAATAATTTTGGGCGTGTGCAGCTAGCATGACCCAAAAAGATGGTCATATGCTGATGTACGTTGTATCTTTTTGGGTTTCTCAAGGTTTAAAAATAGATTTAAATGTAAGTCTCCTGATCAAGTTGGTGTAAATTTGAATTGATGTAGATAGCTATGGTGTTTTTCTCTCTGTGCAATTGCTCCTTTCATTTTGTTATGAACTCCTTGCGTATGCTTCGTACAATAAGTATATCTTGTACAATATCCATCCTCAATGGATGAAATCCTTGCGTATACTTCGTACAAGAAGTATATCTTGTACGATATCCATCCTCATGCTTTTTATTTTAGAATTCTTAAAATTGATTTTGTATTAAATTTGCCTCTATTCTAAACTAATATAATTGTGTTTAATATATGGGTCAAGTTATTCCACAAAAGCTTCTAATTGTAAGAAGTGTAAGAAGGATTTATAGAGTGACAAGTGTCCAATAACATAAAACCTAAACTCACTACATCACCACCAAAAACCTAAACACCCCCCCCCCCAAAAAAAAAAAAAAAAAAACTATACCTCACAAAAAAAAACCCCAAAAAACCTAACCCCCACCCCCAAAAACCTAACCCCCCTACCCTCAAAAAAACCTAAAAAAAACTAAACACCCACCCCCTCGGCAAAATTTTTTTTTTTTTTTTTGGTGGGTGAGGGGGGGTTAGGTTTTTGGTGGTGGTGGATGTTTAAGGTTTTTTTTTTTTTTTTTTTTTTTTTTTTGTAGTGGGGTTTTTTTTTGTGTAGTTGGTTTTTTAGGTTATTGGACACTTGTCACTCTATAAATCCTTCTTACACTTCTTACAATTATGATCTTTTGTATTTGATCCTAATCCTTTAATATATAATTATATTTTTATCGTTTATCTAAAGAAGTACTAATCAAATATTCCAATGTTGCAGGAAGAAGTGATTGCGCATAAAAACCGTTGTGTTCACAAATGCAATTAGGGTGAGCGGGGCACTCCCCTAAGAGGGGAGTCCCCTCTCTTACGTACACCCAATCAGGTTATGTCACGTCAACTCCTCTCTTAAACTTCCCTCGCACCTCAATTTGATGGCGGCACTCCCCTCTTAGGGGAATTGTTTTTTTATTCAAAAAAAAAAAAATGTTGATTGGTTGCTACAAGCATGGGCCCACAGATCCCCCACTCCCCTCTTCGGTGTCTTCTCCCCGATTCCTCTCCCTGCACCACCTTCCCGCACCGATGGCGGCGGTGTTCCCGAGCGGTGAATGGGGTCACCGATCCCCCTTCCCGCTGGTGCCCCGCTCACCCTTATAAGGGTGTCCGGGGCGTACTCGGGGAGTGGGTTCGGTGACCACTTTCCCCGATCGGGAACACCGCCGCCATCACCGCGGGGACCCGAATCGGGGAGTGGTTTCTGCACTTGTTCACCGCGTGGAATTGGCACAAGGTTTGAGGAACGGTAACTTGTTGCAACGGTCGATTTAAAAAAAAAATTCACTTTTTAAACAAATATAAATAACCACACCCACTTCTCGCTAATTTTTTACACTCTCATCAAACCACACCCACTTCTCACTAATTTTTTATACTCTCAAACCACACCCACTTAATTTTTTATACTCTCAAACCACACCCACTTCTAACCGAGCAATGGAGAACCAACCCCGCGAAGCCAAGAAAAAAACTAAGGGACGGGGCAAGCAACCGTCTCGTGGTGGTTCGAGCGGTGCAAGTGCACAATCACAACCCCCTTTCGGATATACTCCACAACCCCCGTTTTTTTTCCAACAACCTTCACACCCCTCCTTTTACAACACTCAAGCAACCAACCTTCAACCCAATTTCGGCTATGGTTTTCAAAATTTGTTATCAATGGATGCTCCTCCTCACTCCCCCGCCTTCGACCCATATGGTTTTCGTTCCCCACAAGTTCCATCGGTCCAAGAAAATGTTGAACGTCCTCTACCTGTTTGGGACGACGAGGACGATGAGGTAGTGCCCGAAACTCAAAATTTGGGCGACGAGGACGATGAATATAATGTGGATGCAGATTTGGGCAACGAAGAAGATGACGCTCGGGATAAAAAGGGAAAAATGACGAGCGAAAAATGGACAAAGCTCCAAGAAGAGGCGTTGGCGAAGGCGTGAGTACATTGCTCTACCAACAAAAAGAAGGGCAATCAACAAAACCGCGATAGTTTTTGGCGTAAGATTTTAAATCATTTTAACGCCACCGTCGGTGGAAGTAACCGGACCGTGCATCAAGTACGGTCTAAATGGGGCCCGATGCACACAAAAATAAATTTTTTCAACGGCCTATACCAACAAGCGGTAAAAATTATATTTTTTAACATTGTATATTTTTTAATTTTCTTTACTAAGTTCATATTTTTTTTAACACTTATTAATTTATAATATGTAGGATCGCACACGAGGAAGCGGAGTCAAGGATCTCGACGTGATGAAAGTCGCTTTAACAGAGTTTAAAGAGAGATTTCCGAACGGTTTTCAACATGTCGAGGCGTGGGAGGTCCTTCGAAAACACGACAAATGGGCCCAAGTCCCATTGTTGGGTGAGGAAGGGGAAAGTTCGGGACATAAAAGAAAGCCCGTTGAGGTGGACCCTTCCATACCCGATATGAACGAAGACCCCTCGCCACAAAGAGCACAACGGCGAGACAAGCGTCAAGCGACATCGTCCGAGGGAAGCTCGGCCGAGTTGGCGGCACAATTCAAAGAGTACACCGCCATGAAAGAAAAGAAGCACGCGATTGAATTGGAGGCGGTTGAATTGAGGAAGCAAAGAGAGGCGCAGGCTCTCGAGCTCATATCGGAACAACGCGAGACGATGAAAAACTATAATTACGATCGAGATATGGAAACATTCATCAAGCCGCACGAGGATGCTCCGCCAAATATGTTGCCGTTCATCCTCGCCCGAAAACGCGACATCGCTAACAAGTACGGGTGGCCAATCGATTTCTAAAATTATTATTTTCTAGTTTTAATGTAATTTTTATTTTCTAGTTTGAATGTAATTTTAATTTTCTAGTTTGAATTTAATTTTTATTTTTATTTTCTACTTTGAAATGTCTTTTGTTAAATTTTATTTAATTTTTATTAATATTTTTTTATAAACATGCATAAACAAAAAAAAAAAAAAAAAAAACCAAGTCCCCTAAAGAGGGGAGTGCCGCCATCAAAATGGGGTGTTAGGGGAGTCTAAGAGGGGAGTTGACGTGGCACTAGCTGGTTGGTGGTGTGTAAGAGAGGGGACTCCCCTCTTAGGGGAGTGCCCAGAAGTGATTGCGCATAAAAATCGTTGTGTTCACAGATGAAATTTTATTTCAAAAGATCTAATACCAAAGCCATAAAAATGCAATTAACTATTGCCACCAAACCATCACTAGTGCTCTAGTGGTGGCCACGGGTATTTTAGTTCCACCTATGGTGGGCCCGGGTGAGTTTTCCCCTCAAGGTCTCAAGTTCGAGTCTTGGTGATAGGGGTTTCTCATTGAGGGGTTTAAATTGGGGATCTATTGTGCGAGGGGGCTCTCTAGCGCGGACCCGGTTAAGACAACGTATGCTAGACCTTCCGACATTCGCGAATAATTCACACCTTTCAAAAAAAAAAAAAAACTATTGCCACCTAGTAAATGAATACAAACTAGAGTTATAAATAAGTTCGTGCTTTGCGACGGACAGCGATTTTTCTGCCCGATCGTTGTGTTCACAGATCAAATTTTATTTCAAAAGATCTAAAACCAAAGCCATAAAAATGCAATTAACTATTACAACCTAGTAAATGAATACAAACTAGAGTTATAAATAAGACCGCGCTTCGCGACGGGCATCAATTTTTCCGCCCGGTGCAACATTGATTCGATTGGTAGTTTGGTACCATTTTGGTTCGTTACACGTAGATAAACCGATCAGTATTGTTTCGATTCGTTACAGTATCCTTGTTATTATGTTATAGATAAGCAGAGAAACATAAAAAGCCGGTTATGTACAATAAAAGAATTTAATATATACCAAACTTTTACCAAAAATAATATTTAACGCATAGGCAAAAACTTATAGTTAAAAAAAACATGTGGACCATATAGTGGATAATTTTACATACGTGTATAAACAAAATGATCAGCTGTAGAAGACTTACGAGAACACAAACCAAGGAGGGACTAAAATGAAGAAGTTTTGAAAAGTTTGGTGGCCAAATCAAGAAACAAAAAACATCACTATTCCTCAAGATGTTGTGAATTAATATATAAAAATATTAAGTGAAAGTGTACAATACAATATTTCTTAATGTACGGTATGAAATTGCGCACGTTATAAAACTCAAAACCCTAATCACGCATGTTGAAAAACCATAATCACGCACGTTGAAAAATCATAACCATGCGTAATTATGTTTTTTCAACATGTGTGATTTATGGTTTTTCAACATGCGTGATCAGGGTTTTGGTTTTATAACGTGCGTAATTTCATATCATATTATCACACCTCAAGGAATATTGTGCGTTAACCTTCTCCTAAACATTAATATCTAAAATCAAATTTTATTTTAAAAGATCTAAAACCAAAGCAATCAAATTTTATTTCACTTTCATACATCATCTCTTCAATTTTTGCTGTCAAAATCTCTCTATGACCTTAAATAAAAAAATATTATTTTGTAAAATATGAAAGAGTATACTAATTATATTTAAATAATATTAATATATTCTTTTTACCCATTCGTGACATAATAAATTAACCATTAGCTACAAAAATATTTTATTCGTCAATATAAACTGTTAACCTAGATTATTATTTTATAATAACAAATTATTCTGTATATCAATTATTAATAAGTATAACAATTCTAATTCATGACATACCAATTTTCATTTACTTTAAATAACATATATTTTTAATAGGTACATAATAATAAAAATAATATAATTATATACATTATTATATGTAATATAATTCGTAATTTCAATCATATGAAGAATTTATATGTTTGTGTATTACATATTTTTTAATATTTAGCTCTTGTAATACACAAGCTATTTGATATTTCAATGTTACTAATTAGTATAGGCCGGATTTTGTAATAAAATCAAGTTGATTGTGTAAACTCTCATATAAATAAATATACATCAATTATATGAAGTTTTTTTTACATATTATATAAGTATATCGTTTTTATTAGAGAACCCCTAATAATGCACGATTTAGTACATGTATATCTTTTTTGGAGTTTTTTTTTATATTAGTCTATTGTTGTATTGTATTTTAACAAACAAAACAAAAAAGGTATTGTATTTTAACAAACAAAACAAAAAAGGAAAATGGCAAACTAGTTAATGAGTGGAAAGTGGAAACCCACCAAGTGTCATGTGGGCCTAAAAAACTCGGTTCAATATGATGCGGTTCATGAAATCCACGTGATATTTATAGCACAATATATCAGGAAGTTCAGTTAAAAGGGGTTCATAGTTTTTTTTAACAACTAACCTTTTTTTTAAGTTTAAACCATGTAACCTAAACACACGTGTAAAACCCGTATTTTAAAAACCCTTAGACGAGTTGTAGTTAGATTGTAATACAACCGTAAACAAGTTAAAACGAGTCAAAAAATGAGCTGATGTGTTATAAAGAGTAAGATGATGTAGATGTGGATAAGTTGACGCACTATAAACAACTTATAATAATGTTGCAAACGGATTAAAAGGGTCGACTTGTTTAAACTCATAAATTAAGTTATTTTGTATTTTAGAATGGTTAACGAGTCACCCTGTTTTGTTTTAGTTAAATCTGAACATGAGCCATTTAATAAACGGGTTTGATAGGTCACCCAAACAGGACATGTTTATTAAATTGGTTAGACTGGTCAACTCAAAACCTGAATATTTTTCATGACATGTTTCAAGTCGTGTAAGAAATGACCACCGGACCATTTTCGCCTATTATTATATTATATTTCATACATTTTGAGGTGTGGAAGTGTTTGGGGGAAGGAGGATCACTCATGACGAGGTGAGGATGGCACTTAGGAAGATGGGAAGAGGCAAGGCAGTGGGTTTGGATAACATACCGATTGAGGTGTGGAAGTGTTTGGGGGAAGAAGGAGTCCGATGGTTAACACTTTTGTTCAATTGTATTTTCAAGACTGGAAAAATGCCAGATCAGTGGAGGAGTAGCGTCGTGGTGCCTTTATACAAGAATAAAGGAGACGCTCAATGTTGTGGAAACTATAGAGGAATCAAACTGCTAAGTCACACTATGAAGCTCTGGGAGAGGGTAATCGAAACTAGAATTAGAAGAGAAACTCAGGTTTCAGAAAACCAATTTGGATTCATGAAAGGGAGGTCAACTACAGAGGCGATACATATTCTAAGGAGGCTGATGGAAAAGTATAGAGCGAAGAAGCAAGATTTACATATGGTGTTTATCGACCTGGAAAAGGCATATGACACTGTCCCACGCCAACTGATTTGGGATAGTTTGAAGGATCGAGGGATACCGGGGAAGTATATAGACGTAATTAAGGATACATATGATAGAACGACAACTAGTGTCCGCGCGCCTGTAGGAGATACAAACTTCTTTCCTGTGGAGGTAGGACTCCACCAGGGCCCTTTTCTTTTTGCGGTTGTCTTGGATGAGTTGTCCAAGCTGATTCAGGAGACAGTTCCGTGGTGCATGCTTTTTGCAGACGATATTGTGTTGATTGCAGAGACTAAACGGTGCCTGAACGAGAGGGTAGAGGAGTGGCGAGTAGCTTTAGAGGGCAAGGGCCTAAGGATTAGTCGATCTAAGACTGAGTATCTACACTGTGATTTCAGCGGTGTAGCCGTTGACGATGACACCCAAATTACCATTGAGGACCAATTGGTCCCGCAGGTAACTAGATTTAAGTATCTGGGGTCGTTTGTACAAAGAGATGGTGACATAGATAGTGATGTAACCCATCGCATACAGGCTGGCTGGTGTAGATGGAGGGCAGCCAGTGGGGTATTATGCGATAGGAGGTTCCCAACTAAACTAAAAGGGAAATTTTACAGGGTAGCAGTTAGGCCAGCTATGCTTTATGGAACAGACTGTTGGGCTATCAAGAAGACACAAGCGCGCAGGATGGAGGTAGCAGAGATGAGGATGCTGAGGTGGATGTGTGGACACACGAGGTTAGATCGGATTAGAAATGTGGTTTTTAAGGAAATGTTAGGAGTAACTTGTATATCGGAGAAGATTAAGGAGGGGAGATTGAGATGGTTTGGGCATGTGAAGCGGAGGGAAACGACGGCACCAGTTAGAGTAGTGGAAACTCTTACTGTGGAGGGGAGGAGAGGAAGAGGCAGACCCAAACTGACATGGGATGAGCAGATCAGGCATGATTTACTAGAGTTGCATCTTTCTGAGGACATGGTCCAAGATAGGACTTCGTGGAGGCGTAGGATTAGGGTTAAGGAACCCTAGAGGACATGGCAGTAAGCTCTTAGGTGTATTTCAGGGACGTAGGTTTTTCTTATTCTTTAAGTGACTTTTCCGGTGATTACCTTCTTGTGTTTATGCATAAATAATGTGGTAGGCTATTTTACATGATTTACAATATATTGTGCCACTCTGTTCACTTTCTTGGTATGGGCGACTTCTTATTTCTATATTCTTTCTATACTCTTTGACTTGGTGTGTTTGTTTGCTATTCGTTTTTCGAGTCGAGGGTCTCTCTGGAAGCAGCCTCTCTATCCCTATGGATAGAGGCAAGGTCTGTCTACATCCCACCCTCCCCAGACCCTATAACTAGCTTTGCTATTTGTGGGATTTACTGGGTATGGTTGTTGTTGTTGTTGTATTTCATACATTTTGACCCAAACACACACTCACATGCTGGTGGTTTTTTACTCCTTATCACCTCTTCCAAGCACCATTCTAAATCTGTATCACAAATTCACAATCACAATGACTCCTTAATATACCATATAAAGGCAACCAGTTTCATGACCATTCCTATTATGTTCTTTTGTTTGTGACAAGCTTCATAAGTTTATAAAGGAGACATCATATAAAAGTTCTATTTAATTATGCACAACAATGACTACAAGAAACCAACAACAAAACATCTCTACTTGACATTCAGAGCAAGAGCCTGATTATGATTACCACCATTCTGACATCTTTGCCGAGGTAGCCGGCGCGTCCTCCTCCCCCACCCTTCAAGACTCTTCTCCAACGACATTTCCATACAAATACTCCGCTCCCCACCCCCAGCCGCTGGCGGCGGTGTGTTGCACGAGGGTTCCACTGCTACCAACCGCCGCCTGCCCCTACCGTTCCTAGCTGCAGCTTTCCTTTTAGACGAACTAGACTGCCAAGACACACCTGTAGCAGAAAGCGCCTCTTCGAATATTTGAAGATCTTCGGTCACTTCCCGCCTTGATAACGAAACAATGCTCGGCAGTATATCTTTCTGAAAATCTTTCCTGTGACGTCCCCGCTTTCCTTGTCCTTTTCTAGCTGTCCTTTTCGACAAGCAGCCATTTTCGTCTTCTTTCTGTTCCTCCACGATCACCGGTTCATAGTTAACGTATTTTTCTTCAGTATCTTCAAGTTTCAGTGTCATGTACTCAAAGTAATCCATGCCGTCAGGTATAGAATTTTTGTTTTTCTTTAAATCGTTAGATGTAATAACCTCAGCAAACCAAAGCAAAGTGTCGCTGTCACTGGATGGTGGCTTGGAGAATGAAATGGATACAATAGCCTCAGCTGCACCCTTAACAAGATCCGTATACGTATCATCCATGGATCCATCATCCGGGTCGGGTTCAAGAACTGCTGGAGCTTCTAAGTCTATCTCCATTGTAGCAATCTTGACAACCGACTCAGGGAAAGACGGTGCTGCTGGAGAACCATCTTCTTCATCAAGAGATAAGTTTAAATCGATATGACGCTTAATATCCTTCGATTCACAACGAGTTTCAGCTTTTTTGTCGATAATCGGTACGCCAAGGATTTTCGGAACGCTCTTGGTATCATCATTTTTTTCTTTGTTAACGTTACGCGTATCGTTACTATCTGCATTTTCGGTTTTCTTGAAAAACTGCTGAGAATGATTCTGCAACGAATCCAAGTTAATATGATGAACTTTTGTTTGGATCTGTTCGGTCTGCACACACGGTTTTGATGTAAGCCAAGGTGGCAGTCTTTGTTCAGGTGTTTCACGGTTTTTCCACATGTCGAGAAACGTGTGTTTATCTCGCGCACGACTTTCTTCAAGATTGTTCGGTACAGAATCTTTGGTACTGGAACCATTAAGAAAACCTAAGTCAACAAACGCGTTTTGACCCGTTGACTTTTTAGTAGTTAACCTTGAAGTGCCATCAAAGAACCCCGGGGTTTGACTTGTTGAACCGAAGGAGTTAAGCCAATTGTTGTGATGAAAAGTAGTGTTTCTGTTTCTCCATGGTAAAACAAAAGATGACGTGTGGTTTCTTTCACCGATTTCTATACCAAATAACGTTCTTTTTGTAGATGATTCCCGCTTTTGTGTTTCCTCTACAACACGATCGGTTTTGCTTCTGTTACTAAAGAACGCTGAAAAAGCCGTTTCCCGGTCCTCAACCTGGATCGGTTCATTCAAGTCAGCCAAGTTAAAAGCTTTCCCTTTGTTACTCGTGTCCACGTCAGCAGGCGCTTCCAGGTCAATTACTCTTCGTTCAGAAACACAACTTTTCGAAATGGGAGGATTGAACTCTTGTAATGCACTTTTCCCCTTAATAGAATCCATAGGAGAAAACGTATTGTCGGTTCCTGAAGTAGACACTCGACTAAAACTCGTGTTCATTTGAGGAAAACTAGACGGTACTTGATTTAGAAAATGACCCATGTTTAATGATTCTGTGGATACGGGATTCATCAAATCTTTCTGTCTTTTATACAACCGATGAAGTTCTTGGAGCTGGAATGAAAGGAAACACCATAAATATATTAAATGCTAGAGTTAGTAACTCGGATAACAAGATTTAACAAAATACGCCAAAAAAGATACAAACCTGATGCTTGAAGATTGTTTCTTGCTTTAAAATAGTTTGCCTAATCTGCTCTTTGAAGTATCCGTTGTATCCATCCATGGCTTGTGTTGATAGAAAGTAGTCGTAATGCTGGCTGTTTCCAGGGGGAGGAATCTTGTGACTTCTGTCATCATGATATAGATCCCAAACACTATTGTGAAAACCGTTGTTTAGATCCGTCATAGAACCTGGAAAATAAGCTTTAGATTGTACTTTGGCTCCCATTTCTGCAACCAGATTAAGAAACAAACAAGTTCATATCAACAAAAAGTTTACTTTATGAGTGTTCTATTTTATTTTGGCAACCAAGTCATTCAAGAAAAAAGGAAGTCTACAAAAATTGGCGTAGGCCATATTATACAAAGAGCACACGGTATTCTTTAGTAAAAGGCGAAAAATTAGTTCGCTATTTGCTCATTTGCATTGCTACGTGCTAATTTTTTACAACATGCTTGAGTTTTCGGTGCAAACTAACGGTTAGTTTTACAAAAACGCTAAATGATGAACCTTGTTACAAATTATCGGTTAGTTTTAATCTTGCAAGCAGGCTATACATCCGTGTTTAGAGATATGTGACAGCGTTCTGCCCCAAATTCGATTATGCACACCGTCCTAATATGTTTTGTTGCGCAAAAAAAACCATTGTTTTTTGCAAAAGTGGAAAACAAGTTATGTTAAACTAACAACATTGACCAGAATATCCGAAGCACGACGTTATTTGATTGAAACAAACCATCATTTCAGCAAAATACGCGAATGAAAGTAGGAAAAACGATTCACTATGAACAAGTGAAGCTATGTATGATGAAGCTTTCTGCATTCAAATCTCCGTATATCATCCAACACCTCTCATGTTTACAAATTATGGCTGTAATTTTGGTACTTTGACCACCAAAATAAAAGTCAACTCACAGTGAAAAAATCACACATAATAACCATGTACAGTTCCTTACCCTTTGTGTACGGTAAGTGAACCACTCTTTGGACCGATCGAACATCATACACAAACTAAAAACTATAATATTAAAATCAACAAGCAGACACAAAGAGTCATAACAACAAGCATTGAACAAATCGAAAACACTACAAATTAAAAAAAATAACCTAAATCAATAAATTCTACACTCAATTAAATCACAAAACAGTAAAATCACAACAAATTCTATAAAATTAAAGAAGAATACCTTCTCGTCCTCCACCAAATCGTGAAAATCTTCAGCTCAACGAACTCGATTTCGTCAAATTATCCAAAATTGAAACATAATAATCAATTAATCAAACAACTGTGTTAACGATAAAAGGAAGAACATAATCTAGTTTTTAAGATGAACAGGTACGAGAAAAGGAGAGAGATCCCTCTCTCTCTCTCTCAAAATCTGTGTGAGTTTCTCTCTCTAGAGATGAAAATGAAAATGAAAATGATGAAGAAGGGAAGGTGGTGTTGAGTGATATTAAATGGGAAGTAAATTGTTGTGATTCGATGATTCGCTGATTTTCCCATTTGGCAAATCTAATCTAGAAAAAGAATTTTGGAAATTGGTTATGGGGTTTTGGGCAGGCAGGCAAATATATGTAGAAAGAGAAAGATGTATTTATGTATCTATATGTCACCTATCATTCATCACTTCTAGATTCCTTCCCAATCCCATCTTTTTTTCTTTTTCATATCTTTTTCTATACATAATATAATCAATTTATCTATAAAAACCACTATAAATACATAGGGTAAAATAAACAAAAAGAGTAGGAAGAATTTAGTTTATTGATCTTAAAATTTGAAGGGTTGATATTAATTTAAAAAAAGAGTAAATTACAAGTTTTGTCATTTATGTTTACATCAAATTTCAGGCACTGTTCTTTTGGCCAAAAGTTGACAGGCGGTGTCCTTTACCTTTCAAAATCTTACACGTTTTGTCCTTTAGGCCAAACTTGGTTAGAAATCTCAGTTAAAAAATATCATGTGCAATGCACATGAGGGTAAAATGGTCATTCCCTCTTAACTCTTTTAATTCCCCATTTATAACCCACATCAAGCCCTGACCAACCCAAATTCATCTCTTCAATTTATTTGTCATCAAATTGAGGTTTTCTTCATCCTCCAAATCGATCATGGTTTTCTGCTATTGTGGAAGATAGTGTTTGGAAGCGATTATAATTATGAAACTTGATGTTTGAGAACAATAAATTGGATTATTTGAAGAGCTATTATTAAATAACAATGGTTTGTTTTCCAGGAGGCTATCTAACGTACTAGTGCAACTAAAATCAGGACAACCAAGCTGCCCACAATTGGACATTTACAGCAGTGCGGATAAAGTCATACCTGCAGGATCAGTTGAGTCTTTCATCGAGGCACACAGAGAATGGGACATGTGGTTAGATCACGAGTTATACACGACTCTGCTCTCACAGTTTTTCAAAGACTGCGTGCTTGAATCTCGCAGACATAATTTAAACGGTGATGACGTGTTGACAACAACCTTGGTTCTTTAAATTTTTTACTGCTAATCTGATTCTTTAAATCACTATTCGATTAAGTTCAAATATTTATAAGTGTATTTCGGGAGATACATTATTTCCTGTTTATAAGTAAATACGTTTTGTTTCATATAAATTTTTATGTTTTCTTGTATATATCAAACCTACCCTATATTGTAAATAAAATCTTCGTTTACATTGCTAAATTTGGTATTAGTTGGTCACGGTAAGTCCATTTGGGCAGGGCGTGACATGTGAAAACCAAAAGTTTTGAACTCAAAACGGCTAAACTGGCTAACTTGCTTCAATTTAGTCTATTTGACAATTCAACTGTTTTTAAATACCTCAAGGAATGATTGTTATAGCAAAAGTATGAACCGTACGCGAGGCGTTATCAATATGCGAAATTTCCTTTGTAACATGCGATTTCCATTTTTCCTCCGTATTTTTTAGTTCATGCGATTATATATTTGTTGTACATGCGAATTCCTCTAATTTTTGCACATGCGAATTTACTTTTTGAAAGCTAGTACATGAGATTTCTCTTATTTACAATACATGCGATTTTGTCTTTGAAAAACATAACCTGCGATCTACGGTCGCATACGGTTCGTACGTTAAGGCCTCTTGTAATATATATAATAAAATAAAACTATTCGAGACGATCGAGCCAAGCAAACCTTTGCTCGTGCTTGGCTCGTTTACAAACCGAACCAAGCCGATCGGCTCGTTTACAATCGAGCAAAAAATAGAGGGAGCATTTTCCGAGCAAGTGACGAGCGAGCGGTGAGCGACGAGAACTTTGCCCCGCCCTATTCTCTATCCAGTTATCACAACGCTTTAACACACAAAAGTTAAAACCTCTATACTCATTAACAACGCTTAACACACAAAACTTAAAACCCTTTATATTCATTAACCACTTATCATCTCCGTACGTCCACCTCACTCACTCACTCACATTCAAAATTTTATAAGTACATACAACACGCCATCTTCAATTCAAACCCCCCTCCTCCCCCACTAATCAAAACCATCCTCTGAAAACCCTACATCAAAACCCTCTTTCTTGATCTTATACGAACATATTTCACACACAGACCAACTTTCTACGTAAAAGTTTTCAAATTTCTTGTCCGAAAACGGTCATCCTGTCCGAAACCCTCTCTCGGTTCCGCTAGAACATTTTAACCACGACATAAATATGGGTAAGTTTTTAATGATAACATGCAAAAAGTTTTCATTTGTTTTATTATTATTGATTAAATGATATATTTATTAGTTTCTTGATCAAAGATTACAGTTGATATGATATTTCCACAAAACACTAAAGTTTTCTTGAAAAGATTATAGTCACAAGAATTTTGTATAATGATATATATTTATTCAATTTTTGATGATATTTGATGAAATATTTTTCATGAAAAGGTTAAAATAATGATTAATGATTATTTATTTATTTTATAAAGTTTTCATGAAAAGGATTAACGCAAAAGTTTTTTTATTTATTTATCTATTTATTTTATTTTATTATTAATTAATGATAATGATTAATGATTAGTGATAATGATGTTTTAATTTGTTTTGATAACAGGCGAACCCTCCTCCCCACCCCCCTGTCTCGCCTGTAGAATCAGGAGAAAGGGATGTAAACGGCCATGCATCCTCGAAAATTTGTTTGTGAGCAACAATCAGTTTGAAATTTTTAGAAGAAATTGTGTTCATTACATGAACGTGCTCCGTTCTTTTGATGATTTCGACTCCCGGAGAGCATTCGTTGAACAAGTCATTGATGATGCTGCAGCAGCAGAAACATCTTCGTCCGTTATGCTCCCAAGGGCACTTTCAAGTGTTAACGAAGTACGAGCTGCTGTGGCCAGTTTGAGACAGCATATCCGCCAATTCAATGAGGAAGCCGGCGTGGATTCGAATTTCGGGAACATAGTCGAAGAGCTTCAAAATATCATAAACTCAGTTGAAGTGATTGCAGCAGAACTCTTCTTTCAGAAACACAACTTTTTGAAACGAGAGGACTGAACTCTTGTAATGCGCTTTTCCCCTTGATAGGATCCATAGGAGAAACCATACTGTTGGTTCCAGACGTAGATCCTCGACTAAAACTCGCGTTCGTTTGAGGAAAACTGGACAGTACTTGATTTAGAAAATGACCCATGTTTAATGATTCTGTGGATACAGGATTCATCAAATCTTTCTGTCTTTTATACAACCGATGAAGTTCTTGGAGCTAGAATGAAAGGAAACACCATTAATATATTTAAAAAAACATCACAAAATCCAGTGTATCCAAAAAGAAAACAGACCTGATGCTTAAAGATTGTTTCTTGCTTTAAAATAGTTTGCCTAATTTGCTCTTTGCCGTATCCGTTGTATCCATCCATGGCTTGCGTTGTTAGAAAGTAATCGTAATGCTGGTTGTTTCCAGGGGCGGGAATCTTGTGACTTCTGTCATCATGATATAGATCCCAAACACTATTGTGAAAACCGTTGTTTAGATCCGTCATAGATACTGGAAAATAAGCTTTAGATTGTACTTTGGCTCCCATTTCTGCAACTGGATCAAGAAACAAACAAATTCATATCAACAAAAAGTAAACTTTAAGAGTGTTCTACTTTTTTTTTTGGTAACCAAGTCCTTCAAGAAAAAGTCTATAGATATTTACGTAACACACGGTGTTCTTTGGTAAACAGCGCTAAAAAGTTTGCAATTTGCTCAATGCAATGCTTAATTTATACATCATACTTTGGTTTTCAGTACCAATTAATCATTAGTTTCGTGATTGTGCTAAACGATGAACCTTGTTTTTTTTAATCTTGCAAGCAGTCTATACATCCACAGTTAAGAGACATGTAACAGAGTTTTGTCCCAAATTCGATTACGCAGACCATCTTATTATGTCTTGTTGTTGCAAAGAAACCAAACCATTGTTCTTTTTTCAAAACTGGAAAACAAGTTATGTTAAATGAGGTTATATATGATGATGTTTTCTTCACTTAAATCTCCACATAATATTCAACATCTCTAATTTTACAAATTATGGCTGTAATTTTGGTACTTTAACCAAAATAACAGTCAACTCATAGCGAAAGAAATAATCACACACAATAACCATGTACTTTTCCTTACCCTTTGTTTGTACGACCCAAAGTGAACCACTCTTTGGACCGATCGAACTAAGGGCATGTTTGGCTAAGCTTTTTGAAAACAACTTATTGACTTATTGGCTTTTTGGAAAAGTTAGTACGGAGTGACTTTTTGAAAAAGTCACTTTTCCCCTCACATACAACCTGGTTGCCAAACATCATTTTGGAACTTATGACTTTTCAAAAAGCCAATAAGTCAATAAGTTGTTTCAAAAAGCTTAGCCAAACATGCCCTAAAACTACAATAATATTAAAATCAACAAGCAGACACAGAGAGTCATAACAACAAGCATTGAATAAATCGAAAACACTACAAATTAAAAAAAACCTAAATCAATAAATTCTACACTCAATTAAATCACAAAACAGTAAAATCACAACAAATTCTATAAAATTAAAGATGAATACCTGCTCGTCCTCTACCAAATCGTGAAAATCTTTAGCTCAACGAACTCGATTTCGTCAAATTATCCAGAATTCAAACATAATCAATTAATCAAAAAACTCTGTTAACGATAAAAGGGAGAACATAATCTAGTTTTTAAGATGAACAGGTACGAGAAAAGGAGAGAGATCCCTATGTTGGTGTTTCTCTCTCTGTCTCTCTCAAAATCTGTGTGAGTTTCTCTCTCTAGAGATGAAAATGAAAATGAAAATGAAAATGATGAAGAAGGGAAGGTGGTGTTGAGTGATATTAAATGGGAAGTAAATTGTTGTGATTCGATGATTCGCTGATTTTCCCATTTGGCAAATCTAATCTAGAAAAAGAATTTTGGAAATTGGCTAGGCTAGAGGGTATGGGGTTCGTCCCCACACCCGTCGAGCTCCGGCGACGCCGGCAACCCATCCCGTCCCCACCCCCGTCGAGCTCTGTCCCGTCCTCAGCGTCTTGTGCTGGACGTTGGCGACGTTCCAAAACATGTGGGCCCTCCTCCAAAAGTTACCGTTAAATTAAAAAAAATTAATTTACCAAATTAATTCAAAAAGCAACGGTGTGTGTTTGCAGGTACGAGTGGGTGTGGCCGGCCGGTTATTCAGCTCCGGCGACCGGTCAGCTGAACGAGAGGGAGAGTGGAGGTAGTAAGGGAAGGATTGATTCTTGTGTGGTGGTTATTGTTGCCTGTGTGTATAACCGAGAGAGAGAGAGAGAGAGAGGAGTGAAAATGATGTTGTCTGTGTTTGATTTTGTAGGTAAGGTTGGGTTTTGAGAAGATAAGGTTTTTGAGAGGAAAAGGAGTAAAATGTTCAAAGCGGCTGATTAAAATGACAAGGTAGGGTTTGAAGGCTTATATATAGTTAGGTTAAATTGTGTTTTAAGTGGGCTTGGGCCCAAGGCCCACAAGCCCAATCTCGTGCGTTAAATGGCCCGTAATTCCTACGATACCCGTTATCAAAACCCGAACTCTTTCCGTAACGTCGTAATTTATAATTTTAGTATCAAAACACGTATTTTATGTAATGTGTTTTAAATATTAATGAAAATATTTAGTTAATTTATTTGTTAAATGTTAAAAAAAGTAGAAGATTAAAAAAAAAAACATTTAAAAGTGGTGGGGTAGGATCATCTAGGACCATCCTCCCATACCCTCTAGTTTTGTGGGATGGACCATCCTTGGGAGGACTAATATGTGGCACCTACGTGGGATAGACCCTAATTTATCGAATAAAACATCTTTCTTTATTAGATAACTTTTATAGCCACATTTTTCCAAGCCTTCAGTGCTCTACAGCTGGCTTCTATTTTGGCTTTCACATTTTGTTACCTGAAATGCGTTTAAAAACATATTGTCAGTGGAAAATACTGGTGAGTGAATCCCAATTTAATCAAGACAGATTTTATCCTTGTACAGTATTGAGGGCAATCAGCAATTACATTTGTTTATTATTCTACCTTAATTACAACCCACGGTACTGTCGACCCGACTTGTGGTCATGTTGCTACTCACAGTGTAGTAACATATTTTGTATACAAAACCCCAACATACCGACGATAATTGTAGAATTACAAATACTCAATCACTGTTTAATTATAATGTAAAGCATTGAGGTTTTGTAAAATAGTTTGCAAAAAGGTTTACAAAAAGGAGATTACTCACATTGCTAGTTTAGACTTTTCCTGGTGTTTTTCCTGGTTATAATCAAATAATTTAAACAATGCACACACATTAGTATAATAACCCAATATTTACATTAGTTATACCCTCCCCGAGACAGAACTCCAACGACTACGTCGGGCAGAGCCTCGACAGCCGTTACGGAGCACTAGATCAATCTGGCAGCGTATCTAATACGTAACCGGGGGCTATAATATTTACAACGAGGCAGAACTTCGTTAATTAGGGGGTATTATGCCCAGAGATTACTTATACACTATAGAAATTGAGAGAGAGCTTTGAGAAATGAACGACGACAACTGAAGGCTGAAGGCCCTTATTTATAGGTCAGTTCGACCACTCTCTCGCGCCCCGCGAGAGTTTTAATGCAGGTCTTCGCGGCCCGTGAGGCCAGCTAGGGTAGGCCCTAGCTTGGCTGATTCGGCCACTAGGCTCGACACGAGGCTACCATGTGGCAGCCCAGGGGTGTGCCCTGATCTTGAGCTGTCGCGGCCCGCGACGAAACTGGAAGAGGGCTACGCGGCCAGCGAGCGCCCCTCAGAATTTGTTTTTATTTTATTTTTATAAAATTAAAGGTATTAGGGACAGGTTCTCGTATACGGGGTGTGTTTTAAGATATATAGGGATGTTATAAATATATTAGGGTGTCTGAAATAATTTAGGATGGTTGTTATATCCTCCCCACCTTATTTTAGAACTCGTCCTCGAGGTCTACTGGAACAGGTGTGGATATTTCCTCTGCATTTCAGATTCAAGCTCCCATGTGTATTCTGGTCCTCTTTTGGAATCCCATTTTACTTTGACTAAAACTAATCTCTTATGTTTGAGATTCTTGACTTTCCTGTCTTCAATCTGTAGAGGCTTTTCTACGAACTTAAGCTTCTCGTTTACCTCTATATCCTTAAGAAGCACTACTAGTGATTCATCAGCTAAGCACTTTTTGAGATTGCATACATGAAATACATCATGTATTCCTGCCATTTCCTCTAGTAGTTGTAGCTGATATGCTACTGGTCCTATTCTTCTGATAATCTCAAATGGTCCAATATACCTGGGGCTTAGCTTTCCTCTTTTGATGAATCTTACCACTCATTTCCAAGGAGAAACTTTTAACAAGACCTTGTCTCCTACCAGAAATTCCAACGGCTTTCGCCTATTATCAGCATAACTCTTTTGTCGATCGCGTACTGCTTTCAGTCTTTCCTTGACTTGAATGATTTTTTCCGTTGTTTCTTGCACTATTTCTGGTCCAGATAGTTGCTTTTCTCCAATTTCTGCCCAACAGACTGGAGTTCTGCAATTTCGTCCATAAAGTGCTTCAAATGGCGCAACATTGATGCTGGTATGATAGCTGTTATTGTAAGAAAATTCTATTAATGGTAAATGATCGTCCCAATTTCCTCCGAAATCAATTACACAAGCTCTAAGCATGTCTTCCATTGTCTGAATTGTCCTTTCGCTTTGTCCGTCCGTTTGAGGATGATAAGTGGTGCTTAGATTTAGCTTGGTTCCCATTGCTTTTTGGAAACTTGTCCAAAAATGAGAGGTAAAACGGCTATCTCTATCAGAAACAATTGATAAAGGAATACCATGTAATGAAACTATTTCATTTACATACAATTTGGCTAACTATTCCATACTGAAAGTTTCCTTTATTGGTAGGAAATGAGCAGACTTGGTTAACCTATCCACAATCACCCAGATTGTGTCGTTACCTTTTCGTGTCTTGGGTAATTTGGTAACAAATTCCATTGTTATCAATTCCCATTTCCATACAGCCATTTCCAATTGCTGCAACAAACTTGAGGGTTTCTGATGTTCAGCTTTGACCTGTGAACATGTTAGACACTTGGCAGCATAAGCTGCTACATCCTTTTTCATTCCTATCCACCATAAATTCTTTCTTAAGTCTTGATACATTTTATCACTTCCATGATGTATCGTATACTTAGACTTATGGGTTTCTTCTAATATACGGTGGCGTAGGTTTCCTAATTTAGGTATCCACATCCTTTTCTTATGGAATCTCCAAATTCCATCTGTTCCTTGTTCTAATTCCTTAATCATTCCTTTCAATTTCTCAGTATCGTCCTTGATTATTGATTCTTGTGCTTTTCTAATCTGGTCATTTAAATCTACCTGTAGATTTAATTTAAGAGAACGTACTCTTTTTGGCTTTTCGTGATACTTTCGACTTAAAGCATCAGCAACTACGTTAGCCTTTCCTTCATGATACTGGATATTGCAATCATAATCACTGAGAAATTCCATCCAAGGTCTCTGTCTTATATCCAATTCTTTTTGCCCGAAAATGTACCTTAAACTCTTATGATCAGTGAAGACAACAAATTTATTTCCATATAAATAGTGTCTCCAAATCTTAAGGGCAAAAATTATAGCTCCTAACTCTAAATCATGTGTTATATAATTTTCTTCATGATTCTTAAGTTGTCTAGTCGCATAGGCTATAACCTTTTGACGTTGCACTAACACACATCCATAACCTAATTTAGAAGCGTCACAATAGACTTCAAAGTCTTCAGTTCCTTTTGGTAGCGCTAGTATGGGTGCGTCGGTTAATCTTTGCTTAAGAATTCTAAAGGCTTCTTCTTGTTTTGGTCCCCATTCAAACTTAACAGACTTACAGGTTAGCTTAGTCAAGGGAATGACTATTTTGGAAAAATCTCGGATAAATCGTCTATAATAGCCGGCCAATCCTAGGAAACTTCTAACCTCGGTTGGTGACTCAGGGACTTTCCATTTAGTAATTGCCTCAATCTTTGTGGAATACACATGAATTCCTTCGTGATTGACTAAATGTCCAAGAAACTGTACCTCTTCTAACCAAAATTCGCATTTTGAAAATTTAGCATAAAGCTTTTTCTTTTCTCAGCAAATTTAGGAGTGCATGCATATGTGCTGCATGTTCCTCTTTACTCTTAGAGTAAATTAGAATATCATCTATAAAGACAATTATGAATTTATCCAAATATGGCTTACATATTCGGTTCATCATGTCCATAAATGCGGCTGGGGCATTGGTTAAATCAAATGGCATGACAGTAAATTCATAATGGCCATACCTTGTTCTAAAAGCGGTCTTAGGAATGTCCTCTTCCTATACCTTTAATTGATGATATCCTGAGCGTAAATCGATCTTTGAGAAAAATCGAGCTCCTTGTAATTGATCAAACAGATCATCGATTCTCGGTAATGGATATCGATTTTTAATCGTGACCT
Organism: Helianthus tuberosus; assembly: GCA_030545235.1. NCBI lineage: Eukaryota > Viridiplantae > Streptophyta > Magnoliopsida > Asterales > Asteraceae > Helianthus > Helianthus tuberosus. The sequence continues at coordinate 157,157,347 of CM060401.1, read as the reverse complement.
TATTTAATTCACGGTAATAAATGCACATGCGCATTGATCCGTCTTTCTTTTTGACAAACAAGATCGGTGCTCCCCACAGCGATGAGCTTGGCTGTATGAATCCCTTTTCCAACAGTTCGTCTAATTGTTTCTTTAACTCCTGCATTTCTGCAGGTGCCAAACGGTAAGGTGCCTTGGCAATTGGTGTTGTTCCTGGTAGCAGGTAAATTCTGAATTCGACTTCTCTGTCCGGTGGTAGTCCAGGTAATTCTTCTGGGAATACATCTGAAAATTGAGATACTACGGGAATATCTTTTAATTCTTTTCCTTTAGTATTAATGATTATGGAAATCAAATATACTATTGATCCCTTTCTTGCACAACTTGCAGTTTTCATCACAGAGATGAATTTTGTGTGTCTAGTCGGCTTATCTCCTTTAATTGTGATCTTTTCACCTTTTGGTGAATTTACTTGTATTGACTTTTGATCACATAGAATATTGGCTTTATTGGCTACTAACCAATCCATTCCTAATATGATGTCAAATCCTTCCAGATTCATTGGGTAAAGATTTGCAATAAACTTTTGATTTAAAATTTCTATTCTTGCTCCCTGCAAGATTTCAGAAATCTTAATGGTTTCTCCATTTGCTGTTTCTACCAGACACTCTTGTTGAAGTTTAGTTAATGGTTGGTTGAGAAGTTTGCAAAATGAAGTATTAATAAAACTTTGGTTCGCACAAGAGTCAAATAATACTTTAGCAAAAACGTCATTAACTAGAAACGCACCGGCAATCACGTCCGGGATCATCTTTGCTTCTTCTGCAGTAAAAACAAATGCCCTAGCATTCTTAGTAGTCTTGTTGTGCATGGCTAGAGCTAGTTTCGGACATTTTGGTTTGATGTGACCTTTTTCTCCACAGTTGAAGCACACTCCATTACTAGGTTTCTTCCTACAATCTTCCTCCCTGTGTCTTGGTATCTTGCAGTAGTTGCAGTAGGTGGAGCATCTTCCTGAATGCTTTTTCTTACAGGCTTTACAGTAAGGTGTAGAGGTAGAACCTATGTTTTTTCCACGGTTGGAATTACCATAGCGAAATTCCTGGGTAAGCCTTTGAGCTAGGTTCCTCTTCTGGTTTTCTTCTTATGTACGTACCAGTTCATCAGTCAAGGTGTTTGCTAGTTCTACAGCTTCTTCTATGGTTGGTGGTCTAGCTGCCTTGACTACATGTCTAATTTCATCGATTAATCCCCATATGTAACGGGAGATTAATACTGGTTCTGGTGATGCTAGGGTTGGCACTATTCTAGCATATTCAAAGAATGTAGTAGTGTAACCCTTGCTGTCTACTCCAGTCATTCTAAGGTTTAAGAATTTATTGGCTATCTGCTCCTTTTCATTAGGAGGATAGAATTTCCTTTCCATCATATTATTAAACTCAATCCATTCCATACTATATGTTATGTCACTTCCCCTAGCCTGGAGGATAGTGTTCCACCATTCTAGAGCTGCATTTTTAAACAGATTGGAAGCAAACATTATCTTATCCTCTTCTGCACACTTGCTTATTTTTAAGATTGCTTCCGTCTTTTCTATCCAACATAGAGCTGCAATGGCTCTTTCATTGCCCAAGAATTCCATTGGTTTACATGACCAAAATTCTTTATAAGAACAACCATAAGACATGGTTCTTCTTCTTTTTGGAATGGGCACTTGAAGTATTGGTCCATTGTTTACGTTGTGATCAGGTTCAGTATGTGTTCGCTTACTTCCGCTATTACTGTTATTATTATCCGCTTCTCTAACATGTTGGGTAATAGATAGCAGAGCATCTCTAATTCCCTGGGTTACTATGTGTCGAATGGCACTGTTATTTATCTGGTTTTCATTATTCTGGTTTTCCCGATTTGCATTGTCGGCCATCTGAATTTTAAACATTTACCAAGTATTAATATCACGAAACAATATTGAATGCGAATAATCACATAACAACACATTAATCCAAAATCGTCGTCATTGCGACCTTTACTCTATTTTATATTATGCATCTATATCTATTACAAATACAACTGAAATTCAAATTACAATACTAATATGCATCAATAATTGTAAGATTATCTATTCTAGTTTGAGAAAGATTTTTTTTTTCAAAATACTGTAACACCCGTTCCTAAAAATCAAGGTTTAACATATATTTTGCAAAAATAATCATTTAATTAATGATTACACATACATCGGAAAAACGGGTTTGTTAAAAACTTTTACAATTTAAGTGATATACATAATGTAATTTAATTCGCCGTTTAAAATAACGACAAAACAACGTTGCGGAAGCTTTGTTTAACATGTGTTCGGTTCTTGCTCAACGCTTGATCTTCATCCGGAACTCTCGACATTCACCTGTGATCAAAACCAACTTAAAGGTCAGTTTTGATAATTAAATAATTAATATAATGAGGAAATTTGGAAAATCCAACATTAATATCTTGAACCCCAAAACAATAATTAAATTCTGATCTCCACCGTAAATTACGGTGACACCGTAATTTACGGTGGCTCATGAGTTGACCACTCCCTACCGTACAACAGTAGATTAGCACCGTAACACAAATCAGCTCCACCGTAAATTACGGTGGCATCGTAATTTACGGTGGACCCTGCATCCAGCTTTTCCATTTTGCCGTAATTTGACACGAAATCTTTCGTATCTTTCAAACCGCTTATCCGTTTGACCTACCGTTTCTTCCTACATGTTTGAAATTTGATTCTCCATCATATGGAGTTAAAATCTAACATTCGGTTTAACAAAATTTCAGACTTTTAAGTCTTTGGCTTATTACCCTTTTTGCCAACTTTTGACCCGTTCGTGATTTCATCATCAAACTTGTGTATTTGACCTTTATATCTCATATACTTCTTCAACTTATTGTTATCTACCATACTAGATTATAATCTCCGGTTTATTACACAAATTAAACCCGTTTTCGTTTGTATGCTTATTTTGACCCGTTAAGGGTATTTATGCACTAAGGTCCCATAACATCCCTTTTTTACTTATCTTAAGGATTTAATCTACGAAAACACTTATTTCCAACAACCTTTAAAGGTCGTTTGCCCGGTTTACCCAACAAGGGCATTTTAGTCAACTTTAGCCCCTCATTTACGACGAAGGGCATTTGTTACTTATTTGACCCAAAAAAAATGTATGTTTAACCACAATCATATTTATACGTACCTGGCTCGAGTCAACCTAGTGACCCGTTTCAACACCTTGCTTTTATTACCGATATTCTATGGCGACGCAATTATTCCAAATTACTATTCGCTCCTGTAACACATGACTTGACCACCACATTAGTTGATTTTGTCAAATGACGTTATTCCCACCATTTGACCCGTTCGATCTATATAACCCAACATTTTCATATGTAACTAAAACATGGTTTTTAATTACAAATCACACATCCGAACCATTTCGGATTTTCTCACTAGATCCCTTTCTTTCTAAAGTCAATTTCCTATATTTTTAACCCATTCGGCTTATGCTATGGGTGTCCTTTGAAACTTATTTTACTTTAGTCAATACTTGACTAAATTTCCATTTTTACCCATTTTCCATTACTAGTTACGCTATAAGGTAACTTTAAGAAAACTCTTAAACTATTAACCAATTCATGACTAGTTTACCATTTTGCCTTTTTCACCAATAATCATGGTTTAAAATGTTTCTATTCGTTCCAACCCAATTCGTTTCGTGTTGGACCCCATAATTCGAACCAAATCCTTTGTTGTATTTATCGCCTATAAAATAAACACGTATACTACAAGTAGGTGTAAGTTTTACTTACCTTGCATCCGAAACATGCTTTTACTTCTTATTTGCTTCGTTTGACCCGCTTCCTTTCCAAGCCTCCACCTAGCTTGTCAAGCGTCAAACTATCATCATAATTCGTAAGACGGTTAGTTTAGTCATTATCACATACGACTATTCCATCTTACAAGCTCTATGTCGGAACTACTATCCGACTTCAATATTGGTTTATTTGACTTTCGATAGTCAACTAACTTCAATCATATTACACGCACAATTACGCGTTTCTTTCATAATTTCATTATGTCAACATTCATTCGGGCATTTTAACAAACACCAAATGTGCATAATATCACTTATTTACTAACTAGTTCATAACTAGTTATCTTTACCAAGATTAACATCAAGATTAACATCAAAATTCACCACTATCACTTACGATCAATACTCAAACTTGCAAATTGTTTAAGTGTTTCCCGATTACTAACATGCATGATGATCCTAATCACAATCATATCATCAAATTCATCATATGATTAAAACCCACTTAACCTAGTGTGGTAAATCATTCAATCCATAGCATGTTATGTATGATTTTCACTTAGGGTTTTGTTCCTAAGCAAATATACATCACTAATCTAGCCATAGCTTCTCTAATCCATGCCTAATTCGCGATTAGGATGATTATCCAATTTTTTTACAACTTCAAGATTGTTAGAAATTCGACATACCTTACGATCCCCTTGACTTGGTGACCGTTTCTATGTGTTCAAATCCGAATTTGACCCTTGTTTGATCCCCCAATTGAGGGTTTTGTTGAAGTTTAGGGTTGAGCTCCATGGGAGCTTTCCTGAGATCGATCCAGAACACACATTTGTGTGTGTGTTTGTGTTTTGTTTAGTTAAATAACTTTTCTAGTTATCCCACTTTAACCCCTCGTGTTTGGTTCGTTATTAAGTAGGCCACAACCTACTCATTTTCAACAATATTCCCACTTATTAACTAGGTTTAATATTCCTAGTTAACTTAGCGGGTTCAGGAATATTTATGACTAAGTTTATTTTAAGTCCCGTTAGGTCGGGCCTTCTATAAACTTTATTTCCTCCAAAACCTTATTCTACTTTTATTTAATATTAGGTTTATTTATTTAAAATCCTAATATTCACCGGGTTACTTTTACCACTGACGGTATTTTACCCGTCTTTTAGTATTAACGTGGGTTAATTACCAAACCTATTTTCGGGGTGTTACAAGTCTACCCCCCTTAAAGAGGTTTCGTCCTCGAAACCTTTTCTTACATAATTCATTGAGTTTAAACTCAATGTATTTGATCCGAGATTTCATTTAAACATTACTTATACTTTTAACCAATTATTAGTATGACCAGATAAGCATGGTAACATCTTTTTGGTCACTAATTGTCTATGTATCTCATACGACACAGTGCAACTCGGAATAACGTGATCTCGTTATTTCCACTAGTTTAGTTACTTAGCGATATTCATCACTTTCATATACTATCGAATTCTTTATGGATCCGTTACTTTGACCCGTTTAAAAGGTCTTTAGTGAAATCTTTCACCCTTAGCAACAATTTCTTTTGTTTTCAAATTCATTTATTCGGTTTAGTTATACCGAATGCACCTCTTACAAGCAACCAACTTACTTAAATGACCTTAACCGGTCTCACTAACTAGACTTATTAGTCCAGTTGCTTGTTACCACTCACTTGGTGATAATGTGATTCCACTTCACATTACATTTCTTGACCGTGATCGTGTCACGTCATGTTTAATTTATATCAACTTTTCATTTTCGAAAATACCACTTTTTCGAATATATCGTCTTGCACCTATCGATGTTAAGACCCATACTCTTTGATATTTGTTATTTCCAAATTCGTCTTATAGTATTCATATTTGTTAAAACATTGTTTCTTACTAAAACTGAATTTTAGTTTAACGTTTTTCCTTTTTAACTATGTCAATTACTAATATTAAGGAAATTGACAACCCATAATTTATTCTTTTCCGTTCTCATTTTACGCGGGGAATTATGACTAGTTCCCTTGCTTTACACTATTGACCCGTAAGTTCTTTCACTTAGCCTCATAGGCTATTTCTTTAAAATTTTCACCTTTCTAAGGTGAGATATTAACAACTCGTTTCCTTCTCTTTATGACCCGAGGGTCTTTTTGGTCCCGTAGACCTTAACACTGTGTTTAATCCCGTAGGTTATGATGATCCCGTAGATCATCTTTTATTCTTGTCTATATTCAAATGTATATATACATATATAGCTTCAAGGCATCTCTTATTATGTTTGGAATCGTTTATTTTCGCTCTTGAACCTAAATTGACCTTGACCGTAGTCTAAGGCTTCATTTGTTTACTTCCGGACTAATTCTCCGACTTTATGACTTCTGACGTTATTTACGCGTCAGTTTGTTCTACGCTTACCGTTTCCCGCTTGTGTTTACTCATGTCATCCGGCATGATATTATATTCGACCCGTTCAACTTTAAATTAGCTGAACATAATTTATTCAAAATTTCTATTTACTTCATCTTGTCGTCTTTTAGTTATGACTCAAAACCTGAGTCTTTTAACTTTCCATCCGAGTTCCCGTTTCTCGGTCTACGCATGTGTTTAATTCTTACCCATCAACCGGGTGTTTTACCGAAGTCGTTATTATTGCAACCCTACCGGTATGCATTAAGACTTCGCTTCAATCTTACATTCCAACTTTGTCTTTAAGATTGACGTTTTACAAAAACGACCCGTTAAGGGACATATTTTGCATTTTCCGGGTTCGAGTGTAAGTACACTACCTCCCAATGCTTGTCTAAATCATTTTACATGCTTGCGTTTTCTGGGTTCGAGTGTAAGTGCACTCCCTCCCAATACTTGTCTAAATCATTTTACATGCTTGCGTTTTCTGGGTTCAGTGAGCACGGCCCCGTGTTCAGGATCTGTATCTGGGCGTTTTAATTAAATTTACTGATTTCGTTGAGCACGGGGCGTGTTCAGTGAGCACGGCCCGTGGTCAAGCTTCTGTTACTGGGTGTTTTTATGAAAATGCTGGACACGGCCCCGTGTTCAGTGAACACGGCCCCGTGTACAGGTTACTGTAAATGCAAATCTAAACTAAAATGCAGAAAAAAATGCGCGCGTTTTAAAAAATTTTTGAAAAACGGATTAGGCCGTCGATTTTAAGCTTTCTTAAAATCCTTCTGTCCCCGGCAACGACGCCAAAAACTTGATGTGCGTATGAAGTGTCGTATATATTAGGTGTATATTTTAAGCCCTTTTTTAACACTTATTTTAGCCAAGTTTTAAATTTATAAAACACGATATTTCACTAACACTAAACACACATATGGGCAAGTGCACCCATCGTTGAGCGTTGTATAGTGTTGGTAAGATACCGAGGTCGTCCAAGGACACAAGAGCTTTTAGTACCGGTTTATCCTCAACGTCTAATCAAAATAAAAAGTTTAGAGAAAATGTTTTAAGCTAAGAAAAATAAAAAACTAACTAAAATGTTGAAAAATAAAAATAAAAGAAAAACAGATAGACAACATGAATCACTTGGCTCTGACTCGTATCTAGTATAACCTTTGATTATTTCCGCACTTTTGCACATAATTAAGAGATTATCTTAGTTATTGTAGTAGGCCCCTCTTTTGAAGGTGACGTTACCCTCACCCCAGTAGTTTGAGTCAGCAAGGATACAATCCTAAAAGGGTGGATTATTGGAAGATAATGAATTAAGTTATTAATGCAGTATTGTGGTAGGCCCCGCTTTTGGCGGTGACGTTACTCTCGGCTAAGTAGTCTGAGTCAGCAGGGATACAGTCCTAAATAGCCGGGTTATAGTATTAATAGTAGTTAACTTATGAGGGGGTCAAAGAGTTTGGACCCCCGCCATCCAATACCGTGAAGTATTGAAGGAGGTCCTGCTAAATTTGACCCAGGTCCATTGCAGGACCTCTAAACGCTGAACAATGGCAAGACCTTTACCAAATCATTCCCTTAACCCCCGACCAGGTAGCCAACATACCTCCATATAGACCGTGGAGATATGAATGGTGAAAATCCTTTATTTTATATAGACAGTAAAATAATGCCAAGACACCACGGACAAACGATAAGGAAAGATCACCTTCAACATAAGTAACTAGTTATTAAAGTCATTAATACAAAACCAAATAAAAAGTGCAAAAGATTAGAAATAAAAAGTATTATACTAGACACTTTGTCTTCACCAAGTGATGTAAGAGACTTAGGCAAACATGGCCTTGATTGTCAAGAACTCTTACGATCAATCTTGGATCCCGAGACGACTCACACACTCTACGATGGACAATGGATGATGGTGGTGGATGATGGTGTTGTGATGGTGGTGGGTGGTGGATGAAGTGTGAGAGAGGTGGTGTGCCAAGGGATGAGTTGAAATGAATCCAAGCACTCCTATTTATAGGCTGAACAGAGAGCTGGGCACGGCCCCGTGTCCGCTGGGCATGGCCCCGTGCCCGTCTGACACTCTCTCTCCTCATTAATTGTAATTCGCAATTACAATTAATGCGCCTGCTGTACTTTCGCCACGCCCCCGTGTCCGCTGGGCACGGCCCCGTGGTGGGCAATAGAAGCTTCTATAGGTTTGTCTTTTCTGCTGCTTCTTGGGCACGACCCCGTGCTGGCTGAACACGGGGCGTGTTCAGTCTTCTGACTTCTCTATTTTGCTTTGGAAGGTGTCGTTGAGGGGTCGGGCAGTCCACTAATGTTCCTTTCCTTGTATTTATGTTGGAATTAGCTGTCTTTTTGCTTCTTTTGTGTTTTTGAGCTCATTTAATCCTGAAAATACAAAAGGAAGACAAAAACACTCTTTTTCCAATATTAGTACTTAAAAAGGGTTAGTTTTATGCCTTATTTGATGTAATTTATATGTTGCATTTTACACACATCAAATACCCCCACACTTGAACTTTTGCTTGTCCTCAAGCAAAACTCTTTAATATGTGGCTTACACTCCCAAATGGAATAGGTAGAAGAGAAGGTTTTGGGCTTGTCGTAGAGTGTCGGGATATCCAAGATCCTTTTGGGTTTTATCTTTATTTATTTACAATTCTATTCGTAATGATTTATTTAGAACGTTTCATAGGAGAAATTACTTATTTGGGCATAACATGCCTTTTTTAAAATTCCATTTATATACAAGTTCACATACCTCACGGGAGAAATCACTCACACTCGGCCGAAGGTGTATTTTTAGTGAATCACTCGAGAGCGGTGTGGAACTTATTCCTACCATAAACTTGCCAAGCAATCAATCCTCCTCCTTTTTAACTTTTATACCTTTGTAAATATCAAGAGGACTTTTGTGGGTTAAGGGTTAGGCTTGGGTTAAAGGTAGGTGGTTGGGTTAGTGGTTAGTAGAAAAAGGGCGAAAAGCGTAACAAGTGTCAGTTTTCGTAAGATTTTCTATTTTTGCAACTTTTTATTTTGATGAAGCTTTTATTCAAACAAAGTTATTTTTGATGAACTTGTTTGTTTTTTCTTTTTGCTTCATCAACAACACACATTTTTTTTTTGATCATACGGAAAACCGGACTTGTTACTAAAACAAAGGGTTAAAAATAAAAAGGTTTTTTTGGTGGGAAAAAGGGTTTTTGGTTTGGGTGATGAAATGAAAAGGTTTAGGCTCAAAGGGGCTAACTAGGGGGATTTTTGGGTAGGTGGTAAAAGAAAAAGAAAAATAATGGTGTAAAAATAAAAAGGGTTAGTCCTAATGCCTCCATCATTTACTTACTCGGGTTTAAGTTGATAAGGACCGGGAATGTATCGTCATGGCAAGTTCTAGAGTCGTAAGAACCAAGCGGCTATTCACACAAGAAACGAAAAATGAGCATTTAGTTTTAATGATATGTAATTGTGCTCAATAAAGGCTCAAAACTCACTTTTGTGGGAATGGGTTTTTATGTGATCAAGTATATATAATCAAATTTTAACTAAGTTTGCTATGCCTTTTCATAATTTTCTTATGTTGGTTCTTTTTATCACTACGCTATCGGTTGTAAATTTGTAAAGATATAACCTTTTTGAGAACTTGAATTTCCCAAGTTAAACCTAGACAGGTAAAAAAATGAAATTTTTGAAAAAAATTTGGGGTGATTAGCGGTTCCAATAGAGTTTTGTGTAAGGCTTGTATTTAGGACTTGCAAAAATCAAGGTTTTAGCATCCCCCCCCCCCACACTTAAATTACACATTGTCCTCAATGTGTCCCAAAAATAAATTTTTAGGTTGATTAGATGTGTAAAATAGTGTTTAAAAAGCAAAGGTTTATGTTACTGGTAGTCTGGACACGGCCCCGTGTCCACTGGACACGACCCCGTGGCGAACTGCCAGTAACGAGAACTTACAGAAGGTGAACACGGCCCCGTGTCCACTGGACACGGCCACGTGTCTGACAAAAATCTGCAGGTCTGTAGCCAAACAGCAGGTCTGGGAGGTGAGCACGGGGGCGTGTTGGCTGGACACGTCCCCGTGTGGACAGTCTGAAAGCCTGAAAAACAGGTTTCTTCTCCGGTTTTTCCATCCTGGTCCTATAAGTGCTGAGGCTTAGCACCCCAAGCCTTGGTTTGTACCTGTTTCATCACTTAATACCACACCAAGCAACACAAACATCCTAAATTACCATAGTTAATTGTTCCAAGCATAAAGTAAAAGAAAAAGAAAAATAAAATGCAGAAAATAGTTAGGAAAAGTAAATTGTCTAACACTTGGCATGCAGGCCATCAATTGTTCAAGATTGCATAGGGTTAACCTGGGGAGTCATCCATCAGCCGCTTCCTCCTGCTCCTACTCCATGTCCTCATCGCTATCATCACCTCCATCCCCATGCCCCGCCATATACTCCCGAATGCTTCCGATATCATCTTGTATATCGTTGATGTTGCGTTCAATAGCTCCGACCCGGTGGTATGTGTTGTTGGCTAGGTTGTAGGCGTTCCTGGTACACATGAGGTTTTCCTGCATAAGATCATGTAAGCTTTGAAAATTAGGAAAACCGCCTCCTTGTGAGGAGGATTGACCCGGATCACCGTGGGGTTGATATTGGTAGTGGGGAGGTGGTGCGTGAAGAACTAGGGCCTCCTGTGGGTTCCATGCATAACCTTGCGTCCTTTGGAAACTCACCGTTCCGTCTTCTGCCTCATAAAGTAAGTTCATGGCTCGGCAAATGTGGTAATCTACTCGTCCCGACCATGGGCTTCTTTCAAAGGACCTTGGAATTCGTGTGTAATGCTTGAAAAGACGGTACACCCATCCTCCGAAGAAGATAGGCGTTGGAGCGCGGGCAAGGTGGTTGAGATGCATGTTTCGTAACAGGAGATATGGAACATCGAGGGGCTTCTAGTTGTTGATACAGTGAAGGACAACCAAATCTTTCAACCCTACAACGCCGCTACTGTCGTGACGTTGGTTTAGAGAGTAGGAGAGAAGCCTGTGAATGTAGCGATAGAGCGGATCCCTTAGCTTCGTACTCTTGGTGCTACTAGAGTTGTAGATTCCTTCACCGATTTGAGCCCATGCAGCTTGTCGTTCATTTTCATCCAAGTCTCGTAATCCTCCGGTATTTTCTTCGTTTCCCGATTCCTCCTCTTGGTATAGTCCTATTATGGCTCCAAACTGTGCCATGGAGATCGAGTACATTGTCCCGCCACACCTAAATGCAACCCCTTCATTGTCGAAAGGGTCACACCTTGAAGTGAAGGTAAAAGTACTGTACAACTCCATGGTGCATTGATGCACCGACCGAAGCCGAGTGTTTAATGCAACAGCTAGTGGTCCCGTAACGATGTTGTTGAATCGGTCCAGCTGGTTTACCAAGGTTAACAGGTCCGTGCAAGCTCTCCTGGGGTACTCTTCGGGTCTTGTTTGAAGAATCTCATACCTTGCTCTTGCATCAAGCTCCCTTGCATTGAACCTAGTGAACTTTGCCATCTGAAAGAATACACCAAAAGTTAGCACGAGACAATTAGATTTTTAAAGAAACTGCAAACAGTGGCTGGACACGACCCCGTGTCCAGCGGACACGGCCCCGTGTCCAGAGGTCTGTTACTCAAAAACTTCATTTTTCGACCCGGTTTTGAAAACTTGAAATTTTTTGGTCCCATAGGTGCGGTTTCCCCCGAAAATGAAGCCCTAAACACCGTTTTTCCCAAAATATCCCGTTTACCCCATCAATTTCATCTTTTTCGGTTCAAAAACAAGGGTTTGGGGTTTTTGTAAGAAATCGGGTGAATCTATGAATAATCCAAGTGTATTTACTTTCCTTAAAACTAATCTAACTAAATGCAAACAGATCTAAACAAAAATTTGAGGTTTGATCCGGATGAACTTCAAGAACCCTAGATTTTTCCCCAAATTTTTTGTGTTTTAACTACATGCAAGTAACTAATCTAACTACTAAGAGTGATAGAATCATACCTTGATGTTGTTAGATCGATAGGAGACGTCGAAATTTCGCGAAAAATCGCCTGGAACCAGAGCTTTTGTGGGGAAACGGGGCGTGTGGAATGAAGAAACTGTTTTGAAAAAGGGGTTTTATCCCGTCTGCAGCGCGAACACGGCCCCGTGTCCAGCGGAGACGGCCTCGTGCCGAGCGAAAGTTTTTTTTTTTTTTTTTAAGTGCTCGTGTGAGTGCCCCCTTTTCCCATAAGCTATGGTTAGAAAACTTACCGTTTTATTTTGTCGTCTCAATCGTTCGTAACTTACCAGGCATGATGTTTTTATTCTTCCACTGTTTGAAGCGAGATTTCTTCTTCCTCATCCTCAATAAATCCTTGATAGAGTTTCATCCGTTGACCATTGACTTTAAATGGTGGCCCATTTCGAGATTTAATTTCTACTGCACCATGTGGAAAAATGTGGGTGACGGAAAAAGGTCCTGACCACCTAGACTTTAATTAACAGGAAACAATCGAAGTCGTGAATTAAACAAAAGAACTAAATCTCCTACCCGAAATTCATTAGGTTTAATATGTTTGTCATGCAAATTTTTCATTCTTTCCTTATAAATTTCAGAGTTTGAGTATGCATAATTCCTAAGCTCGTCTAATTCATTTATTTGACAAAATCGATTTTTACCAGCAAATTCTAGATCTAAGTTTACATTTTTTATTGCCCAGTAGGCTTTGTGTGCAATTTCTACTGGCAAATGACAACTTTTTCCATAGACTAGCTTATATGGGGTTGTACCTATCGTTGTTTTATAAGCAGTTCGAAAAGCCCATAAAGCATCGTCTAATTTATCTGCCCATTCCTTTTTATTTATCCCTACGGTTTTTTCGAGTATTCGTTTTAAACCTCTATTAGTCACTTCGGCTTGCCCGTTTGTTTGAGGATGATATGCTGTTGAAACCCGGTGATAGACCCCATATCTTGTTAAAAAAAATTCAAGTTGATGGTTGCAAAAATGGGTACCTCTATCACTTATTAAAGCTTTAGGTGTGCCAAAACGAGAGAATAATTTTTTCAGAAATCTTACCACGACTCTTCCATCATTTGTTGGAAGTGCCTCGGCCTCGGCCCATTTAGACAAGTAATCTACTGCCACAAGTATATATTTGTTTCCTTTCGATGGTGGGAAAGGTCCCATAAAGTCGAGTCCCCACACATCAAAAATTTCACAAACAAGAATGCCATTTTGTGGCATTTCATTTTTGGAAGAAATATTACCTGTTCTTTGGCAAGCATCACATGTCTTTACAAGATTTTGAGCATCTTTGTAAATGGTTGGCCAATAAAATCCTGAATCGAATACCTTTCGTGCGGTACTGGCAGCACCATGATGTCCTCCGTATGGACCATCATGACAATGGCGGAGAATTCTTCGTGCTTCACCACCATGTACGCATCGTCGGACGAGTTGGTCAGCACACATTTTGAAAAGATATGGATCTTCCCAAAAGTAGTGTTTCACATTGGCAAAGAATTTTTTTCTTTGATGATGTGGCCATCCTTTTGCGACTATACCGCTAGCTAGGTAGTTAGCATAGTCGGCGTACCATGGTTCTTCCTTATATTCCACCATTTCCAGGGACTCAGTTGGAAATTTTTCGTTGATTTGCTCGTCCCTGGTTGCCTCTAAAGCTGGGTCTTCTAAGCGTGAAAGATGATCTGCTGCGGTATTTTCTGCTCCTCTTTTGTCCTTGATTTCAATGTCAAATTCTTGGAGGAGTAGAATCCACCTAATCAAACGTGGTTTTGCGTCTTGCTTCTTGAAGAGATATCGAATGGCTGCATGGTCTGTATAGACTATAGTTTTAGAAAGAACAAGATAAGAACGAAATTTATCAAAAGCAAATACCACAGCTAGTAACTCTTTTTCAGTTGTTGTGTAATTTTCTTGTGCATCATTAAGTGTTTTACTAGCATAATAGATTGGGTGGAAATGCTTTTCTTTTCTCTGTCCCAAGACAGCTCCAACTGCAAAGTCACTGGCATCACACATGATTTCGAAAGGAAATTTCCAATCAGGCGCTATCATGATAGGTGCACTGACTAGCATTTCCTTTAGGGTAAGAAATGCTTGATTGCAATCATTGTCAAAGATGAATGGAGCATCTTTTTCAAGCAATTTTGTTAGAGGCCTTGAGATTTTTGAAAAGTCTATGATAAATCGCCTATAAAATCCGGCATGCCCTAGGAAACTTCTGATAGCTCTTACGGAGGATGGAGGTGGTAATCTAGAAATGGTATCTATTTTGGCTCGATCCACCTCCATTCCTTCGCTTGAGATTTTGTGACCGAGTACTATTCCCTCCGTTACCATGAAATGGCATTTTTCCCAATTAAGGGCGAGGTTAGTTTCCTCACATCGGGATAGCATTCGTTCAAGGTTATCGAGGCATTGGTCATATGAATCCCCAAAGATAGAGAAGTCGTCCATGAAGACTTCCATTGTCTTTTCTATCATGTCATGGAAAATAGCTACCATGCAACGTTGGAATGTTGCAGGGGCATTACATAGACCAAACGGCATGCGTCGATAAGCAAAAGTTCCATAGGGACATGTGAAAGTTGTCTTCTCTTGGTCTTCGGGTGCTATCGGGATTTGAAAGTAACCTGAAAAACCGTCCAAGAAACAGTAAAATTTATGACCAGATAATCTTTCTAACATTTGATCAATGAAGGGTAAAGGAAAGTGATCCTTTCTTGTTGCTTCATTTAATCGTCTATAATCTATACATACCCTCCATCCTGTGACGGTTCTCGTTGGTATTAGTTCATTCTTTTCGTTAGTTATTACCGTCATACCTCCTTTCTTTGGAACTACTTGGACGGGACTCACCCAAGGACTATCGGAGATAGGATAGATAAGTCCGGCGTCAAGTAGCTTGATGACTTCGTTTTTAACCACTTCTTGAACATTTGGATTTACACGACGTTGTGGTTGTATGACCGATTTTAGTCATCATTCATCAAAATTTTGTGTGTGCACATAGAAGGACTAATTCCTTTTATGTCAACAAGTTTCCAAGCTATTGCATTTTTGTGTTTTTTCAAAAGATTAACTAATTTTTCTTTTTCTAAGTTATCTAATTTAGAAGAAATAATTACAGGTAACTTACCATCTTTGTCTAGAAAAGCATATTCCAAACCTTTTGGAAGTTCTTTGAGCTCAAGTGGTGGGTCTTTAGGAGACTCCTTATTTGGTTGCTCATTTCGATCAAGAACTTTAAAAGTTTGTTCTATGGCGACCTCTTCTTCAACAAAGTGGTCAATCTCTTCACTTGTATCGGGTGGTTCATCTTTATCTTCAATTAGGGGGTCATTATTACCGAATGGATATTTCATTGATCGTTCGAGATCGACACTTCTTTTAAATGCCCCTAATTGAAGAGGTAGATTATTGAACTTCCGGTTTTTCAAAGCTTCGTGAGTTTTTACAAATGGTCGTCCCAACACTAGAGGAGCGTCATCGAGGATGACAAAGTCGGTTGGGATTACCATTTGATTTGTTTGAACCAAGACATCTTCAACTATACCGATTGATTTTATTACTTTCCGATTGGATAGAAAAATGGGTATTTGAAGTGGAGAAAACTCACTAATACTTAATTTTTCGAAAATGTAGTTAGGCATTATGTTAACACAAAGATCTTTATCGATTGTGACATTACTAATAAACGAATTTTGAAAGAAACATGGAACCGGTGTGATGTTAATTTCAAATGGGTCTTCTTTTATTAGTGAACTTTGATCATTAGTTAACTTAACACTTACCATTTCGTCAATTTTAGTGTTAGTGTTTAACTCTTTTAAAAACTTAGCATGAGTGAGTACTAAACAATGATTTTCGAAAGAAGGTGTCAAGAGATTAATTTCTTCAAAATTAGACTCTTCTTGGATTTTAACGTTGTCGGACTCACCTTTTTCGTTGTTTAACTCATGTGTCGGTTTTTCACTTATTTGTTCTTCCATTTTTACATTTTCCGTTATCTCTTCTTTTTTTAATTCTTCTCTTGCGCGGGACTCCTCTTCCCTTGCGCGAGCTTCTTTTATACATCGATCGATAACTCTAATGTGTTCTAATATCCTATCGGTCACTTCGGTTATAGAAAAAGAATCGGAATTTTCTAAGCTTGAATCCGGTTGTTCGACCCTTTGTTCCTCATAGTACTCATATGAAGTAGATGGTTCGCACCATTGTTCTTCATTGTAAGCATATGATGGATAAGGTTCATAATTTTGTTCTTCATAATACTCATATGAGGTGGGTTGTTCACGCCATGGTTCCTCATAATAAGCATATGAAGGTGGTTGCTCATATCTTGGTTCCTCAAAGTATGAGTAAGAAGGCTCATACCTTGGTTCATCAAAATATGAGTATGAGGGAGGAGGTTCATACCTTTGGTCTTCATAGGATGTGTATGAAGTTGATGGCTCGTACCTGGGCTCCTCATAGTAGGTGTATGAATTGGATGGTTGATATGAGTGATTATTTTGAATCGAACGTGCATTACGACAATTAGTGCAATAATTACCCCTATAATCATCCTCATCATAGGTGTAGTTGTAACCTCCTGAGTATTGATCCATAAGAATCACTCAGCAGACCACAACCGAGTCTCGAGATCAGAAAACAAAAAATAAAAACGGAAACAGATGCTGGACACGGCCCCGTGTTCAGTGAGCACGGCCCCGTGTTCAGGATCTGTATCTGGGCGTTTTAATTAAATTTACTGATTTCGTTGAGCACGGGGCGTGTTCAGTGAGCACGGCCCGTGGTCAAGCTTCTGTTACTGGGTGTTTTTATGAACATGCTGGACACGGCCCCGTGTTCAGTGAACACGGCCCCGTGTACAGGTTACTGTAAATGCAAATCTAAACTAAAATGCAGAAAAAAATGCGCGCGTTTTAAAAAAATTTTGAAAAACTGATTAGGCCGTCGATTTTAAGCTTTCTTAAAATCCTTCTGTCCCCGGCAACGGCGCCAAAAACTTGATGTGCGTATGAAGTGTCGTATATATTAGGTGTATATTTTAAGCCCTTTTTTAACACTTATTTTAGCCAAGTTTTAAATTTATAAAACACGATATTTCACTAACACTAAACACATATATGGGCAAGTGCACCCATCGTTGAGCGTAGTATAGTGTTGGTAAGATACCGAGGTCGTCCAAGGACACAAGAGCTTTTAGTACCGGTTTATCCTCAACGTCTAATCAAAATAAAAAGTTTAGAGGAAATGTTTTAAGCTAAGAAAAATAAAAAACTAACTAAAATACTGAAAAATAAAAATAAAAGAAAAACAGATAGACAAGATGAATCACTTGGCTCCGACTCGTATCTAGTATAACCTTTGATTATTTCCGCACTTTTGCACATAATTAAGAGATTATCTTAGTTATTGTAGTAGGCCCCTCTTTTGAAGGTGACGTTACCCTCAACCCAGTAGTTTGAGTCAGCAAGGATACAATCCTAAAAGGGTGGATTATTGGAAGATAATGAATTAAGTTATTAATGCAGTATTGTGGTAGGCCCCGCTTTTGGCGGTGACGTTACCCTCGGCTAAGTAGTCTGAGTCAGCAGGGATACAGTCCTAAATAGCCGGGTTATAGTATTAATAGTAGTTAACTTATGAGGGGGTCAAAGAGTTTGGACCCCCGCCATCCAATACCGTGAAGTATTGAAGGAGGTCCTGCTAAATTTGACCCAGGTCCATTGCAGGACCTCTAAACGCTGAACAATGGCAAGACCTTTACCAAATCGTTCCCTTAACCCCCGACCAGGTAGCCAACATACCTCCATATAGACCGTGGAGATATGAATGGTGAAAATCCTTTATTTTATATAGACAGTAAAATAATGCCAAGACACCACGGACAAACGATAAGGAAAGATCACCTTCAACATAAGTAACTAGTTATTAAAGTCATTAATACAAAACCAAATAAAAAGTGCAAAAGATTAGAAATAAAAAGTATTATACTAGACACTTTGTCTTCACCAAGTGATGTAAGAGACTTAGGCAAACATGGCCTTGATTGTCAAGAACTCTTACGATCAATCTTGGATCCCGAGACGACTCACACACTCTACGATGGACAATGGATGATGGTGGTGGATGATGGTGTTGTGATGGTGGTGGGTGGTGGATGAAGTGTGAGAGATGTGGTGTGCCAAGGGATGAGTTGAAATGAATCCAAGCACTCCTATTTATAGGCTGAACAGAGAGCTGGGCACGGCCCCGTGCCCGTCTGACACTCTCTCTCCTCATTAATTGTAATTCGCAATTACAATTAATGCGACTGCTGTACTTTCTCCACGCCCCCGTGTCCGCTGGGCACGGCCCCGTGGTGGGCAATAGAAGCTTCTATAGGTTTGTCTTTTCTGCTGCTTCTTGGGCACGACCCCGTGCTGGCTGAGCACGGGGCGTGTTCAGTCTTCTGACTTCTCTATTTTGCTTTGGAAGGTGCCGTTGAGGGGTCGGGCAGTCCACTAATGTTCCTTTCCTTGTATTTATGTTGGAATTAGCTGTCTTTTTGCTTCTTTTGTGTTTTTGAGCTCATTTAATCCTGAAAATACAAAAGGAAGACAAAAACACTCTTTTTTCCAATATTAGTACTTAAAAAGGGTTAGTTTTATGCCTTATTTGATGTAATTTATATGTTGCATTTTACACACATCAACGCTCGTCATATTTCCAGACGAGTCTTTCCCCTATTTGTCTCATCCTCTCACTTCCTTCTAATATCTCCTCACCAAAGGTGCGGAGTTCCTGTATGTTCTCAGTACCCATGGGTGGGGCTGGGGCTGGTATTGGGTTAGGAAACTGGGGCATCGGTTCTTCCTGAGGGTAGGGGTTCTCTAGAATTTCCCTGATATATTGGTCGTTATCATAATAGGGGTCTAGAGGGTCAAGGTCTGGGTAGGGTCCTACTAGATCTTGCATGGGTTCCTCTATTGGGATTGGGTAACGTTGCTGGTAATCCCTGTGGTCGTCAAACCATGGGTCATTGTCTGGGGGATGGGGTGCTGGAATTCTAGGGATTTCAGCTGGATCTAGGTCAGGTAGTGGGTTCTGGTCAGCTAGGTTAATTTCTACTTCCATGGATTAGGTTGGGAATAACTGCAGTGGCTGTGGTGCTATGAGTTGTTCTAGATTAGGGTCGGCAGCTATGGTTGCTAGTATGTGGAAGTTTGCCAGTCTCCTATTGATTATATCATGTGTTTGAGCGTTCATTTCCCTATTCGCGGCTGCTAAAGCTCGCTGCTGCTGAAGTTTTCTCATCCTCTTTCTACGCTCATGAGCTTCTCTGCTGAACCATCCTCTCTTCTTGGGAGGGAATGGCTCTTCAGATTGTGCTTTGAATACGAAAATTCCTTCTTCGGTATCAGTCGAATACCCCGAGGGGGTAGGCTGCGAAGAGGTTCCTTCGTCCCTAGGAGAGTTGGACAGTTGACGGTAAGCTTCTGAAGGTCCTTGATCACTCATACTGTAAACTAACAAATTGTCAAATAACACAAAATAATAATCTACACATATGCACATAGTCTCATTGATTATTTCCTAACAAATTTATAATTTCAATGTTAGCAGAACAGCTCTTTGGCTGAAATTAGTGGCTAAGCCCTGATACCACCTTTTGTCGCAACCCCAGACCCCTGCCTCGGGAGGCGGGCGGCCGCGGCCTACTCAGAGATGGTGGTATCGGTGTTTATCATTATTTGGCAACGGAATTTTCACCAGGACCGTAGTTAGGAAATATTTTATCAGAGTAAACACCACATTTTATATTAATAAACATAATGGGATAAAACCCATGTTTTCATTACAAACATGTTTATAGGGATAGACCCTAATTTATCTAATAAAACATCTTTCTTTATTAGGTAACTTTTATAGCCATATTTTTCCAAGCCTTCAGTGCTCTCAAGCTGGCTTCTATTTTGGCTTTCACATTTTGTTACCTGAAACGCGTTTAAAAACATATTGTCAGTGGAAAATACTGGTGAGTGAATCCCAATTTAATCAAGACAGATTTTATCCTTGTACAGTATTGAGAGCAATCAACAATTACATTTGTTTATTATTCTACCTTAATTACCACCCACGGTAATGTCGACCCGACTTGTGGTCATGTTGCTACTCACAGTGTAGTAACAAATTTTGTATACAAAACCCCAACATACCGACGATAATTGTAGAATTACAAATATTCAATCACTGTTTAATTATAATGTAAAGCATTGAGATTTTGTAAAATAGTTTGCAAAAAGGTTTACATAAAGGAGATTACTCACATTGCTAGTTTAGACTTTTCATGGTGTTTTTCCTGGTTATAATCTAATAATTTAAACAATGCACACGCGCTAGTATAATAACCCAATATTTACATTAGTTATACCATCCCCGAGACAGAACTCCAACGACTACGTCGGGCAGAGCCTCGACAGCCGTTGCGAAGCATTAGATCAATCGGGTAGCGTATCTAATACGTAACCGGGGGTTATAATACTTACAACGAGGCAGAACTTCGTTAATTAGGGGGTATTATGCCCGGAGATTACTTATACACTATAGAAATTGAAAGAGAGCTTTGAGAAATGAACGACGACAACTGAAGGCTGAAGGCCCTTATTTATAGGTCTGTGCGACACCTCTCTCGCGCCCCGCGAGAGTTTTAATGCAGGTCTTCGCGGCCCGCGAGGCCAGCTAGGGTAGGCCCTAGCTTGGCTGATTCGGCCACTAGGCTCGACATGAGGCTGCCACGTGGCAGCTCCGGGGTGCGCCCTGATCTTGAGCTATCGCGGCCCGCGATGAAACTGGAAGAGGGCTACGCAGCCAGCGAGCGCCCCTCAGAATTTGTTTTTATTTTTATAAAATTAAAGGTATTAGGGACCGGTTCTCGTATACGGGGTGTGTTTTAAGACATATAGGGATGTTATAAATATATTAGGGGTGTCGGAAATAATTTAGGAGGGTTGTTATAGTTTGGCCTAAAGGACACAACGTGTAAGATTTTGAAAGGTAAAGGACACCGCCTGTAAGCTTTTGGCCAAAAGGACAACGTCTGAAATTTGATGTAAACATAAAGGACAAAACTTGTAATTTACTCTTTAAAGAAAGTAAAATAGTGGAAGGCCATAAAGATAATCCAATATTTATTAACTTTTTCTCTCCACATGCAAGACATACGCCAATTCCTCTCATCAGATTAAAACGTTCATAACTTTTTCATACGGCATTTTTTAGAAAAACATTTGACCCATAATAGCGAGAGTTTTTTTTTTATCTTTAATATGTATATAATACTGCTAGAAAAAAATAAAATAAATTTTTCATTTTTACTAGGTTATCTTTGCATTTTGATAAAGGTTCTGGTCTTTAGGGATGAGCATTTGGTACCGGGTACCGGTATCGTACCGGTACCAAACCGTACCAGGTATATTGGGTACCAGTACCGGATTCCATTTTCCCCGTTTTTCGGTACCGGTACGCTACCGGTATTTACAAGTAAAAAACCGGTAATTGCCGATACTAATGTTCCCCCTGATACCGGTACTTTCAGTACCGATACCGTGCTCATCCCTACTGGTCATTGTGTCTTTCAACTGGGTTTTGGTCATTACATTTTACAATGGTTTTTATACATTGTATTATTATCAAAACTTATAACACATTGTTAATCTGGGTTATGTCCATTGCGTTTTTATCATAATCTATAACACAATGTATGACACAATGAAGATGGTGTTATATTTGGGTTTTCTATACATTGTGCTTTTCAACTAGGTGGGTTTTCTATACATTGTGTTACAGGTTCTTGGTTCTTGTCATTGTGTTTATTTTGTTTTTCATTTTGTTTTAATTTGTTGTCCCTTGTGTTTTTGTTTTGTTGTCTATTATGTTTTATTATGTTGTTAATTATGTTTTAGTGTGTTTGTCATTTTGTTTTTAGTTTGCTCTACATTGTGTTTTTTGTCTGCTAATTGTGTCTTTTATCTATTGTCATCAATTGTATTTTTAGTCTACTTTCTATTGCGATCTGGTTTGATACTCAT
The DNA here is from genome assembly GCA_030545235.1 of Helianthus tuberosus. NCBI lineage: Eukaryota > Viridiplantae > Streptophyta > Magnoliopsida > Asterales > Asteraceae > Helianthus > Helianthus tuberosus. The sequence goes on along the minus strand of CM060401.1, from coordinate 157,134,980 downwards.
TGTATTTTATGTTATGCTCATTGTAGAATTTAGAGAGGAACGCTCTTTAATCTTCCACTATTGCCAACTTCATCCGTTTATCTTTCCATATAAATTGTAAACACCTTAACCTGGTGTAATCTCAGACGTGTGAACCATTTCTGGTAGTACACATTGCTTCGGTGTTGTGCCTTGAGAGACAGGTGTGTTCGTCCATGAGAAGAGACGAAATTTGTTTTAAGGGACTTGTTTTCGACATGAATGATTAGTCACAACTATCAACAACATTTTGTTTATTCTTCTAGTGATGATCATACAAGAAGTCACGGTGCAACTTCTCGTGGAATACAACAGTTTGAATTGAGAAGACAACGGTTTGAATCAGTTTATTTACATAAAGTTGCATTTTATGCTATTTTTTGTTCGGTCTTATATACGGTATTGTAATATTTATTTTCTAAACGAATAATGAGAATATCGTTATTATTACTTTATTAATAAAAAGTTAACTCAGTTTCATATACTTAGCTCGTGGTTAAACATCGCATTTCATAGTTCACACTCTTCAATGCTCAAACCCGAGTCATAATGTATATTTTTTTTGAACGGCTAATTTCTTTAATCCCATGTAGTCTGTGGGACTTGAACCCAAGACCTTCCCCTTTCAAACCTAGGTGTTTTTAAAGGCATCGCCTTTCTCAATTGACCACCGCCCTATTGGTGAGTCATAATGTATTTGAATTTTGAAGTTAATTTTTTTAAACTCATACTTAAATTCAATTCAATATAAGTAAAGCTCGATTTTGCATACTTCTTTGGCAAGTTGAATTGAAAAAAATAAAATAAAATAAGGAATAAGCCTACAAATCAAGTGTAGGAGTAGACGTCCTGAGAACTTGTCTATTGGTAAATTAGTATGCCCTCAGTGTCGGACCCAGAAATTATTTGATAGGAGTGCGAATGAGGCGTTCAATCATATTTTCAAGGGGTGCGGTTGGGTTTTTTTTTTTGCCTAAAATCTACACTAATTTTTTTTTTCATGTGGTGCGGCCGCCCACCCACGACTGTGGGTGGGGCCGCCGCTATCTACCCTCCCTAGTGGAGACGTAGGTTCGATTCTCACTTGAGCCATTTTCAAGGGACATTTGGGTGAAGGGACGAATCGGGGCTTTAATCCTGGTTTCGAACCTGACGGGGAGCGAGGGTTTACGGATTCCATCCGATTCTTGTGCATCGGAGGGCATGATTTAATGGTGGTCGAGGAGTCGACCTTGAATATAGCTCCGAACAGGGTAGGTTAACACGTGAGATTCTTTATCGTTAAAAAGAAATGTGTACTACTAGACGGACCAACCACCAAGATCATACTTTACCCTTCATATACTTTTAAGACTGGAAGGTATGGGGGCCGGCTAGGCCCGGCAAGGACCGGCGCCGGTCCCCCACACCGCCCCCCTCCATCCCACCCCGGCGAAACCAGCAAGCCCAAGCCGAAGATGCAGCCCCACTTTTCAAAAATATATCCGTTGAACGGATAGAAAAAAAAAAAAATTTCTTTTCCACTTTAAATATATATCCATTTCACATCCATTTTTATACCATTTCACATCCATTTATCCTAATCTTCTCCTTCTATCATCCATTTTTTTTAAAAAACACTCTCATTTTTTTTACCATCATGAATCCATTCAACCCAAACGATCCCAACCCGAACAATCCCAACCCGAACAATCCAAACTTTTTTTCTAGTCCCGCTTACACTCCGACTATGGATTCTTCGTGGGGGTCTCAACCATTTACGTTCGCGGGTTTCCAACAATCACCTAACGCCTTCAATCAAATGTCCCAACTTCAACAAATGCAACAATACCAAGCATTCCAACAATTCATGCAACGCGGCTCGCTTCAACTTGATCAATTCCAATCGCAACCGCCAACTTCCCAACCACAACCCTCGGTTCACCTTGACGATGATGATGAAGTAATTATTTTTATGTTATGAAATGAAATTATTTATGTTGTTTTATGTTATGAAATGAAATTATTTATGTTGTTTTATGTTGTATTTTTTAATTTTTATAAAGTTTTTATTAACTTATTAAATTAAAGCTTAGGAAATTATAAAATAACAAGGTGGGGCCCCATCCTCCATCCCCTTCAATTATCAATTTGGCCCATCCCCCACGAGCCGCCTACGTGGCGCCTACGTGGAGGCTCATCCCCGTGGGGATGGGCCAAACCACACCCTTTAGTCTAACCGACATATAGAAGGAGGTCTTGTACTTTCATCATCATAGAAGGGGCAAACAACTCCCACACCCTAAAGAGCGCGTAACCTTCAATCCATATTCAAAGGTGACTTAATTTGATAACTAATTTACCTTGTAAATTATGATGAAAAACACCATGATATATATTTGATTAAAAATGTGCATATTAAAATGGCTAGTAACCTTTTCTTTTCGAATTTATTAATTTGATCATCACTGTAGTCTATTTGTCTATGTTACATATTTTATTGATAAGAGAAAACCATACATATCAAGAGACATGGAAATTTTTGTACTTAAAAAGTTAAAAGTTAGCAAGGTGACTAAGTTTTCAATTACCATATGTGTCAATGCATTATTGATTGTGGGTTCGGTTAAAAAAATAGCCAAATTTTACATTAAAGTGATGTATGTGTCTAGTATTGATTAAGTTTGCTTTGGTAGAAATATTTTATGACAATATAATGTGATATGTTTTTACAAAAATTAATGGCTATTATGATAATATACTATCAACATGGCTGGCTATTCTCATGATTTTATAGCAATAAATTGTGATATGTTTTCTTGTTATAAAATATTAATCACGAAGAAGTTGTGATTTGAAGACAATATGGGAATAAGTTTAAAGTACATATCACATTTATAAGGGTCTCTCTAATTTGGTAGAAATCACCAATCAAAATCACACAATGTTGGTTAGGGTGATCACTTATACCGTTATAAATAACCATTCACATCTGTTATACATAACCATTCAAGTGTTAAAATGAATAATTCTTAAAGGCCATTCAACACTCCTTCTCTTAGGGTGAATATGGTGAGTGCGGTGAAGCCAGTGGTAAATGGTTTTACCAGCAGGGAACACCGCCGCCAATGTTCAAGTCACCGCGCGATGATGTTATTTTCGGTGACTACTCACCGCGCATGTATTTGACCGTTTGATTGAATTATAGCCGTTGGAGGAAGGCAACGACTTTGTAGCTGTGTTTTGTATAAAAAAAATAATTTACATATTCTTACACTATATAAACCCAACCCAATTTATACTAAATTCTCACCAGCCCATTTTCTCATTTCTCGAAAACTAATCTCTACCCTTATTAAAATGGTTGATGAAATACCACTGTTTTTTCCACCCGATAGCAGTGACGACGAGTTAGCTTCAACCGATAGTAGCATATTTTTTTTCCAAAATCTCATCAAGCAAGCCAAACTACAAGACACAGGCCCATCTTGTGACAGCTGTCAAAAATCCAGGTATCCGTACAATTAATTAATCTTGATTAATGCTTAATGACTGTGCTGAATTACAAGTTAACTGCTTTTTGATTATTGCTTTATACACACATGTTCATCACATATTGCAAATGACATATCATTGATTGCATGAGAACTTTATTGACTCAAATGATGCGCGAAACACAGTTAGCACAGTTAACAGACAAACCGGGAAAATGCTGACGGAATTCAGTACATAGACAGACAGTGTTTTGAGACCCAGTATGAGTCAGAAACTAAGTACTACACTAGCATAGAGTGTAGGGAAGTTAGGATCACAAAACTGTTTTTCTAGGTGATAGTTTAAGTGCCGGAAAGTGCCTAAAACTCACCCAAAGTGCTGAATTTAGTAAAATTCAGCATAAATTAGTATTTTAACACATTAATATTATGCAAAAACATGATAAAATGGTCCTGAATGCTTTCCTAAGTGTCGGGAATTAAAAGTGTCACAAAAAGATACATAAAGCACACTAAACTGCAAGGTTTAGCACTTTAACGAATCAGTATCTAACCGAACAATCGTACACTACCCGAAACACCAAATTTGCACTAGAAGCATTGTTTTAATGTTTCCAAGCTAGTTATGATCCCCGAACATCATAACACCTCCTAAAAATATCTAATAACTAAAACACGTAACGAACACTTGGATTTGAACTAAATTGCAACTAAAGGGTTAAAGCCTACACCTAGACACCCCCCCCCCCAACTATGGGACGGCCATGCTTGGCCCATACCTTGTTGATTTTATTTCATTTGTTTAATGGATCTTGTTTCCCTTTTTACTACACATTATACAAGAGTTAATTGGTTAGAATGGGTTATAAGTAAACCTTGAAGATCATAACATCTCATAATCTACACAACACTTCAACATTCATCCTTCTTCTTCCTTGGGAGCTCTCGGCCGAACATCACCCCACACACACTCACCTTCAATCATTCATCTTCATCCATTCCAAGATCATACAAGGGTGTTAGAGTCCATACAAGGAAGCTTGGTGGCTTTAGATCTTGAAGGACTTTCTCTATTTGCTTTTATCCACTCATTTTCTTCACTTGATTCATCCCTAGCCTTGAGCTAGTGGTAAGATCCTTGCACACTCTATTTTACATCTATTTTTAGTGGTTAATGATGAATCATGATAAAAAATAACAAGAACACTAAAGAATCACAAGAAAGAAACATGAACATACGCTTAAAACTATAATAAATCATGAAGAAATCATGTTATTTATGTGTTGTTATACTTGATGATTGTTGTTAGCTTGTGTAAATGATGTAGACCATCATATGATCTTGCTAGATCATGATTAAAAACATGATATGGCAAGATGAGAGGATGATTACGTTAAGAAATCAATAGATCATCCTTATGTAGTCATGAACTTGAAATACAAATTGTTTTTCTTGTAAAATGATGATCAAAGTAAGTTGTGATACTTGTAGATCTAGAAATTTTATGGATGATTTCTAAAGAAACCGGGTTAAAAATATAAGTTTCGTTAAAACTTGGTTCTTACATGAACAAACACTATTTTTGGTGGTTAAACAAGTGTTGAAACACTTGTGTAACAAGAAAATTTCACAAAGAAACATTTTTGTAAAGCATGATTACAAGTTGTAAACATCTAAATCTTTCAAGAATGATGTTTTTATACAAACAACCACACTTTAAAGGGTAACTAAACTCACTAAACACACTACCAAGTTACTACAAGTTTTCATAAACTTTCAAGTTCATGAAGTAGTGGAATAAGCATGATTTTAGAAAAATTGGTAAGTGTAAGTTGTTTAGAGTTGCTTGTAAATTGATTGTGATGATTTTTACAAAAGAAAATGATATGCTTGAAAGCATGGAAACCTCCATTTTTAGGGGAAACTGTGGCAAAATTTTCAAAAAATATAAACACTTAGAAAAATATTTATAAACATACACTTACAAGTGTATTTTCAACAGTAAATGGTTACATAAACTTTGCCATAATTTTTTGTTACAAAAATACAAATATTGGAGGTTGGTTTTCATAAATAAAAGTGACTAAATATGTATTTGAGAAATATATATTTAGGAGACACAATGTGTGTGATTATTTGTATACTTTGTGTATTAGTTATATTATTTTAGGGCATGTAATAATATAACTCACAAAAACACCAAGAATTACAATCCAAAATATTACCAAAATATCAAGGAATAAATATACAAGTTACACACAAAATATTGGCGAAACCAAACAAGAAATGTAACTTACAAAATATTCCGGAAAATATGCTCACAAAGTATATTTTGGTAAATAATATTTTGGACACAAGGAAATGAAAATATGATTTTTACAATTATTACAAAGTTATATCATATTTTTGACAAAGAGAAGATATATTGTTTTTGGGAAGTAAAAACATATTTTCTTGGAATTTTTAGAAGATATATAATTTTTGGGAAAGATATATATTTTCTTGAGTACACTTGAAGTACATTATTTTTGGATAAAAATAAGTTTATATATATTTTCTAAAGTTAGACTTGAAAATATATTATTTTTGGAACTTATATGAAAATACAAATATTTTGCCAAATGAAAAATTATAAATAATTTTTCTAAGTAATACTTCTTGAATATATATTTTGGAAATATATATTGGTAGACTTTTATTAGAAATAATATTCCGGAAGGTTTAATATAAATTTAAGTATATGAATACTTAATGAATACCATAAAATACGTATTCTCACACGTATAAATACACACCGGAATACGACACCAATACATGGCAAAATATACAAATACAAGAATGCGAATACTCATGTGTAAGATACCCCCATCATTGGGAAGGAAATACAAGTATAAATACTTGGGAAGTATTACGTTTATATATATTGTTTAACAATTATTCCAAAATGTAATAAATATAATTTAAGTTAAAATATTGATTATTTTGACAATAATTATATAACTTGGAATAATGACAAAGGCATTAAAGAAACGTAACTCAGAAATGTTAACACCAAGTCAAGGCACGACCCGTTCGTCTAATAGACATTAGTACGTTGTAGGTAGTCATGTTCACCGGAGAAGTTCGAGTTACGATTGTTGAAGACGCAAGACTGTGACTTTCATGCCCCCCTTCTCTTTTAACTGTTTTCAGTTTTATAACTTCGGGGGTGAAATACATGTTACAACTGTTTACAAACGTTTTATACATGGTATGGTTAGCTAAGGAAGGGTACTACTTGATCATGTGAGTGGTGGGTACAACACTTAAGGCCATTAATCCTCGTTGTTGGACCGAGGGACATGAGTGATAGATCTATTTGGGTGTAGCGAGCCAACACCCATGCGGACCAGGGTGGCCCATGTGGTGACTATGTCTTATTCCCGGAGACAAATCTGCTAGGTTTGAGTTTTCCTGCATCACTTCACACATATCAATGGCCTTGCAAACCATTGGTGATCTGTTTTCCTTGTTGCTTTCATACCAGGATTTACATACATACAAACATACTTTCAAAGGTTTACTCATATACACAAACAAACACATGAACTCGCTCAACTTTTGTTGATGTTTTCAAAATACATGTATTTCAGGAAATTAGTAAGGGGATCTGGCGGGCGTTGGAAGTTTCATGCTGCGTTGTGAATAAAGATGTTATCCATGGTTTTGAGGTTTGGGTTGGGTGTCTTAATCCTGGACGAGACACATCTTCCAAACCTTGGTTTTATTTAATATCTTTTGATGAGTCCTTAGTGAACTCGTAAACAATTCGTATGGTTGTAAACTTAAATTTGAAGTCTATGTTCCAAACAATGTTGTCATGTTTTTAAACTTAATTTATGGATGAACATCTATGGTTTTATCATATAGTTGTTGTTATGATTGAATTTAATGGTATTAAGAAAGTCACACCATAATCACACTTCCGCAAAAGTCAGGGTGTGACAGCTTGGTATCAGAGCTTCGATTGTAGCGAACTAGGATTCCTTCTCGAGTCTAGACTACAATCATTAGGGCTCTCACGAAAATGTTTTCACAACATAATTTCATTGCATACACGAAACGCCCAGATCCAGGAAACAGACATTTTCACAAACAAAAGACACGAAACACATTTCAATGTTTATGTTTATGTTACAGTCTGAGAGACTGGGTGGTTCAGTCTGAGAGACTGGGTGGTTCAGTTTGGGAAACTGGGAGGTTTAGTCTGAGAGACTAGGAAGTTCAGTCTGAGAGGCTGGGTGGGATAGTCTGGGAAGACTAGGATAGATACGTGAATACATTGTTATTAATTACATGCTTGTTGATGATTGTTGATATATGTGCATATGTTGTGATTGTTTTGCTACATACATTATGTCTTCGTTTGAGAGTGGACTGTCTGATACTGACGACCCCATGGCCATTGTTTCTGACGATGAGATTATCCCAGAGCCGGAGATCTTTACCTCCGACACCGAGAGTGACCCGGAGATGATGTCAGATGACGACGACGATTTTCAGCCTTTTGCGCTGCCTGACTTTGGTGATGATGTACCGCATGCTGATGGTTTCCCCGACGAGGATCCCGTTCTTATTCCTATTCCTGATCAGGACCACCTCATTCTCGGACATCCCGATGGTGAGCACGTCGTGGCTCCGATCCTCGACCCTTTGCCTCTTGCGGCCTTTCCTCTCGAGGATTTGCCTTTTGATGACTTGTCTGATGATGATGTCGATCTTTTCATTGATGGTCCCCCTGGTGATGCCCAGGGTGATGGAGTTTTAGCTGATGATGTCATTGTTGTTCCACTCGTTGAGATTCCTATCATTGAGGTTTCCTCTTATCATTCTGTTCCAGATTCTTTCGAGTCTGTGTCATCCACCGCTTTGCATTCAGTGGGACTGCGACGTTACGCCCCTGATACTGATGACGACACAGCCATGTCGGCCGCACCGATTCCCCCACATGACGTTGAGCCTGGACTTGAGCATGATTTTATTCCTGTCGATCAGCCTATTGATGCACCCGCTGATCCTGAGCCGATACCAGCTCCTGTGCCGATACCAGCACCTGAGCCTTTACCTGGTCATGATTCCATACCATTTGACATACCTGTTATTGCACCACTCATACCAGACCCGATTCCTGCACCCGCTGACCCTGCTGCTTTTGTCGGTCAGATCGACCCCCGATACGCTTTCACCAGCAATGGGTGGATAGACGATGATGATGATGTACCTTCTTTTGTTGAGCCAGTCACTCCCCCACCTGCACCTGGACCTGTTGATGTTGCCCCTTTTCACCCGATTATGTCCGATGTCCACCGCACCGACCTACCTGTCACTTTCTTGCAGGACATTCCCGCACCACGTCCAGGGGAAGGCCCGTCTAGCCAGCAGCCTAGCCACATTCCACATGTGTCAGCAGCTTTTCCTCACATGCCTCAGTATACACCTACTACTCATTTCACTTCTTCACCGCCAGGCGAGCCACTCATATGGTTTCCGCCAAACACTATGCCAGTTTCTGATCCATACCATCCCTCCCACTTTATTGGTTACACGAGGGATGAGCTACTTTTGTCATTGCAGCTTCAGCAGGAGATCCTGTGTCGTAGAGTTATGGAGCTTGAGAGGACTCCACGTCCTTCACCTTGTTCATGTCCGTCACCTTTTGCGACTCCACCTGCTCCTCTTTTGCCTTATCCAGATTTTGATGCTCGATTTCTCACTATGGAGCAGCAAATCAGTTATCTGTTGTGTCACGTTTATGATCTTGAGGAGGAGCTCGCGCATGTGCGTAGCTTGCTTCCTGTTCCTCCACCTCCTCCTCCACCGCCATCAGCATAGCCGATTTTTGGTTTTATGTAGGTAGCTTGCTTTTGATGAGAGTGTCGCTATTGAGCCTAGCTTGCAAAGCCTTTTGGAGACCGCTTTTTGAGTATATGACTGTTGTAGACTGATAGACATTTTGGACAAGGGTGGTGTGACCCTGTAGTCCCTTTTGATGTGATACGATACATTTGTAGAACATGTAACTGTATTTATGGTCGATGATTTATGAAAGCTCAATCGCAACATTCTCATTATATACATTGTTGAATTATACATTGGTAATATGAATGTGATGTTATAGGCTTAGTTGCGTTGATAAATGCTATTACGTACGCATACTACATACTTATTATATGCATAAGACTTGACCTATGCAATCTTCTTTAGAAGATGCCTCCTCGAAGAAACAACCCATTGCCCACAACAGAGGCTGAACTACAAGAACGAATTTCACAAGCAATAGCACAGCACGAGGCATTGCTCTCTGAACACAGCGGAGGTACCTCAGGAAATAACCCACCGCATGGTAATGTTTAAGTCACTAAAGACACATTACGTTACAATTGGATATTCCATGTGCGTGCTAATGCTTTCTGTGAATGATGTTGCTTGTACAGGCTGTACCTACAAGCAGTTCCTTGACTGCAAGCCTCTGAATTTCGACGGCACTGGAGGTGCTGTAGCTTTCGTTAGATGGGTTGAGAAAACCGATTATGTGCTAAGAATGAGCAAGGTGCGCGTAGCACCAGGTCACCTACATTTCTGGACTTTTCCTAGACGGAGCTCTATCATGGTGGAACCTCCAAGTTCAGACTCTGGGAGAAGAGGCTGCGTATGCTATGACTTGGGACGAGATGAAAGAACTCATGCGCAAGAAGTACTGTTCAAGGGCTGAGATAAAGAAATTGGAAACCGAGTTTTGGAATCTTAAGATGGATGGTCCAAAGATTGTCGAGTATGTGCAAAGATTCCATGACATATCTCGCGTTGTTCCCTACATGGTTGATCCGGAGTTCAAGCGAATCGAGCGTTTTATTTGGGGATTGGCACCCCAAATCATGAGCATGGTGACGGCGTCAAAGCCTTCAACGATCACTGAGGCTATTGATTTGAGCGTGGCATTGACGGAAGAAGCAATTAGGCTGAACAAGTTTTCAATCTCTGATGGAAAGAAGAAGGAGACTCATGTCGGGTCGTCTGGAGAGAACAAGCGGAAATTCTCCAACTTCAAGAAGGGTACTCGTGCGAGCAATGCCAACAAGCGTAAGGACGCTAACCCGCCAGTTGAAGCACAAGTTTCTGCTACTGGTGTTGCTGCTGGGGTTGAGATCAAAGGAAAAGGATACTTGGGCACCTTGCCCAAATGTAATGCATGTCAGTATCATCATGCCGGCCAGTGTAGAGTTAGGAAGTGCGAAACTTGTGGAAAGAATGGTCATTCGAAGGAGACGTGTTGGGTTGGTACTGGACGTGGGAATGGTGGCCAGAGAGGAAATGGCAGTGGAAATCATGGTGGTTTTGGAAACCAAGTTGGCAGTGGAAATCGTGGTGGTTTTGGAAACCAAGCTGGTAGTGGAAATCGTGGAGCAAACAACAATCAGGGCAGTACTGGGAACAGACAAGGTTGCTTTAGCTGTGGTGATGTTGGGAATTTCAAGAGAGATTGCCCAAAGAACAACCAAGCTCAGGGGAGAGTCTTTAACATTGGAGCTAGGGAAGCTCGCCAAGATCCGAACGTAGTTACGAGTACGTTCCCTATCAACCAACACTTTGCATCTGTACTGTTTGATACTGGTGCCGATTATAGCTTTGTATCCTTAGAATTTAAGAATATACTTGGGTTGGTAGCTAGTAAGCTAGATATTCCGTACTCGATAGAACTAGCTAATGGAAAGCTAGTAGAAGCAAACGAAGTAATTAGAGGATGTGTAATAGAGCTCGGAGAGCATGAGTTTACGCTTGATCTTCTGCCAGTCGAGTTGGGAAGCTTTGATGTGGTAGTTGGAATGGATTGGTTGTCAAGCAACCGAGCTGAGATCGTATGTCACGAGAAGATCATTCGCATCCCGATGACGAATAGAGAGACGATTGTAGTGCATGGAGAGAAGCATGATACGCCTCTAAGGATCATCAGTTGTTTAAAGGTCCGAAAGTGTTTGCAGAAAGGATGTGTTGCCTTCTTGGCACACGTTGTGGACAAAGAAGCCGAAGAGCCAAAGCTGGAAGATATCCCCGTTGTAAGGGAATATCCTGAGGTCTTCCCCGAAGACTTGCCAGGATTGCCGCCCCAACGACAAGTCGAATTCCATATTGACTTGCTTCCAGGTGCCACGCCTGTAGCCAAGGAACCTTATCGACTTGCGCCTTCCGAGATGCAAGAGCTGTCAACGCAACTTCAAGAGCTTTTGGACAAGGGATTTATTAGACCAAGTTTCTCGCCTTAGGGAGCTCCAGTGCTGTTTGTCAAGAAGAAGGACGGTAGTTTTCGCATGTGTATCGACTACCGAGAGCTAAACAAGTTAACCATCAAGAATCGGTATCCCTTACCGAGGATTGATGATCTTCTCGATCAACTACAAGGTTCGAGTTACTACTCCAAGATCGATCTTCGATTAGGATATCACCAGTTGAGAATTCAAGAGGAAAGTATTCCGAAGACTACCTTTAGGTCTCGATATGGACATTACGAGTTTCTAGTAATGCCGTTTGGTTTAACAAACGCGCCAGCAGTGTTTATGGATTTGATGAATAGAATCTGCAAGCCATATCTCGATAAATTTGTGATTGTGTTTATCGACGCTATTTTGATTTATTCAAGAATGAAGGAAGAGCATGAGCAACACCTTAGAGCCATTTTAGAGCTGCTCAAGAAAGAGAAATTATACGCAAAGTTGTGACAACCGTCAAATTTGCATGCATCCGTACAATTAATTAATATTGATTTATGCTTAATGAATGTGCTTAATTACAACTGATGACTTAAACTGTTTTCTGATTTCTGTAACATACACACATGTGCATCACATATTACATACTGTCACTTCATTTCACATACAGACTTTGGTGACATACTTGATGCACAAAGCACAGTTAGCACAGTGAGCGGATAACTCAGAAATATACTGACAGTGCCAGTACATAGACAGACAATATTTTGAGACCCAGTATGGGCCAGGGACAAGGTACCACACTAGTTTGGTGTGTAGGGAAGTGAGGACCATAAAACTGCGTCACCAGGTGATAGTTTGAGTGCCGGAAAGTGCCTAAAATACACTTTAAGTGCAGAATTCTGCATTTTCAGCAAAAATTCAGCATTTTAACCTGCCAGTAAAATGCAGAAAATTGACTAAATGGTCCTGAATGCTTTCCTAAGTGTCGGGAATTAAAAGTGTTACAAAAAGACACATAAAGGACACTACACGGAATAACTAAGCACTTTAACGGAACGATATCTAACCGAACAACCGGACATTACCCGGAACACCAAATTTTTGCCAAAGACATTGTTTTATTATTTTTGAACTAGTTATGGCTCCCGAATACCCCAACACACTACAAAATGTTCCATACACATATAACATTAGATATTACATTCAACTTCCTATCATTTACCAACTATCATCAAAATGTTACAATTAACCCCCCCCCCCCCCCCCATACATGTTTACGGTCCAAGGGACCCACCCAAATCACCAACATATCTATTAGATTTCATTCTCATATTTTATTTGATTGTTGCTTGTTGTTTTGAACAAAATATAAGGAAAGATCTTATAAGTATGGCACATTAGATCACCATATCTTCTCATATCTTCATCCAAATCACTAACTCAGTTAAAATGTATTGTTAAGTCATGGACGATTTTGGCAATTCCCAAACCACAATTATGATTTTAGCAATTTATCCATTATTCTTTTATTATTTTTTTGTTTTTCTTTTTTTATCTTTAAATAAAAAAAACAAAAAATAATAATTATAAATATAATATACATACATACGATTTGTATATACACATTTATTTTTTTAATTTTCTTTTTTACTATTAAAATAAAAAAACAATAAATTAACCATAATATATATACATATACACACACATTTATTATTTTATATATATACATAAAATGGAGAAGCTTTATTGGGGCAGGGGTAGCCTGACCCCCACCGATTTTTCACTAGTAGTGATAGTTTTACTGAAAATTTTTGATTTTTTTTGTAGTGTAAAATATTGAATTTTTTAAGAGTTCAACCCCCACCGATTTGGATTTTGAGAGTTCGGTCACTGAGTTTCGTGGCTCCGCCATTGTATACACACACCATTCACACTTTTTCTCTTTTATCATTCTCTCTTCTTCACCCCCACCTCCAACACCACCATCACCACTGCCACTGTCACAACCACCTCCTCTATCTCGGCACCTGTACCTCATCTCCCCTCGTCGACCCGTCGTACAAAACATCAGTACCATATGTCTCTCTAGTCGTACCAAACATCATTAATTTATTATTATTTTTTATTTAAAGGTAAAAAAGAACAAAAAATAAGTGTGTAAATATATAAATGTGTATGTATATATATATATATGGGACCGCTAGAATGAGAACCACCTCGAGTTATGAGAACCGCGAGAACTACTTGATCCGGGGCGAGGTGGACCAATTTTTTTTTTCAAAAACGTAGATGCATGTATTATAAACACATTCGTAAAAAAAAATTTAGAAAAAAATGCCGTGTGTGTAGTTTTTTACACCACAAGTTTGTGGTTTACGAGTCCCGTAAATTTACGGAACTCGTAAACCACAAACTTGTGGTGTAAAAAACTACACACACGACATTTTTAATTTTTTTTTACGAATGTGTTTATAATACATGCATCTACGTTTTTGAAAAAAAATGTTGGTCCACCTCGCCCCGTACGGTGTGGTTCTCGCGGTTCTCATAACTCGAGGTGGTTCTCATTCTAGCGGCCCCCTATATATATATATATTTTATTTTTAATTATTTTTTTTTATTTAAGATAAAAATATAATTTATAAAATTAGAAATCAAAAGAATAAATGGGAAAGAGCCAAAATCGTCCATAAGGTTTGAGAATTGCTAAAATCGTCCATTTGAGTTAACGATACATTTTAACTGAGTTTGACATTTGGGTGAAAAAAAAAAAAAAACTCTTCGAGACTCAGGTATAAAAAGCTTCATTTTTAAATTAAAGTGATAAAGTGATCTATACTCATGAAATTTTTTTGGCGTTTTACTTTTCACTAAATGAATTCCTATATGATAATAGAACTTAATGAACAGTTCTTATATATTATTATTATTATTATTATTATTAATGAATACTACTTTTAATGTTATAATAGAATACATACATGATTCTCTTCGGTATCGGTACAAGAAGGTAAAAACCAGTATTAGCCAGCCTGGTATAGAAAACGTCAAAAGTCGGTACCGAATTGATATTAAAAATCTTTTAGTTCGGGAATTTCGGTACTGCTACCCGGTACCATTTGCTCATCCTTGATCACGGGTGCCGTAGATTTTCTTCAACTTTTAATGATTTCTTTTTTTTTAGTTTCAAGGGTAGGGATGAGCTCGGTGCTAACCGATACCAAATCGATACTGGTACCGAAAATACCGGTTACGGTACCGGTATATGAAGATAAAAATCCTTACTAGGAACGCTAAAAGTCGGTACCGAATTGGTACTTAACATCTTTCGGTTCGGAAAATTCGGTACCGGTACCCAGTACCGTTTGCTTATTTTTGACCACATATTTCATACGAACAACATCATTACCATACAACTTATTTATTGATTTTCTTTCGGTTATCTTTTAGTGTTTTTTCTACATTTTCTTTTTATCTTGTCAACGGTTACGTGCGCAACGCGCTCATAGTGATTTCAAAACACATGTAAACACAGACTAAATAATAAAAGAAGTTCGCCGCAACACGGCGACCGTGATAAACCTAGTTAACAATAACAATAAACACAAAAGTAAAACGATTATTTCTATTTATTAAAATATAATTAGAGACAAGTCGATACGAGGTTGTATTTTTTTTACATGTAAAATAAGATTTTTTTTTTTTGAAAAACTAATTAAACTGGTTAATATTTAATAGTCACTTATGACACTTATAATCTTCTAAATGCTTGATTAAAAAAAATAATTCATTATTATAATATTAAACATGCTTAATAATTCATGCAATAATCATATATAGAAATAATAATATCTATTCACTATATATGTGTTTAACATTGGACTAAATAATTTAGCACTGGGTAAAAATTCAGTTTAGGAAATTTGTATCTGATATCAAACTATATACATGTAATGCACTAATGTTTAGGTTGGGTTAATTCGTAGATTTTTAAAATTTATTTTATAAAGATAATGATTTTTTTAAACTAAACCTTATCAAAGCATTATTTGAAATTATTTATTAGAATTAAGATAAGAATTAATGACATATAATAAAATATAATTGCAAATTTTAAGATTGAAGAGAAAATGACACGCGACATTAATAGGAGTCGTTTATTAGAATTTAGATTTGTCACTTTTTTAATCTATCTACTATAATAAAAGAAACCAATAAGTGACACGTGCCATTCATTGAAGGCGTCTACATTTGTAATTTCCTGTCTTTTCATACTTATCTTATATCAATTAATTAAATAATAAATAATCAATTAATATTAAATTTTATCTTACTTTGAATGTCGGATAGAATCATTCTATTTTTTTAATAATATATTATCTTTAAATTTAAGTTATAAATTAAAGATATTTTTTTAAATAATGACACAAAACAATAATCTTAAACTTAAAAAACAATAATACACTCATTTAAAAAATTTAAAGTACAAACAAAATACACAAAATAACTTATTAGACATTAGATCAAACTTAAAAAAAACACTAATTAGGAAGAGAAGCTAATAATTTAATTCTGTTTTTGACTTTTCAAATTGGGGTTTTAATCTATTCGAATTAAACTTAACCAAGTTTGTGATTTGATTCGAATTAAACCAAACCAAATTTATGATTTTTTAAATGAATCCAATAGCATATTATTTACTATATAAAATTACATTTATTTAACCCGTGTAATACATGGTGTTTTTAAAGATATAAGTTTTTTTATTATTTAGTATATATTCGCCCCGCTTGCGGTATACAAGGTTACAAAGTTACATTTATTTAACCCGTGTAATACATAGTGTTTCTATAGATATTTTTTTATTATGTAGTATATATAATTAGATTTATTCAACCGGTACAATACACGTATTTTTATTATTTGGTATATAAAATTACATTTATTCGGTACAATACATGGGGTTCTTAGAGATATATTTTTTTATTATTTAATATATAAAATTACATTTGTTCAACTCGTGTAATAAACGAGATTTTTAAAGAATATCTGTTTTAATTTAGTATATAAAATTACATTTATTCAACCCGTGTAATACACGAGGTTCTAACCTAGTATGTCTGATAAATTAATCAATAAGACAGCATGTTTAAGAATTGATCTGGTTATAAAAACATCGTGTAATGCAAAAAAAGAAAAAAAAATCTGAAAAATATATTAACTTTACATGTATTGCATCCAAAGTAAATAAGTAAATGCAGGTTATAAAGTAATATAAAACTATATTTCAAATATTCTTGATGCAAAAAACTGAATTTTAATTAATGTTGAACAATGATATCACTTACAATAGGTTTTTCTTCCTTTGCAGTTGTTTTTTAATATATTGATATGCTACACATGCTTACAGTTATAGTGTCTATTCAATAGTTTAAAAAATTCAATGAAACATTAATAAAACTACCAAACTTCATAATCAATTATGGACCACAACCATACAATATGTCATTTTCACACAAAGATGACTTAAATTAAAATACTAGAGTTGTATTGAGCCATAAATTACCAAACTTCCTTCTGACCCATAAGCCCAAGAACCTCTTCCCAAAGCCCAACATTACCCACATCTGTCAGCCCAAGTACATTTGGGCTACAAGCAGCAACAGCCCAATACCCAGCCCTTATCTCACCTCTCAACTGTTCTTTCTCCCATCCACAATACCCATCAAAGAATCTAAACTCACCCACACTAACCACATTCCTCTTAACCATTTCAGCAGCACACCCTACACTCTCTTTGGTCCCATAATACAACCCTTTCATTACTTCATCAAACACACCACTATTACCAACTCTTTCATCCCCTCTCACCAAAAAAAGCCCTTCTTCAAGAGGCCCGCCAAAGAACAACGTTTGGTCAGAAAATACTCCCGACACGTCTAGCACATTTGATCTCATCTCCTTGATTGACATAAGCGAAGGGCGGTTGAGTATGACGCCCATTGGGCCCACATTGTCTGTTGATAATAAAAGGACCACTGTCCTTTCAAAGATGTGGACCCCGTCCATTTTCTCGGTTGCAATGAGTAAACAACCTTTTTCGGGCTCATGTATGGCATGAGCCCATTTGTCACCTATTGAAATGGATGGTGGTTGGTCCGCCGTGGTATTTGGGTTGTCCGGTGGTGAAGATTCTTTTGAGCTAAATGCTTGTTCTCCGGCTACTAGCCTTGCTCTGAATGATCGCCAATCGGTATCAAGAAACATATTTTCCTCGTCTCCCGATGAGGGTGATGGTGAATTTGACTGAGATTGACAATCTACAATATACAAATTATTACCACACTTGAAAAAAACCATGGAAATAGAAAGATAAGGTAAACACACTAATAGCAAGGCATTTATGATTCTTCTATTTTACATACGGGTGTGATCTAATGGCACGACGCAAAAACATGACATGAACCTAAATCTCCCGGGTCAATTATGGATGGAACCTGCCAACACGTTTAGCTAAACGGGTTGGGTTCAAGTTGACTTGGCAGGTTCGCGGGTTGACCTGTTTATTTCTTTTAAATGTGAAATGTCCCAACTTAAAATGGTCGAGTATTCTAAGTTAAGCTTTAAAAACTACAAGGGAAATTAACACCAACTTTTATGATATAACCGTAACTATTTGAATATATATTTGGATTTTTTGATGTAACTTTAGAGTATAAATACACAAAAGTTAAAGAAAATATTCCAGTTAAACAAAACAGGTTGTATTCGTGTCAACCTGCGAATATCCATTTTGTGTTTGGTTCATATGACTAACACAATTTTCGGGTGTGTATCTAGTTCGACCTGCCAACCACAGACACAAGTTGTTTAGCACCACTGATTTTAGGATGTCGTAACAGAGTGAGTGCGAGTTTTCTTAATCCATGAGTTGGAAGACGATCTCTTGGATTGCAGAAAGATTCTTGATTCGACTAAAGGGGTGACAACTTTGAATGATTTAGTGAAGGAATTTGAAGAAAGAAAGCAAGCCTCCATTTTTCTTAATTCTTGAAACAAGAATATGGTGATTAATGCAAGATTGAGCTATACCCTTGTTTGATCTTGGTTCTATATAATGATAAACATGATGAATCTGCACCACAAAGCTCATTTAGCCCAATCTTATAAAAGTAGGATCCCAGATCATCAGTATGGGCAAGTGGATAAACCTTTATAAAAGTCAGAAGATATAGCCAACAGGAGGGTTACATGTGGCCATGAAGTAGTTTGGCAAATATCTCAGCACTTTATGGAGCATGTGTCATTTTCCTAGCCATTTAGTTCTGTTGTGATCTGTAAGCGGGTCAGGTCAACCATTCCATTAATTATACTGCCTTCTTGATGAATTCTTTTTACCAAATAGATCCATATGAAAGACTGCACATGCTATATCAGATCACGCTTAAACCAGATTGATGTTGGTAGTGAGTATAGTGTACAATTCCAACCTTGGCGTCATTGGCGAAGCTTGCCCCCCCCCCCCCCCCCAAATTTTCCGAAACCGGGGGGCGGAAACGTATATACCTAAAAAATTTCTATACGAAAGTACTATTAATAACACTACGCATCGAAAAGTTCGGGGGGTCGGGCGCCCCCTCGGGCTATGCCTAAGCTGCGCCACTGCTTGGCGTCATCCCACCTCTCACAGTCATTTTATCAAACACCTTGTATGCTTAGCTATTTAGCTAATAACAACCCCGTTTCAAAATTTTCTCTACAATAAATTGTGATCTTATTTCTAATTGTTTGTCAATAAACAATATTTAGTTTGTGTGCTTAGCTATTTAGCTATATTTAGTTTATGTATTCACTACCCTCATTGTAATAATTTTTTTATACCATAAAATTGCAAATATAGCTGGGTTAGGATTAGGAGTTAAACAAGTTGGCATTCATAAACTAAACAATATTTTGACTGGGTGTGAATTATGGATTGCGGTAACCTTAGTGGTTCAAGTTATTATACTTTACTGGTGCCACTGGTCAAGAATAATCAACATACTATCGGTTATATTCATACCCTCATGGTTCACGTTAGGGATGAGGAAATGGTAGCAAATACCGTCCTGATCCCGAAAATACCGTACCGATTTTTTTCGGTACCGGAATCGGTATCCACTTTTTGGCATTTTCGGTATCGGGATTTTTGGGATCGGGACGGGTTCGGTACGGTACTGGTAAAATACCGAATTTTACCTTCAAAATACCGATACCGTACCATACCGACATATTTCAGTATCGGTATCCAGTTTTCATGATATTCAGGATCAGGACAGGATCGGTATTTGCTCATCCCTAGTTCACATATTCCTCATCGGCACTATTACTGACATGACACCCTGTTAAACTGCACGACAACCTTTGGCCCAAATGACTCATCACAACACTGGCATGGTCTACAACCGATTAATGGGTTTATTGATGACCCGGTTCCTATTCATTTTGGGTTATGTAATATGTAGTTGCCCCACGTGAAAAAGTGTAACTTTATTTTCTATTGTCTATTCTTATCAACTTTGCTTTTTTATTTGTTTTCTTTCTATTGTCAACTAGTTGATTTTCTGCCTGCGCGTTGCGACGGGATCCAATATCTGTAAAACGTGTGTCAGCAGTAGATACCGAATATCAAAACATAAATAAAAATGACGTGGTTAGGATAGTCACTTCGTCCTAAAAATCGATTTTAAATAACCTAATATATAATAATAGACCCACACGTCCTACATGTTGGAAATTCGGTTGTTTTCAGTTTAGTTATTACGGTGCTAACACGTTAAAATATGGATGAGCTCGGTACCGGTAACGGCACCGAAAGTACCGATCCGGAAAATCATCGAAATTAGGTACCGGCACCGAAAATGCTCGGTACAATACGGTATGGTATTTGAAAGTAAAAATCAATAAATACAGGTATGGTGCTAGACTGGTGTCGAACCGGAAGTAACGATTCTGAAAACGTCAAAAGGTGGGTACCAAATTGGTACCGAAAATGATTTGGTATAGTAAATTTGGTACCGATACGATACCAGTTTGAGTACAGGATTTGATACGATTTGCTCATCAATAATCTAAATATCTAAGTTAATTTTACATGCTACAATTCATTCATTACAGAAAAAAGACAAAAAAGAAAGCAAAATAAGTTGTTGTGTATATAAAACCTCATTCAAACGAAATACAGTTTACTTACTGTGTGTATGAAAAATAATCTAAATGGTGCAATTACTTGCATTGCTACGTTGCTACATGATTTGATGAGCTCGGTACCAATCGGTACCGAAAATACCATTACAGAAATCCCCAAAAGTGTGTACCGGTACCGAATATACCTGGTACGGTACGGTTCGGTACCGGTTGGTACTGGTATAGACCGGTATTTGAGGGTAAAAATCAGTGAATACCGGTACTGTCACACCCCCAAAATCCACCATGCGGAGTATCACCGCTTGGAGACGTGACATGACCAGGATCGAGCCACCAATCATATTGAACAATTCAATTAAGTAAATAAAACCAAACATAATACGATTGGTGACCAAAGCTAGTTAACCTTGTTTGGTTTAAACAGCGGAAGCATAAACGTGAGTTCAAAACATAAGTTCACAGTTCATAAGTTTAAAGTCTCAAACATAAGTTCCATAGGTTTATAAAGTTCAATTATTAAGTATGGGATATAACAACCCATGTTCCACAACGACTCCTTCCCCATGCAAGCTCCAAGCATTTAGCGACCTGTAAGGCATGTAACAACTAGTCAACAACAAAGTTGAGTGAGTTCACGTTTGGTTGTTTAGTTAATGAGTTCGTATCAGGAATCGGAAGTTCGTTTCATAACCAAGTATTACCCATTATTCTTGATTCCCAAACCTTTACGATATTTAGTGGGGGCTTCCCATTATGTATGTTACTAGACTAGGCGTATCCATAAGAGTCCTTCCCAATCCGAGGACGGTGTTAAGTATGAGTGTACGTAGGTTTTACGTACGTGCCCTTCTCATCCGAGGACAGTAGTGAGTGTGAGTGTATGTAGGTTTTACGTACGTGCCCTTCTCATCTGAGGACAGTAGTGAGTGTACGTAGGTTTTACGTACGTGCCCTTCTCAATCCGAGGACAGTAGTAGGTAGTCTAGTAGTGTTGGTAATATAAATAGAGTGATAGTACGAGTAGTTATTCAATCCCATTCCCAACCACCGGGAATCCCATGCCTTAGTAAGGGTGTGAACTCACCTCGGTTTGCTCGGTTAGATTCTCAATATAGCTAACAGTCAAGGTCGGTCAATCACGTCCTAGTATGATTTACCAGTTAGTCATTTAGTGGCTTTCCAATAGAACACAAAGTTCCTACACGTATCTATCACATAACATGCATCACTGTAACGGTTTATGCCCATCTAAGTTTCCCGTCCATTCCCCACTCAAAATCAAACATACGATAATGCACATAACATATATAACATGTTAAATCATTCACAGATAGCATACTCGACATTTAGACACGCAAGTCACAACTTATGTCAATTCGGCATTAATACTCAAAACCGGCTGTTTTCGGACATTTAAATAAAATAGTTAGATTATTCCAAAAATTCCCAAATTTTTATAGAATGTCACAAACATTCCATATTTTATTGTGTAAAAATATCGGGGTCCGGTTCATCACCAATATTTTATAAAAATTCATATTCGGGACTGAACTCAGATTTATGTATTTCTGACCACAGTCCACGAAACAATTTATTAAAAATTCTTCGTAAGTCCGATTTGTGAAATTCTAGTGGGGTAATTACAAATACTTCAGTTATCATCTACAGTAAGATTTTCATGGTCCGATTCATCACAAAACTCAGGTTATGACTGAAAGTACGACACCCATTTATTGCTGTCAAAATTCAGCTTAAGTAGCTGTTACAAATTAACACTTTAAAAATAGTAAACGGAGTCCAAAAATTACGATTCCGGTGCCATTAGAATCGTATTTCATAATAACATATTTTAGATTCAAAATATCGATTTTTCGTTGAGGTTAAGACCTGTTTACAGCCAACAGAAGTGGGCTGTAAAAGTTAGACAGATTCTGATTTAAAGTGTTTAACCATCTAAATCATGTTCGATCGATTCCGTTAACGAGTTTAGTGACCACAACAACATCATATACTAATATCATTCAGTAAAGCATCAGATAATTACCCAATCATCATAACCACACAAGATCTACATGATTTACACACATATTCATCCATTAACCACCTTGTTCATCACTTTAGTAAACTTTTAGACTTTGATCTTATATGTTCGAAATTTTTAACCGACGAAACTTTTATTAACCACTCTAGACAAGATCAAGAAGAGGTTTAGAGTCACTTACTACTAGCTCGAGGCTAGGGAAGATTCTAGACGAAAAATGGGTGGTTAATAGCGATGTAGAGAGGTCCTTCCACTTCCGAGAGCACCGAGCTTCGTTGTATGCCTTCTATCACCCTTGGATGTGCTTAGAATGTTTGAGGATGATCAAATAATGGTGGTGGTGGTGCTACTAGTGGGCTGCCGAAACCAAGAAGGAAGAGAGGGTGTTTGTGAGAAATGGAAGTGGTGAAGTGAGAAGAAGATGGTCTTGAGGTTAATTCTTATAACCTCCAACACTTCATTGTCCCTTGTGTAATATGCCCCTTTATCCCCCAACATAATCCATTTTAATATTCAAGAATATCAATGGTGGTTCCCTCTAGGGTGGCCATCGAATTGGGGGGGGGGGGGGGGTAAAGGGTTGGGTTTCAACTAAATGGTTAGGGAACTAGTTAGGAATTAAGTATATAGTTAGGGGTTTATTTATTAGATATTTATATAGTGTGTTATGATGTTCGGGGATCATAACTGGCTCAGTAAAACGTGAAACAATGTGTTTAACAATATTTTTGTGTTCCGGGTAAAGTCCGGTTGTTCGGTTCGGTGTTGTTCCGTTAAGGTGCTTAATTAATCCGTAAAGTGTCCTATATATATGTTTTTGTAACACTTTTGATTTCTAACACTTAGGAAAACACACAGGACTTATTTAATGACTTTTCTGTACTTTATTAGTGTGTTAACAAGTACATGTAAGCATAACACATAAATCAGATAGCAGTTAAATAATTCCACGCAGTCGTCAGACACTTTAATTATCATTAATAACTTGTACGGAATACATGGGATTTTGAGGGTTGTCACATTCTCCCCCTGTTAAGAGAATTTCGTCCCGAAATTTAGCGCGTGGTTACTGAGGAAGCTAGTTAAGTTGCGTTGTTTTCCAGATTTTCCTGGGGTGTCACATCATCCCCCCGTTGATTTGGAATTTCGTCCCGAAATTCTGCGGTAGCTTCAGCCTCAGTAGTGGTTGCGTTTTTCTTAAACAGCTGGGGGTACTTGAGTTTCATTTGGTCTTCGCGTTCCCAGGTATACTCTGGGCCACGACGAGCATTCCAACGAACTCGAACGAGAGGTATTCTTGTGTGCTTGAGAATCTTAACATCTCGATCAGTAATCTCTACTGGTTCCTCGACGAATCGCAGCTGGTCGTCGATTGTGAGTTCCTTGAGAGGAACTATGAAGGGCTCATCTGACAGACACTTCTTCAGATTTGATACGTGGAATACGTTGTGAACTCCGCTGAGTTCTTCAGGTAGATCCAACCTGTAGGCGACTTGGCCAATTTTCTCAATGACTTTGAACGGTCCGACATAACGCGGATTGAGTTTGCCTCTTTTGCCAAAGCGGACTACACCTTTCCAAGGTGAGACTTTGAGTAGCACTCGATCCCCAACCTGGAGCTCGAGTGGTTTTCTTCCCTCATCAGCATAGCGTTTCTGACGGTCACGAGCTGCCGCCATTCGCTGTCGTATCTGAGCAATTTTCTCGGTGGTATCTACCACGTGTTCTGGGCCAGTGATTTGGCTGTCACCAACTTCTGCCCAACAGAGAGGCGATCGGCATTTGCGTCCGTACAATGCCTCAAACGGAGCGGCTTGGATGCTGGTGTGGTAGCTGTTGTTATATGAGAACTCCACTAGCGGGAGGTGCTTCTCCCAGCCGTTACCAAAATCGATTACACATGCCCTAAGCATGTCTTCAAGGGTTTGGATGGTGCGTTCAGATTGCCCATCCGTCTGCGGGTGATAAGCGGTGCTCATATCTAAACGTGAGCCAAAGGACTTGTGCATTGCTTGCCACAGTTCAGAAGTAAAACGTGCGTCACGATCAGATATAATAGAGATTGGCACTCCGTGCCTTGATACCACTTCCTTTAGGTAAATGTCTGCAAGAGTAGAGAACTTGTCCGTTTCTTTGATAGCCAGAAAATGTGCAGACTTGGTTAGTCGATCTACGATCACCCAAATGGTATCGTTTCCGCGTTGAGATCTGGGCAGGCCGGTAACAAAATCCATGGAAATTTGCTCCCATTTCCATTTCGGGATCTCCGGTTGTTGAAGTAGGCCTGATGGTTTCTGATATTCAGACTTGACTCTCGCACAAGTCAAGCACTTACTGACGTAGGTTGCTATGTGGGCTTTCATGCCAGGCCACCAGTACGTAGTCTTGAGATCGTGGTACATTTTATCCGAACCAGGATGTACCGAATAACGAGACTTATGTGCTTCATCCATCACAAGCTCGCGTAAGTTGCCATAAAATGGAACCCAGATGCGCCCGTTAACATAGTAGGCACCGTTTTCCTTTAGTTCCAGCCGCTGCCTTGATCCTCGTAAGGATTCAGCCCTGATGTTCTCTGCTTTCAATGCTTCGACCTGGGCATCTCGAATTTGGGCAGGAAGGTTAGACTGGATGGTAAGCTGTAATGCTCGTACACGCTTAGGTAAAGTATCCTTTCGACTGAGGGCGTCAGCCACAACATTGGCTTTGCCCGGATGATACTTGATAGCGCATTCGTAATCATTCAAGAGTTCGACCCATCGGCGTTGTCGCATGTTTAACTCTTTTTGCTTGAAGATATGCTCGAGACTCCTGTGGTCGGTGTAAATGGTGCACTTGGTACCGTACAGGTAATGTCTCCATATCTTAAGTGCGAAAACAACTGCTCCCAGCTCCAGATCGTGAGTAGTGTAGTTTCTTTCGTGAACTTTAAGTTGGCGCGATGCGTAGGCAATGACCTTGTCACGTTGCATCAATACGCAACCAAGTCCTTGGATGGAAGCGTCGCAATAAACCACGAAATCATTGGTGCCTTCTGGCAATGAGAGGATAGGCGCGCTACAAAGTCTATCCTTTAGATGTTGAAACGCGGACTCCTGTGCATCACCCCAACGATAGATGACACCCTTCTGAGTCAGTGAAGTGAGAGGTTGCGCAATCTTGGAGAAATCTTTTATAAACCTTCTGTAATATCCGGCCAAACCCAAGAATTGGCGGATTTCCGTTGGTGTGCGGGGTGCGGGCCAGTTCTTGATCGATTCAACCTTAGATGAATCCACATGAATTCCATCCTTGTTTACCACGTGGCCTAGAAAGTGGACTTCGCGAAGCCAGAAATCACATTTTGAAAACTTGGCATACAACCGTTCTTTTCGAAGAAGTTCCAGCATAAGTCGTAGATGCTGCTCGTGTTCCTCCTGACTCTTAGAATAGATCAGGATATCATCGATGAACACAATAACGAACTTATCCAGGTAAGGCTTGCACACTCGGTTCATGAGATCCATGAAGACCGCTGGTGCATTTGTCAGCCCGAATGGCATAACCAGAAACTCGTAATGGCCGTAACGAGTTCTGAATGCTGTTTTGGAGACGTCCTCATCTCGGACTCTCAGCTGATGGTATCCCGATCTCAAATCAATCTTGGAGTAATAGCTCGACCCTTGCAACTGGTCGAATAAATCGTCAATACGTGGAAGAGGATAACGATTCTTCACAGTCACCTTGTTGAGCTCGCGATAGTCAATACACATCCTGAAGGTACCGTCTTTCTTCTTCACGAATAGTACTGGAGCTCCCCAGGGCGAAGAGCTAGGACGTATAAAACCCTTTTCCAAGAGTTCTTGTAGTTGTGTGGACAGTTCTTCGAGTTCTGATGGGGCTAGACGATATGGTGCTCGAGCTACTGGCGCTGCTCCAGGAGCTAGCTCGATTTGAAACTCAACTTGGCGATGAGGAGGAAGACCAGGTAATTCCTCAGGAAATACCTCGGGAAATTCGCGCACAATAGGGATGTCTTCAATTCTCTTCTCTTCCGTGGATGTGTCAGTAACGAGTGCTAAAATGGCAGTGTGGCCCTTTCGCAAACACTTCTGGGCCTTAAGGAAAGAGATGATGCCTTCGACAGCACCACTCTTGTCGCCATGAATCACGAGGGGTTCTTTATCAGAACGAGGAATGCGGATGATTTTCTCCTTGCAAACAATCTCCGCTTGATGATGAGATAACCAATCCATCCCAATAACGACGTCGAAACTACCAAGTGTGATAGGAACAAGATCGATAGGGAAAGTCTGACCAGCTAAGACGAGGTTACAACCTTTAACTATGTGTGTGGCTTCAAGACTTTTACCGTTAGCTAGTTCTACCGTGTGTTTGGTGTTCAGGAGTGTTGGGGTGCGCTTAAGAATTTGGCTAACTTTCACGGACACATAACTAGTATCGGCACCCGAATCGAATAAAACAGTAACGAAGAAGTCGTCAAGAAGAAACTTACCCATCACAACGTTGGGATCGTTCCTTGCTTCTCCTTGACCAATCACGAACACACGACCCCTGGCACCGTTGCCATCATTGTTTCCTCCATTGTTGCCCCCATTATTGTTCCCGTTTCCTTGGTTGTGATTCTGATTTTGATTTAACTGCGGGCAGTGTCTCTTGAAGTGACCTTCAGCACCACACTGAAAGCATCCCTTGTTGCCCTGTTGCTGTTGCTGATTCTGCGGTGCTTGCTGTTGCTGCTGACGATTCTGATTCGTAGGCCGTGGGCTCCTGCAATCCTTGGCTTCATGACCCATCTTGAGACACCTCTGACAGTGTCCCTTGTTGCACTGACCACTGTGGTGTCTGTTGCATTTGTTGCACTTTGGGTGGTTTCCTCGATATCCACCCTGCCCTTGACTACCAGAAAAGTGCTGACCAGGGCTCCTATGGTCCTCAGTCCTTCGTTGCTGAGACTGAGACTGAACAGAGGCAGAGCCTTTGCCGGAATTCCCATCCCATTTTCGTTTGTTGTCGGTAGGTGCATCAGAAGTAGCAGCACCAATACGCTTGGGTAGTCTGTTTTGTTCCACTGCCTGGTCGGTGAGACGATGAGCCAATTTGACGACTTGCTGGATGGTACCCAAGTTGGCTGAAGTCACATGACTTTGAATCGCTGGTGCAAGGCCCTTGAGGTAAAGCTCAATACGTTTGATGGGAGGGTCCACCATAGTTGGGCACAGGATGGCCAGTTCATTCGACCTCTTGGTATACGCCTCAATCTCAGATCCTGTCATCTTCAGATTGTAAAATTCCACTTCTAGCTTGTGGATGTCATCCCGACTACAGTACTCCTCTTTGATCAGCTCTTTGAAACCATTCCAGGGCGTGGCATTAGCAACTGCCAGTCCTAGTAGTTGAACCTGTGCCTTCCACCAGGTTAACGCAGCTCCTTCAAGTGTTCCGGTAGCATATTTCACCCTACGGTCTTCGGGGCATTCGCACATCTCGAAAACTGTCTCAAGCTTTTCAAACCAGTGAAGAAGGCCCACTGCTCCTTCGGTGCCACTGAAAGTGGTAGGTCGACAGTCCATGAACGTCTTGAATGTGCACACAGGAGGTTGAGCATGTTGACCTCCTGCAGGGTTAGCTGCGAGTGCCTCCGCAACTCGTTCGTTGATCAAAGCCGTCAACTGGGCTTGAGTGAGGTTGATACGTCCTTCGCGTCCGCTCATGATCTTCATAATGAAGCAACGTAAGTGAGGAAAGTGTCGCGAAAGTGTGTAAGTGTGTGGGACGACATTAGAGAGTAAGCACACAAGGTTCAAATAGCAATTATCACGTTATCTAATGCATAGTGAGAACTATCTAACCGACAATATAAAACGTTATCTAATGCATAGTGAGAACTATCTAACCGACAATATAACATAATCATACCACTTATGGTGTCGAGTCTTGCACGTGGAGCGAAGCGTCGTTGTGGATCGTTGAGCACTGTACAGGTTATAGTCTGGTTTTAATAAAAACTTTTTCCCTTATTAAAAACCAAGTTCACTATAACCAATGGCTCTGATACCAATCTGTCACACCCCCAAAATCCACCATGCGGAGTATCACCGCTTGGAGACGTGACATGACCAGGATCGAGCCACCAATCATATTGAACAATTCAATTAAGTAAATAAAACCAAACATAATACGATTGGTGACCAAAGCTAGTTAACCTTGTTTGGTTTAAACAGCGGAAGCATAAACGTGAGTTCAAAACATAAGTTCACAGTTCATAAGTTTAAAGTCTCAAACATAAGTTCCATAGGTTTATAAAGTTCAATTATTAAGTATGGGATATAACAACCCATGTTCCACAACGACTCCTTCCCCGTGCAAGCTCCAAGCATTTAGCGACCTGTAAGGCATGTAACAACTAGTCAACAACAAAGTTGAGTGAGTTCACGTTTGGTTGTTTAGTTAATGAGTTCGTATCAGGAATCGGAAGTTCGTTTCATAACCAAGTATTACCCATTATTCTTGATTCCCAAACCTTTACGATATTTAGTGGGGGCTTCCCATTATGTATGTTACTAGACTAGGCGTATCCATAAGAGTCCTTCCCAATCCGAGGACGGTGTTAAGTATGAGTGTACGTAGGTTTTAC
Organism: Helianthus tuberosus; assembly: GCA_030545235.1. NCBI lineage: Eukaryota > Viridiplantae > Streptophyta > Magnoliopsida > Asterales > Asteraceae > Helianthus > Helianthus tuberosus. The sequence continues at coordinate 157,105,378 of CM060401.1, read as the reverse complement.
GTACGTGCCCTTCTCATCCGAGGACAGTAGTGAGTGTGAGTGTACGTAGGTTTTACGTACGTGCCCTTCTCATCTGAGGACAGTAGTGAGTGTACGTAGGTTTTACGTACGTGCCCTTCTCATCTGAGGACAGTAGTGAGTGTACGTAGGTTTTACGTACGTGCCCTTCTCAATCCGAGGACAGTAGTAGGTAGTCTAGTAGTGTTGGTAATATAAATAGAGTGATAGTACGAGTAGTTATTCAATCCCATTCCCAACCACCGGGAATCCCATGCCTTAGTAAGGGTGTGAACTCACCTCGGTTTGCTCGGTTAGATTCTCAATATAGCTAACAGTCAAGGTCGGTCAATCACGTCCTAGTATGATTTACCAGTTAGTCATTTAGTGGCTTTCCAATAGAACACAAAGTTCCTACACGTATCTATCACATAACATGCATCACTGTAACGGTTTATGCCCATCTAAGTTTCCCGTCCATTCCCCACTCAAAATCAAACATACGATAATGCACATAACATATATAACATGTTAAATCATTCACAGATAGCATACTCGACATTTAGACACGCAAGTCACAACTTATGTCAATTCGGCATTAATACTCAAAACCGGCTGTTTTCGGACATTTAAATAAAATAGTTAGATTATTCCAAAAATTCCCAAATTTTTATAGAATGTCACAAACATTCCATATTTTATTGTGTAAAAATATCGGGGTCCGGTTCATCACCAATATTTTATAAAAATTCATATTCGGGACTGAACTCAGATTTATGTATTTCTGACCACAGTCCACGAAACAATTTATTAAAAATTCTTCGTAAGTCCGATTTGTGAAATTCCAGTGGGGTAATTACAAATACTTCAGTTATCATCTACAGTAAGATTTTCATGGTCCGATTCATCACAAAACTCAGGTTATGACTGAAAGTACGACACCCATTTATTGCTGTCAAAATTCAGCTTAAGTAGCTGTTACAAATTAACACTTTAAAAATAGTAAACGGAGTCCAAAAATTACGATTCCGGTGCCATTAGAACCGTATTTCATAATAACATATTTTAGATTCAAAATATCGATTTTTCGTTGAGGTTAAGACCTGTTTACAGCCAACAGAAGTGGGCTGTAAAAGTTAGACAGATTCTGATTTAAAGTGTTTAACCATCTAAATCATGTTCGATCGATTCCGTTAACGAGTTTAGTGACCACAACAACATCATATACTAATATCATTCAGTAAAGCATCAGATAATTACCCAATCATCATAACCACACAAGATCTACATGATTTACACACATATTCATCCATTAACCACCTTGTTCATCACTTTAGTAAACTTTTAGACTTTGATCTTATATGTTCGAAATTTTTAACCGACGAAACTTTTATTAACCACTCTAGACAAGATCAAGAAGAGGTTTAGAGTCACTTACTACTAGCTCGAGGCTAGGGAAGATTCTAGACGAAAAATGGGTGGTTAATAGCGATGTAGAGAGGTCCTTCCACTTCCGAGAGCACCGAGCTTCGTTGTATGCCTTCTATCACCCTTGGATGTGCTTAGAATGTTTGAGGATGATCAAATAATGGTGGTGGTGGTGCTACTAGTGGGCTGCCGAAACCAAGAAGGAAGAGAGGGTGTTTGTGAGAAATGGAAGTGGTGAAGTGAGAAGAAGATGGTCTTGAGGTTAATTCTTATAACCTCCAACACTTCATTGTCCCTTGTGTAATATGCCCCTTTATCCCCCAACATAATCCATTTTAATATTCAAGAATATCAATGGTGGTTCCCTCTAGGGTGGCCATCGAATTGGGGGGGGGGGGGGGGGTAAAGGGTTGGGTTTCAACTAAATGGTTAGGGAACTAGTTAGGAATTAAGTATATAGTTAGGGGTTTATTTATTAGATATTTATATAGTGTGTTATGATGTTCGGGGATCATAACTGGCTCAGTAAAACGTGAAACAATGTGTTTAACAATATTTTTGTGTTCCGGGTAAAGTCCGGTTGTTCGGTTCGGTGTTGTTCCGTTAAGGTGCTTAATTAATCCGTAAAGTGTCCTATATATATGTTTTTGTAACACTTTTGATTTCTAACACTTAGGAAAACACACAGGACTTATTTAATGACTTTTCTGTACTTTATTAGTGTGTTAACAAGTACATGTAAGCATAACACATAAATCAGATAGCAGTTAAATAATTCCACGCAGTCGTCAGACACTTTAATTATCATTAATAACTTGTACGGAATACATGGGATTTTGAGGGTTGTCACAGGTACCGAACCGATACCGAAAATACATCCGATTTCGTAAAAACGGGTACCAGTACCTGATACCATTTGTTCATCCCTCAATAATATTAGTGTTCATTCAATTCTAAATTTAACATATAGGTAATTCTTATCAACTTTGCTTTTTTATTTGTTTTCTAAGATGTGCTTAACGTATCATATCCTCCTTTTTTTATTGTTTTTTCCTTTGTTAAAATCTCCCATTCAACCTCACATTATTATTATTATTATTATTATTATTATTATTATTGTTACTATTGATACTATTATTATTATTATTATTATTATTATTATTATTATTATTATTATTATTATACAAATGCTTCTAAAAATAAGAAGTGTAAGAAGGAACCTAGAGTGACAAGTGTCCATAAGAGAAAAAGAACATGCACATGCAAAAACCCAAAAACTTAAACCCCCCACCCAACCACCACTCAACCCCCCCCCCCCAAGCTAAATGCTAAAAACTAAACCTCAAAAAACCTAGAAAAATCTAAAAAGCACAATTTTTTTAATATTGTTTATAAAAAACGCTACTTTATCGTCACTATATTTTTATTTTTTTAGTGACGATAAAGTAGCGATGATTTTAATAGAATATCGAGCCAGGTGGACGCGTGGCGCATGGTGTGTTGGTAATTTTTCAAAGTTGAGCTAAGTGGACGCGTGGCGCATGGCGTGTTGGCGACTTTTCAAAGTTGAGCCAACTGGTACGCGTGGCGCATGGCGTATTGGTAACTTTTCAAAGTTGAGCCGACTGGGTGCATGGCGCATGGCGTGATGGTACTTCCTTATGAAAGAAGTTTCCTTTCTTGGGATGAAGACAACTGATGTGACTGTCTGATGTCCCTATCTTGTCGGAGGTGAACAGGCGCCTTTTCAGTGGTGTCAGTTACTTTCCGCCATGGTGTCAGGCATGTGCCACCCACGCTCCCGAAAAAGGAGGTGACGGTTTCTCTCTCTGCTGACATGTCTTTCTCCTGTTGGCTGACGTTCTGAATTCCTGACGGCTCACTACCCATCGCATTAAATGCGATGGGTATAAATTCATGGCGGTTCTCTCCTTTCCCTTCACTTTTCAAAATTTAAACACCAGATTCCTCTCATACTTCTCTCCTTCTTCTAAGTTCATTCATATTTCCTCTCTTCATCTTCTTGCAATATGTCTTCGGGAGCCAATCCTTTGGCTAGGAAGAGGAAATATAAGGGTAGGAATCCTCCAGGTCCAGATCGAGCGACGATAAATTGGAAAGAAGAAGAGTTCCAAAATTTGGTTAGGAATATGGGTATTCATCCTGAGTGGGGTGCTCAGTTTCCGACCCCAAACTCTACTGCCTTGGATGCACCCCCAGGTTATATTGTGTTGTATGCGGCCTTCTTCCGGGAGGGTAACTTCCGCCTCCCTATAACGAAGTTTACTGCCGATGTTTTGACGAATTATGGGCTTCATATTTCTCAAATCCACGCGTTGGGACTTCCTCGTGTTACCCATTTTGAGTTTATCTGCAGGGCCAACCGTGTTGAGCCGACCTTTGAGATGTTCAATGTTTTTTACAGCGTGACCTACACTGGTGGTTTTTACTCCTTTAACTCTCGGACCGGTGGTGTTATCCCTTGTAGTTCCAACCCCCCGAAAAGTCTACATGATTGGAAACAGAAGTTCTTTTACATTCGCCGTGGTGTTATTCATGTGGACATGCACTGTCGAGCAGAGGGTGAAGGGATCCCTAAGGTAGATGTGACTGTGGATTTTGCTCAGCAAGAGTGGTACAAGAAGTTGACGCACAAAGCCACTTCTATTTCTCAACTTGAGGAGAGAGCGTTGGTTGGTGCTGGTATGAGCATGATGTGGGTCCCGAAGAACCCTAGGGGTGTCCCTGTTTATGGTTATCAAGGCAAAGGTATTGGTGTTGTTCATTTTTGTTTGCGTTCATCTTTGATTCCATTATGATCTTTCTTCCGTTCCTGCGTTTTACAGTTGGATATAGTTTGTTAAACGTTCTCGATCCGAAGGCTGGTGGTGCCATGATTGAAGCGGTGTTTACTGAGGACAAGCCGGTGTGGTTAGACCAGATCCGACACCGTTTTTTGCACCCTACTAGCGAGAGTTTTGCCGCTTATGCGAATACTATTTTAGGTGAAGATGATGAGGATGATTTTGATGATACTACTGACCCCACTCGAGAGGAGGTTATTGTCCTTTCGAGTGAGGGTTCTGACAGATCTCGTGAAGGCCTAACCCTTCATTCCCCGCGTGCAGGTCCGGCGCAAGGGGCTGTTAATGAACCGGTTAATGAGCCTATTGGTGATGATCCTCCGGTTGAAACTGCTGAGCAGTTAGAGACCAGGAAGAAGAAGAAGAAGGTGGATAAGTCTGAGGAGAAAGGGAAGAGGGCTGAGGAGAATGTTACTGGAACTCCTCGTAAGCGCCCTTCTACTCTTCCTTTCCTGGATTATGTTGTCGTTTCTGATACGTTATCTGGTTTAGGCACAGGGAGCAAACGTACTGAACGTGACCCTGAGGATGATGAGACTTTGACCGAGATTATGAAGAAGAGAAAAACTCTTGAAGACAAAAAGAGAGAGCTTGACGAACAAGCTGCTGCTGCCCTTGCTGCCAAGAAATCTAAACTTCAGAAGGAAACTCCTCCTGCACCCTCGGAGTCTGAGATTGACATGAATGTTTTTAGCGCGAAGCGTGGTAATCTGTTGGAGAAGATATACGTTGCTTTTGCTCCTCAAGGTAAAGACTTTGCACTTGTAAGTCTTTTTATTTGGCTTTCGGTTTTGTTTTTGACTATCATGGTTGTCTGGTGACAGGTGTGAAGTCAGGGAAAGCTACCCGCAAGATTGACATTTCAAAGATTACTCCTCCTACCTCTCCGCCTTCTAGGACTTTTGGTCTGTGCCCCCTGAAGATCTGGCTGAGAAGGAGCAACAAGTTCATGTTGAAGTTGAACAAGTCGGAGAAGGTGGTGGTGATGGTGCGGGTGGTGATGGTGCAGGTGGTGATGGTCGAGGCAAGGGTGTTGACACCGAAGCGGAGTCTAGTAAAGCTACACATCGTCAAACCATCTATACCAGACGCCCACCGGCCTCTGGTGGTGGTGCTACTTCGGGAGTACCCCGGAGTCATGAGTTTGAAAATATCTAAGTTGGGTCCTGGGATACTCATAACCCAGCATGTGATGATCTGCCGCATGCTCCTCGGTGGAGTTTAACTCAGGGCTCTCGGATGAATAATCATGATAACTGCCGAGAGTTCTTCTCCTTGTCTCTCCCCCCTGCTGAGAGGTTATTTCAGAAAAGGCGCAACCGATTTGATCTATTGGATGATCATGTTCATGCCGGGGTCAACTTTTTGCTACCTCCCAGGAGATTGTTTGAGAATGGAAGCTGATGGGGGAGGAGACTCTTAAATTTGAAAATGATAAAAAAACATTTGCTGAGGAGAGGGAGAAGTTCAATGCTGAGAGGAAGCGTTTGTTGTGGAGGGTGTCTGATGCAGAACAAAAACTTGCCCAGGAGAAACAGGTTAACTCCAATAAACAGAAGGAGTGGGAGGTCGCTTGTGAGCAGACCAATAAGGAGTTGCAGGCGCAACGTGATGCGATTGTGAGGTTGCCAGGAGAGAAGAAGAAAATTAGTGACGAGGCTGAGCAGGATCGTGTTGCATACCAGAAAAGGGAACAGGAATACATACAACTGTCACACCCCGATTTCCACGTGTCACCGGTGGGCCCGGTGGGGGAGTATCGTGACGTGGTTGGCAACGTAATAGTCAAACAACACAATATAATAAATGCACAGCGGAAGCAATTGAAAATATAATACATCCGAATTTATTTATTGTAAACAAAGTCACAATATCCGGTGTTTATCCACAGAACGGATCGAAACAAAATAACATTAAATTGTTCAACAGACTTCTGGCATCCTAAGCTTGCGAGACTTTTATTGATGCTTAGGAGACAATCCAGCCAATTACGTTTAGTACCTGCATTCAGTCTTTTTGGGAAAATACGTCAGTTTACACTGGTAAATACATTCAACTGACTCATTTTGGAAAATGATTGAAAATTTGTTTGGATGCACGTGGCATAAATCATTTTATTTAACTTGGGAGAATTATTTAATATTATAATCTTGTGAACGAATTACATGTTACTTATGCGTTCAGTAGCCCGAATCAAATCCGGGTTAAAGATCAATAGACACACCACTTTAAGTGAGTTATACACGGGAGTACGCCTACACCCCGTGCTCAGGTCGTGGCCATCTCGTAAGATGATGCCAGGGATATCCGGGACATGGTCATTAACCCCCCAAAGGCTGTAAAGTAAACAAGACTGTTTAAAACGAGCCGATCAAATTATTCAACTACCCACTAAGCGTGGAGATTTGATGCCCGATCAAGCGGTACGCTATGTACCGTAACCCAAGCCCGTATAGGGAAAATAAGTTAAAAGTATTTACCTGATGCAAGTATAATTCACAATAAGTAGAATAGCACGTAGCTTTTACTGTCTCTCCTAATCTGGAACGAAGGTTTAATATAACCTATTAGAATTCTAACGGGTCTTTTATTAAGCTTAAGCTTAGACCGGCTAGTTTCAAGATACGGTTCGTACGCACAATTAAGCGAAGACCGGATAGAATGTGATTCAGACCCGACAAGTTTGAAGACTTGTTTAATATGGGTTTATTATTCACATTCTGGATTTTGAGATAAAACCGTTAAGGTTTGACCCGTTTCGGCTAATTTATGTAAACTTGTTACATAAACCGAACCGTACGCGTAATAAGCGTGACGGGTAGTCATGAGAGCTATATACAGATTTCCTAAGTTAATATACTTCAAATATGTTGTAACATCAGTAGGATGTCTTTCGTTATGCCCCGAACTAATTTAAACACAAACTATGCCCCGTAGGGGTAGTTTGGTCATTTTAAAGTTTGTAAAAGCGTTTATATGTTCAACTGAGTTACAGGTCTGATGTAAACAGCAAACATACTCAATTTGATGAGTTTTAACAGTAGGCTAAAGCAAGTATGTGAAACTTATCATTTTTAACCAAACTAGGCCCCGTAGGGGTATTTTGGTAATTTCACACAAGCCGACAAGCTCAAAACTGAAGTATGAGTTTATCAACTTTTTCTTACTATTAAGATATGATAATTTGCTTCTTATATCAGTAGGTATCAACCCGGGTATGTCCAATATGATTTTAAAACATACTATGCGCTAATAACGCTAAATAAGGCGATTAAAGGCCATTACCGGGTTCGATACTTAAGTCTGATATTTTTATATTTCCAGAAGGCTTAAAATAATTCATTTATCATAACTAATCAGTGGCAAAAGGTTTGGAGTCGTTTAGAAGTGTAAAACTCATTTTATGGCCCGTAAGGGCAAAACCGACAATTACCGAATTAAGCCTACGACTATGAGTTATGCTCAGCCTAAAATTAATTAAAAATCTTTAAAATTCCCAAAATAATATATTACATCAGTGGGTAATTCGTTTGATACCAAAAAGTATGTTTAATTAGGCTATACGCTAATTACGCCATTTTATTAACATAAAACACCGTAATTACGCTAATGAGCATAACTCTTAATCTACAAGTCAAACTGATGTCAAATTTTGCATACAAGTTTATATATCAATATTCAAGGTTTCTACACTTTTACATTTTCATAAATCATGTTTTAAGGTAATAAGGGCATAACGGTCAACGTATGAGCAATTAACGGAAATATGCATATTAATTGGATAACTAGTGAACCAAGGTGTATAATCACAGAGGGTTGTTCTAACATGTATCCTAGTCCAATTAAAGCTCTGAGGCATTTCTAAAATATGCCTAAACGGGTCAGAACTGAAAGTCAAAGTGAGAGTCAAACTATGTGACTTTCGGTTCCGAACCGGGTCTAAACAGGAAATAGTCGGATTGAACAGGTTTGGACATGTTCTTACACTAATTACTAATTTATAACAACAATCAAACAGGTTATACATGGTCTAGATAGCTAATTATGCATAAATGACCTTTTAAGAATTCTGTTGACTTTTTAAGTATATGTTTGACCCGACTTTTGAACTAGTTAAAGTGGTGATCAGGGGAAACCCTTTTGGGGTTTTATTACCCACATAATTACCAACTTATAACTACTTTTAATTCGAGATTTGACTGAGCCATTATTGACTAATCTCGAAGTCAAACCGTAATTACGACGGTTTGACTTTTAGCTAATTAACTAAGCTAAACTCAAACAAGAAAGGATTAGAACACTTACAAGGGTCCTATGCACGACTTATGATCAGTTGGGAGAGTTCCTTAGCTTCAGAAAGGCTCTAAATGATCAGATGAAGGTGTGAGAAAAATGGTGAACTTGGATGGCTTTATATAGTGGTTTCACTCACCTTAGGAGCTTGACAACAAGGTCTAGAACTGCCCACAATCGATTAACATGTGTCCTAGAGGCTTAGGGGGTGCCTAGGGGCCAAGAGGGATGTGAAAATTCGGTTAAAGTCGCGCACAAATGAATTGGCAGACAACAGTCCACGATTTGCGGTTCTGGGCCACCCTCGCGTAGCGCGAGGGTACCCTCGCGTGACGCGAGCCCCCTGCAGATCAGATCTTTTGATTTTGTTTGCTAATCAGTCCTTGGCTCTTCAAAACTCGAAGAGGCACTGATTTCTTGTATGTTAAACCCTTATAATTGATCTACTAAGGCCTTAAAACATATACCCACTTTGCCAAGTCCCCGGGTAACTTTATTTTCACCCGAAAAGTCCTAACTTTCGACGTTCACGCTTTAACGCTTCGCACACGAATTTGGTCATATCTTTCTCATACGTTAACGAAACTTTATGAAATTTTTATGGTGCATTCTCGTGGGCATAATTAATATTTACAAAGCTTCGGGTTTGTCAAAAGGTCACTCAGAGGTATAAATTAAACATGTTGACACAATTGGTCCCTGTAGTTTGAAATCACTCACTTTAAGCTTCGTATGATCCATGATTTATTCGTTTGAAGGTATGAGCATCTTGTAGGGTTAAAATACAATATATTTATTCACAGTTGACACTTAGAATACGTATATTTACATACTTTCCACGTTTGTCAACTTTAGTCCTTCCATAATATTTCTTTCACACGTTTAAACTTTATGACACGTGTCAACATATTATAGGACGTGAATTTCTGAGGTGTTACATCCTCACCCCCTTAAAATAAATCTCGACCCGAGATTTACTGAAATAAGTAAGGGTACTTTTCTTTCATCGTGGATTCAACCTCCCACGTGTATTCGGGACCCCTACGGGCATCCCATTTGACCTTAACAAAAGGTATATGCTTTCTTCGAAGCTTCCTTACCTGTCGATCTTCAATCGACAAAGGTTTTTCCACAACGTTAAGCTCTTATCTATTTGCACATCTGTATGTGGCATGACATGTGAATCGTCAGCGGAACACTTCTTTAGATTGCAGATGTGGAACACATTGTGAATTCCACTGAGCTCTTCTGGTAAGTTCAACTTGTAGGCAACTGACCCGACACGTTCGATAACCTCGAAAGGTCCTATGTATCTCGGGCTTAGTTTGCCTTTCTTACCAAATCGCATCACCCCTTTCCATGGTGACACTTTAAGTAGGACTTTGTCACCTACTTCGAAGTGAAAATCCTTACGACTTGGATCCGCGTAACTCTTCTGCCTATTCCGGGCAGCTTGGAGATTGTTACGAATCTGGACAATCTTGTCCGTCGTTTCGAACACGATCTCAGGTCCTGATAACTGGACTTCTCCAACTTCCGCCCAACAAACTGGCGATCTACACTTTCTACCGTATAATGCCTCAAACGGCGCGGCCTTTATGCTGGTATGGTAGCTATTGTTGTAGGAGAATTCGATCAATGGTAGGTTCTTATCCCAGCTACCTCCCAAATCGATCGCACATGCGCGTAGCATGTCTTCCAACGTTTGAATAGTACGCTCACTCTGACCGTCTGTCTGTGGATGGTAAGCCGTACTAAAGTTCAAACGTGTGCCCAAAGATTGTTGGAAACTCTTCCAAAAATGTGACGTGTACCTAGTATCCCGGTCAGAGATAATAGCTACAGGTATGCCGTGTAGGGCTACAATCTTATCAACATATAACTGGGCTAACATATCGGAGCTATAAGTCTCCTTGATGGGTAAGAAATGAGCTGACTTAGTCAGTCGGTCAACTATAACCCATATCGTATCATTTCCTTTCCTTGTCTTGGGTAACTTGGTAATAAAATCCATAGTTACCATCTCCCACTTCCACGTAGGAAGTTCAGGCTGTTGTAGCAAACCTGACGGTTTCTGATGCTCGGCTTTGACTTGCGCACATGTCAAGCATTTTGCTACATGGGCGGCTACAGACTTTTTCAAGCCTATCCACCAATAATTTGCCTTTAAATCCTGGTACATCTTATCAGCTCCAGGATGAACGGAGTATTTGGAACTATGGGCTTCTTGGAGGATGACATCACGGAGTCCTCCAAAAATTGGAACCCATATTCGTCCGTTTAACCGTAAAATTCCGTCCTTGCTAAGAGTTAACTGCTCCTCAGTTACTCCTAACTTTTCATTAGGATAGTTAGCTTCCAACACAGCTTCCTTCTGTGCAGCTAACACCCTTTCTATCAAACTGTTCTTTATCTCCATACGCTTGGCGTTAATTCGAATGGGTTTAACCCTTTCCTTTCTGCTCAAGGCATCAGCGACTACATTCGCTTTGCCGGGATGGTATTTGATTTCACAATCATAATCATTTAAAGTTTCCATCCAACGGCGTTGCCTCATGTTTAATTCTTTTTGGTTAAACAGATGCTGGAGGCTCTTGTGATCAGAAAAGATCACAAACTTGATTCCATAAAGATAATGCCTCCACAGTTTTAGTGCGAACACAACGGCACCCAATTCCAAGTCATGGGTGGTGTAATTCTTTTCGTGCACCTTTAACTGTCGTGATGCATAGGCAATCACCTTGCCTTTCTGCATAAGCACACACCCCATGCCAGTGTGTGATGCATCACAATAAACTACAAATTCTTCAGCGCCTTCAGGTAAGGTAAGCACAGGAGCGTTGCTCAACTTTTGTCTCAAAACATCGAAGGACTCTTGCTGCTTGGGGCCCCAAACGAACTTTACTTTCTTCTTGGTCAAGGAAGTTAGGGGTGCAGCAATCCTTGAAAAATTTTCAATGAAGCGCCTGTAATATCCTGCCAATCCCAGGAAGCTACGAATCTCCGTAGGTGTCTTTGGCTCTTGCCAATTCATAACAGCTTCAACTTTAGCGGGATCCACCTGGATACCACGCTCACTGACCACGTGTCCAAGAAACTGGACTTCTCGTAACCAAAATTCACACTTAGAGAATTTGGCATAGAGCTTCTCCCGATGTAGGAGTTTGAGAATACAACGTAGGTGTTTCTCATGGTCAGCTTGATTTTTAGAATAAATAAGGATGTCGTCGATGAAAACGATAACAAATTTATCTAAGTAAGGTTTGCAGACGCGATTCATGAGATCCATGAACGCGGCTGGTGCATTAGTGAGCCCAAAAGGCATCACTAGGAACTCGTAGTGACCGTAACGAGTCCTAAATGTAGTCTTGTGAACGTCTTCGTCCTTAACCTTCAACTGATGGTAGCCTGACCTTAGATCAATCTTTGAGAAGTAACTTGCCCCTTGAAGCTGATCGAACAAATCGTCGATCCTGGGCAATGGATATCTATTCTTGATCGTGACTTTATTAAGCTCGCGATAGTCGATGCATAGACGCATCGATCCATCCTTCTTCTTGACAAACAAGATTGGCGCTCCCCAAGGAGATGAACTAGGTCGAATGAAACCCTTAGCCAGCAATTCATCTAGCTGCGTCCGCAACTCCTTCATTTCTGTGGGTGCCAATCTGTATGGTGCTCTGGCAACTGGTGCCGCTCCAGGAATGATATCGATCCTGAATTCAACTTGTCTATCTGGTGGTAGGCCAGGTAGATCTTCAGGAAACACTTCTGGGTATTCAGAAATGACAAGGATGTCTTCTAACTTCGGTTTAGGTTCCTCCAAAATCACCTGTGCCATGTAGATGACACACCCTTTCTTCAAACACTTTGAAGCCTTGAGCATAGTCACGTGCTCAGGTAGTCCATACTGGGTATCTCCCCGAATGGTAAGTGACTCACCAGACAGAGTCTTTATCACTACTTGCTTCATGTTACAGACGATTTGGGCCTGGTTATGAGATAACCAGTCCATACCCATAACTATGTCAAAACCAGCTAGTTTAAAGGGAAGTAGAGATAGAGGAAAAGAATGGTTCTTAATGGATATAACACATCCATCTAACACAGTAGAGACGGTTTCAATGGTACCATCAGCTAACTCTACCTCATAATTCACTTTTAGGGTTTTGACAGGTAATTTCAACAATTCACAAAATTTATGATCTACGAAGGACTTATCTGCGCCTGAATCAAAAAGTACTCTTGCAAAGACATCATTTACAAGGAAAGTACCTGTTATGACGTTATCATCCTGCACAGCCTCCTTCGCATCCATCCTGAAGACTCTGGCATTAGTCTTCTTAGCCTCCTCAGGCTTCTTGTTATACTTAGGGCAGTTAGTCTTTATGTGGCCCTTTTCGTTGCAACGGTAGCACGTTGCATCTTTCATCTTCTTGCAATCCAAGGTTTTGTGTTCCTTGGACTTGCACAAACCACAAGCAAAAGACCTTGACTCGTTATTCGAGCTTGATTCGAGTCTGCACTTTCCAAAGTGCTGTTTCTTGCAAGTTTTGCATGTGGGCTTCTCTCCAGAACGATGTCCCTCTTTCTTCGAATCCGATCCCTTCTTGTGATCACCGCTCCCACGGTGCTTCTTGTTCGACTTACGCGAACCATCATCTTCATGCTTCCTCTTCTCGGCCGCCTTATTCCTCTGCGATCTCTGCCGGACCGCATCAAGAGTGAGGGATAAGGAAAGGTCAGTTACAGACCTGAAGGTAACCGGCCGAGAAGCTTTTACACTGGCCTTGATCTCGGGTTCTAAACCGCCAATAAAGCGAGCAATTCTTTTTGGCTCCGGAGTTACCAGGTAGGGAACCAGCCGAGACAGTGTATTGAAGCTTGTCAGATAAGCTTGACAATCGAGGTTCTTCACCACCAGGGATAGAAAGTCATATTCTATCTTTTCCACCTTATGTTGAGGGCAAAAATTATCTTTGATCAGGGCAATGAATTGATCCCACGTCATACTATACAACGGGATCTTTCCGGAGGCCTCCATTAGAGATCTCCACCAAGCTAACGCCTCGCCTTTGAAGGAATGTGAGACAAATTTAACCACATCACCTTCAGCGCATCCGCTGATGTCCACGACCGTGTCCATCTCATCCAGCCACGTCATACAATCGACGGCTCCTTTCTCCCCCGTAAAATCCCTGGGTTTACAAGACACAAAGTACTTATATGTGCAACCCTTGTTACGGGGTCCCTGATGTAGTACTAATTGCTGAGATGGATTACTTTGGTGGTTGGTGGACTGGCGATCATCATCGTTTTTCTTTGGTCCATTCTTTTTGGGAGGAGGCTTGTTATGAGCCTCAGAATGAGTCCTGGGCTTTGAATGTGACGCAGAGTGGGTCCTACTTCGAGTACCACTGTATTCCTCATACTGTCTATCCAAGGCCTGTGTGATAGCACCGTCTATGATTGCCTTTAATTCCGCACCCGTTAATGTAATCTGAGCGTTCTCATTTGGCTCCACTGGATGGCTATTTACTTCATTGGAGTCAGCCATTTGTATTTAACTGTTGCAGAAAACAAGGTCAATATTTTATTTGGGATTTTATGATGGAATTACCCCTTAGGGTAATTCGTTAACCATGGTAAACAGAGACCATATTTGGTTAACTTATTAATCGCATTAATTTAGGATTTCAATTAAAATTTATCCTAATTATAACAATATATATTAGCACATAAGGCTTAGTCACATGGACAATCTAAATTTAATCTATGATTTCAGAGAATCAAGGCTTTTAAGGTTTGAACCTAGTTCATTACCTTTATTTGACAGGGAGTCATTGCTACCACTGTCTTTTGGCTCATATAGAATTAAGCAAGGCCCGTAGGCACTATATTACCACGTATGGTTAAATATGATCATCTTAATTGATGATGTAAATCCAGGATTCAGAGATCATTAAACTGGATTAGGAATCTTCTAAAGAATCCTTATTCATTTAAGAATGACATGTGATTTTTTAACGAATCACTTCTGCCAGAGTGTTAACATGTTTTAAGATGTTAACAGGGATTTGAATCTTTTAAACCGGTCTTACCATTTTGGCCCGGTCTTATATTTGACACGAGGCTAGGTTTCACACTTAAAGATTCTTAATTAAATAATTACTTAGGCAGGTTAAAAGGAATGATTTTAATTTATTTATTTCATAAGTTATTTATGCACAAATGGCAAACATGAAATTTATAAAAATAACACTCCATTAATTTATCACTATATTACATATCGCCCTAAACGGGTCTTTTACACATGAAATTTTGCCCACGCAGGAGCTAAAACATACCAACATGCCCACGCAGGGGTCTTACAGAAGACATGCCCACGTAGGGGTCTTACAGAAAGACACAAGTCCTCGTAGGGACTAACACACCAACAATTGTCCACGTAGGGACTTAAACAAACATAAGTCCACGCAGGGACTAAACATACAACATACCCTCGTAGGGGTTTATGGGAAGATAGACCCACGCAGGGGTCAATACACACAAACAAACATACTCACCCACGTAGGGGCTTAACAACCAACTAGGAGGATTTAATAATCCTTCTTGTTCTTTCCTTTGAGCAGCGCTATTAATCCCTGGAAGAAGGTCTGCTTCTCTTGGCGGTCGCGGCGAGCTTCCCGCTCAACCTGATTCAATCTATGTAGAATTACCTCCCGTTCTGGGGGAGACATTCGTGGCGGCTGCGACTGCGTTCTAATGATAGGCCTGGGAGGTATTGGGTACCCCTGATTTGGGTAGCTTACCCCCCATGGATCTCCGTAAGGTCCTTGGGCATTGAGGGCGTTATAATTTGCTGCTTCCATATAAGGATCTGCCTCAGCGTATCCGTAGTTGTGGTAAGCTGGTGGCTCAAACGGGTTGTAAGTACTTGGACCCGTGTACGCTGGTATTGGGTTTTCAAAACCCATGGGCGGTGGCTGTTGAAAAACTGGCTGCGAAGGCCCACCTATTTGTGGGTCCTCATAGTGCGGTGGGTAGTGACTAGCACTAGACTGACGTGGGGAATCGAAAGTGAAGCCCCCCGGTCGCACCGATATGCGTGCACCGGTTCTTCTACGCCTTGGCGGTTGAGGAGGTGCCGGTTGCACTGGTGGCGGTGGAGGTGGTGGCGTAACTGCCACAAACCGATGATCCTCTGATGAATCTTGATGATGCGGCTGTGGTTGTGGCTCCTGTTGCTGATGAGACGGTTGCTGCTGGTGCTGCCCATGTGATGACGAGTGGTGTGATGGTGTATAATACCACTGGTGTTGATCGAACAGGGCTTGAAAACTATCTGGACCACCGTAGGGTGATCCGTGGAAGGATGATCCATCAGAAATTTCGATGGGGTGGTTCGGAGTACCACTCGCTGGCATGACGGGGTCCGTATCCTCGTCCATATCATCCGCGTGATCTCTGGAAAAGTGGTCCTCGGGACCCAGTGGGTTAAAACCCACGGGTTCCGGTATGAATCCTACCGGGTTAAACTGTCCCCGAAAGATAGGTGTAGGGTCTCCATATGAATGATGAGACAGTGATCTCTGCAGCGGTACGTATGAGGGTTGTGGATTGTTCGGCTCGTAAGGGTTAAGAGTGGGCGGGGTCGAACTATGCGAAACCGACCGCCTGGCCGGCTCGAACTGGTTTCTTCTATTCTCCCGAGGGTCGTCACTCTCGGTGTTTGATGGAGCTCGTCTTCGTGAAGATCCAGCTTCATGATCGTTGGGGGCGGTAACTGGCCCCTTTCCTCGTGCTCGTGTTCGGAAGAATCTCAGAGGCATCTTTGTTATTCCTGTTAATAAAGCATGAGATAACAATAACAAAATATAAAATTTTAAAGGACAAAACAAATACCGAAGAGGTGGAATTTGTCCTAAGTTACAAGTCTAGACTCAAAAGTTTAGATATGTGCAATTGTGTAACTGAGATTAAACACAAAAGGCTAGTGTTTAATTCACTCAGTGTTGGCTCTGATACCAACCTGTCACACCCCGATTTCCACGTGTCACCGGTGGGCCCGGTGGGGGAGTATCGTGACGTGGTTGGCAACGTAATAGTCAAACAACACAATATAATAAATGCACAGCGGAAGCAATTGAAAATATAATACATCCGAATTTATTTATTGTAAACAAAGTCACAATATCCGGTGTTTATCCACAGAACGGATCGAAACAAAATAACATTAAATTGTTCAACAGACTTCTGGCATCCTAAGCTTGCGAGACTTTTATTGATGCTTAGGAGACAATCCAGCCAATTACGTTTAGTACCTGCATTCAGTCTTTTTGGGAAAATACGTCAGTTTACACTGGTAAATACATTCAACTGACTCATTTTGGAAAATGATTGAAAATTTGTTTGGATGCACGTGGCATAAATCATTTTATTTAACTTGGGAGAATTATTTAATATTATAATCTTGTGAACGAATTACATGTTACTTATGCGTTCAGTAGCCCGAATCAAATCCGGGTTAAAGATCAATAGACACACCACTTTAAGTGAGTTATACACGGGAGTACGCCTACACCCCGTGCTCAGGTCGTGGCCATCTCGTAAGATGATGCCAGGGATATCCGGGACATGGTCATTAACCCCCCAAAGGCTGTAAAGTAAACAAGACTGTTTAAAACGAGCCGATCAAATTATTCAACTACCCACTAAGCGTGGAGATTTGATGCCCGATCAAGCGGTACGCTATGTACCGTAACCCAAGCCCGTATAGGGAAAATAAGTTAAAAGTATTTACCTGATGCAAGTATAATTCACAATAAGTAGAATAGCACGTAGCTTTTACTGTCTCTCCTAATCTGGAACGAAGGTTTAATATAACCTATTAGAATTCTAACGGGTCTTTTATTAAGCTTAAGCTTAGACCGGCTAGTTTCAAGATACGGTTCGTACGCACAATTAAGCGAAGACCGGATAGAATGTGATTCAGACCCGACAAGTTTGAAGACTTGTTTAATATGGGTTTATTATTCACATTCTGGATTTTGAGATAAAACCGTTAAGGTTTGACCCGTTTCGGCTAATTTATGTAAACTTGTTACATAAACCGAACCGTACGCGTAATAAGCGTGACGGGTAGTCATGAGAGCTATATACAGATTTCCTAAGTTAATATACTTCAAATATGTTGTAACATCAGTAGGATGTCTTTCGTTATGCCCCGAACTAATTTAAACACAAACTATGCCCCGTAGGGGTAGTTTGGTCATTTTAAAGTTTGTAAAAGCGTTTATATGTTCAACTGAGTTACAGGTCTGATGTAAACAGCAAACATACTCAATTTGATGAGTTTTAACAGTAGGCTAAAGCAAGTATGTGAAACTTATCATTTTTAACCAAACTAGGCCCCGTAGGGGTATTTTGGTAATTTCACACAAGCCGACAAGCTCAAAACTGAAGTCTGAGTTTATCAACTTTTGCTTACTGTTAAGATATGATAATTTTCTTCTTATATCAGTAGGTATCAACCCGGGTATGTCCAATATGATTTTAAAACATACTATGCGCTAATAACGCTAAATAAGGCGATTAAAGGCCATTACCGGGTTCGATACTTAAGTCTGATATTTTTATATTTCCAGAAGGCTTAAAATAATTCATTTATCATAAATAATCAGTGGCAAAAGGTTTGGAGTCGTTTAGAAGTGTAAAACTCATTTTATGGCCCGTAAGGGCAAAACCGACAATTACCGAATTAAGCCTACGACTATGAGTTATGCTCAGCCTAAAATTAATTAAAAATCTTTAAAATTCCCAAAATAATATATTACATCAGTGGGTAATTCGTTTGATACCAAAAAGTATGTTTAATTAGGCTATACGCTAATTACGCCATTTTGTTAACATAAAGCACCGTAATTACGCTAATGAGCATAACTCTTAATCTACAAGTCAAACTGATGTCAAATTTTGCATACAAGTTTATATATCAATATTCAAGGTTTCTACACTTTTACATTTTCATAAATCATGTTTTAAGGTAATAAGGGCATAACGGTCAACGTATGAGCAATTAACGGAAATATGCATATTAATTGGATAACTAGTGAACCAAGGTGTATAATCACAGAGGGTTGTTCTAACATGTATCCTAGTCCAATTAAAGCTCTGAGGCATTTCTAAAATATGCCTAAACGGGTCAGAACTGAAAGTCAAAGTGAGAGTCAAACTATGTGACTTTCGGTTCCGAACCGGGTCTAAACAGGAAATAGTCGGGTTGAACAGGTTTGGACATGTTCTTACACTAATTACTAATTTATAACAATAATCAAACAGGTTATACATGGTCTAGATAGCTAATTATGCATAAATGACCTTTTAAGAATTCTGTTGACTTTTTAAGTATATGTTTGACCCGACTTTTGAACTAGTTAAAGTGGTGATCAGGGGAAACCCTTTTGGGGTTTTATTACCCACATAATTACCAACTTATAACTACTTTTAATTCGAGATTTGACTGAGCCATTATTGACTAATCTCGAAGTCAAACCGTAATTACGACGGTTTGACTTTTAGCTAATTAACTAAGCTAAACTCAAACAAGAAAGGATTAGAACACTTACAAGGGTCCTATGCACGACTTATGATCAGTTGGGAGAGTTCCTTAGCTTCAGAAAGGCTCCAAATGATCAGATGAAGGTGTGAGAAAAATGGTGAACTTGGATGGCTTTATATAGTGGTTTCACTCACCTTAGGAGCTTGACAACAAGGTCTAGAACTGCCCACAATCGATTAACATGTGTCCTAGAGGCTTAGGGGGTGCCTAGGGGCCAAGAGGGATGTGAAAATTCGGTTAAAGTCGCGCACAAACGAATTGGCAGACAACAGTCCACGATTTGCGGTTCTGGGCCACCCTCGCGTAGCGCGAGGGTACCCTCGCGTGATGCGAGCCCCCTGCAGATCAGATCTTTTGATTTTGTTTGCTAATCAGTCCTTGGCTCTTCAAAACTCGAAGAGGCACTGATTTCTTGTATGTTAAACCCTTATAATTGATCTACTAAGGCCTTAAAACATATACCCACTTTGCCAAGTCCCCGGGTAACTTTATTTTCACCCGAAAAGTCCTAACTTTCGACGTTCACGCTTTAACGCTTCGCACACGAATTTGGTCATATCTTTCTCATACGTTAACGAAACTTTATGAAATTTTTATGGTGCATTCTCGTGGGCTTAATTAATATTTACAAAGCTTCGGGTTTGTCAAAAGGTCACTCAGAGGTATAAATTAAACATGTTGACACAATTGGTCCCTGTAGTTTGAAATCACTCACTTTAAGCTTCGTATGATCCATGATTTATTCGTTTGAAGGTATGAGCATCTTGTAGGGTTAAAATACAATATATTTATTCACAGTTGACACTTAGAATACGTATATTTACATACTTTCCACGTTTGTCAACTTTAGTCCTTCCATAATATTTCTTTCACACGTTTAAACTTTATGACACGTGTCAACATATTATAGGACGTGAATTTCCGAGGTGTTACAACAACGCATTGCTAAATTGGAGAAATTTGCTGAGAAAAAAGTTGTTGAGGCCAAAGCCTCCGAAATTTTGGTTGAAGAAACCACTGCTGACTGCAAGTGGTTACTTTCCCGTGCGGTGCCTCTGGTAATTGTCAATATTTGTTTGTTTTTGTTATTCATTGCCATTTCTCTCATGGGTGTATTATCTTTGCAGATCGTCGAACGTATCGCTGGTTCTGAAGAATTGGTCTAGTACGTATATGAGCTTGGTGAAGCTGCAAGCCTGCAAGTGATCTTGGTCGCAAGGAAGGGTATGCTGAAGGAAGGGCTGCTGCTGAGTCAAAAGATCCGTTGAAAATTTTTGAATTATACAAGACTGACTGCGTTTCCCGGTATGCTGAAAAGCGGCAGGAGTTTGAATCTTTGGAGTTTGGTGTTGTCAAAGCTGCTAAGAAATTATCCCGGAAACCTGACGGTGTTGCCCTGTTAAAGAAAGCCCTTGATGATGAAGATCATGAAACTGGGGGCGCTAGCACCAGTCATCGGGAATGAAGGATTCCGGCTTGCACGCCGTGTATGGGTTTCGATAGCCTTGTAACCAACTGACAATTTCGTGAACAATTTCATGCTTTGTGAACAATTTGCCTATAGCTGTCATATCTGCTATTATTTTGTTACATTTGACATATTTTATCTTAATATTTGGCTTTGCTTCCTGTTAATTTTGTTATCGTTACAATATGTGCATGTATAATTACTTTGATTCGGTATAACGAATGAATGATGGCGCTGACAGGTTGTGTTGTGTTTAGTTACAACGTTTGTTCTATCGTTTAAGCGCACAGGTTGGTTCGTGTATACGAAGTGATCGAGTTACAGGTTATTGTGTTGACTCGGCTGTGTTCAGCTTTGGGGGTCTTACAATGTTTGTTTACCATGTTTTCGATGCTTTCGTGTTAACGTGGGCATGGAGTTTTTATTTGCCATTTTCTAGGCTTTGGTTGTGTTTTTGACCCGGCTGTGCACTTGGTTGTGACAAGCCTTGGAGGTCTACAACGTTTCCTAATTTTGAGCCATTGGTGTTTTCGTGTATGCCCAAAGTAATATATGCAGTTGTGATAAAAATTCGCATGAGATAAGATAGCCGAACACTTCTTGTATTAGTGTTAAATGTGTTGGCGCGCAGCCATTACAAGTACGATAAATATTGACTGTCTACATGTAGCATCTTCTTAACTGCTGAGCATTCCAGGTTCTTGGGACCTCTTTGTTGTCTAGGGTGCGTAGCTTATACGACCCTTTTCCAAGGACTTCGTCTACAACATAAGGCCCTTCCCACTTGGGAGCTAATTTTCTGGGTTTTTCGGCGTTGGACGCCTCATTGTCCCTTAGGACGTAATCTCCGGGATTGAACGTGCAAATTCGGACCTTGAGTTGTAATACTTTTCCAGCTTGATTTTGTATTTCGCTTCACTAATTGCCGCCATCTCTCTTCTTTCTTCTAGGAGGTCAAGGTCGAACCTCCTTTCTTCTTCATTGTTGATCATGTTCATGGAGAGCATTCTTGGCGACGGCAGTCTAATCTCTGCTGGTATCACGACCTCGGACCCATAGACTAAACTGAACGGTGTCTCTCCGTTGCTTGTTTTTGGCATCGTCCTATGGGCCCATAGTATGCTGGGTAGCTTGTCAACCCAGCCTCTTCTTTGTGTTCCCAACCGTACCTTGATACCATCTACAATGCTCTTGTTGAAGGCTTCAACCTGATCATTCCCCTGCGGGTGCGCAACCGAGGAGAAGGTATGCCTATGTGTAGCTCTTTGAACCAGCGTTGAAGATCTTCTGCAGCAAAATTTGTTCCGTTATCGGTGATGATTCTCAGAGGCAGCCCGAATCTGCAGATTATCTGTTCCCAAATGAAACGTCGCACTACGGTAGATGTGGTTGATGCCAGCGCCTTCGCTTCCACCCATTTTGTGAAGTATTCTACCGCGACGATGATAAATTTCACTGCTTTCGGGGCTTCAGGAAAGGGACCAACCATATATATTCCCCATTGTTGAAACGGCCACGCTGTTGTAACGGGGACTAGTTCATTTTTGGGGTGCATCGTTTTCGGAGCATGTCTCTGGCACCCGCTGCATTTCCTCAAAACCTTCACTGTGTCTAGATGCATTCCAGGCCAGTAGTACCCAGCGTTTATCACTTTCGCTACCACCATTCTTGGACCGGCATGAATGCCACAGATTCCCTCATGTACTTCCCGGATCAGGTAGTTTGCATCTTCTGGGTCGACACATCTCAATAACGGCCCGAGGTATGATTTTCGGTACAGAATTCCATCAACCATCTGGTAGTGCTCGGACTTGTACTGAAGCTTCCTTGCTTCGGCTTTGTTTTCCGGTAATATTCCAGACTAGAGATACATGATTATGGGAGTCATCCAAGATGTTGTTCCCAGCTGAATAACGCTCACTTGCCTTAGTGGTAACGATGGATTGCTTAGAACTTCGATGCGCACATCCTTTTCTAAGTGCTGGAAACTGGTGGATGCGAGCTTACTTAGTGCATCTGCTGGTTTATTCTCGCTTCGATTGATATGGTGCACCTTGTAAGAGTTGAAGTTCTGCAGCAATGCTTTCGCTTGGTCTAGGTATAACGCCATTACGTCTCCTTTGGCATCGTACTGGCCGTTAATCTGCTCGGCTACTAACATGGAGTCCACATGCGCCTCAATGTGTTTGACTCCCATCTTGATTGCCAACCTCAGACCGGCAAGAAAAGCTTCATATTCGGCTTCATTGTTCGTGCTCTTGAAGTCTAACCGGATGGCGTACGTGAATTCATGTTTTTCTGGACTTACCAGCCTAAGTCCTGCGCCTGCGCCATCCTCGTTGGACGCACCATCTGTGTACAGTAGCCATGGTTCTTCCGAGTGTTGCCTTTCAGCTCTTTCTATTGCCTTGCATTCCCTGTCTTTGTCATCAGGCACCTCTGTCATGAAATCGGCCAACACCTGGCCCTTTATTGCTGGCCTTGGTCTGAAGACCACGTTGTGGCCCCCTAGTTCTATAGCCCACTTCGCTAATCTTCCAGATATCTCAGGCCTTGCAAGGATGTTGCCGATGTTGTAATTTGTTAACACATGAATGACGTGGTTGGCGAAATACCTGCACAACCACCTTGATGCATGAATCAGTGCCATCACCAGTTTTTCCATTATAGCATACGTTGTTTCCGGATCGTTCAGAGTGCGAGACACATAATAAACTGGTGTTTGAATGCCTTGCCAGTCTACGAGCAGAACTGCTCCAACTGCTTTATCAGATGCGGACAGATACATTACTAGGGGTTCCCCTTTCACTGGCGTCGTCAGTGTTGGTAGTCTTATGAGGCAATCCTTCATTTCTCGGAACGCCTGTTCGGCTTCCTGAGTCCACTGGAACTGACTTTTCTTCATGCAATTGCGGAGTGTCTTGATAAATGGGAAAGATTTAGCTGCATGATTGGCTAGGAAATGATTGAGTGCTGCTAACCGTCCGGCCAACTTCTGCATTTCCTTGATCGTCGATGGTGAAGGCATCCTCTCGATCGCTTGCACCTTTTCAGGATTGACTTTATACCCATCCTTTGTGATGATGAAACCCAGGAACTTTCCTTCTTCCATGCCAAAGGAACATTTCGCTGGATTCAGCTTGATACTCACTTCGCGCAGTGTGTCAAACGTTTTTTGGATGTTTTCCAGCACCATACTTTCCTCCTTGCTCATGATGACTAGGTCATCCATATACACTTCGATGTATTTGCCGATAGCATCGCTAAACATTTCATTCATTAGTCTCTGATAAGTTGCACCTTCATTCTTTAGACCGAAAGGCATTTTGGTGTAGCAGTACAGCCCTGTCGGTGTGCGGAATGCGGTTTTGTCCTCGTCTTGGATGGCCATCTGCACCTGGTGATATCCCTTATAACAGTCAAGGAAATATTTCCATCTGAAGGTTGCCAGCGAGTCGATCTTCTCATCAATATCTGGTAAGGCATAACAGTCGCGCGGGCATGCCTTGTTTAGATCTTTGTAATCCACACACATTCTCCAACTGCCATTTCCTTTTTGGACCATTACTGGGCTCGCCACCCAAGTTTGGTATCAGACTTCTCTGATGATGCCAACATTTAACAGCTCCGTGACTTGTTCTTGCATAGCGTCATGCTTTACGTCTCCTAGATGACGCTTGGCGTGTACCGCAGGTTTGGCATTCTCTGAGACGTTCAATCTGTGTTCTGCTATGTGCCGTGGAACACCTACCATGTCAGCTGGTGTCTAGGAGAACACGTCCATGTTTTCGAATAACAACTTTTTTATCGCCGCGCGCGTGAGGTCAGACATTGCGGGGCCCAAGGTGACCGTTTGTTCTGGGTATTTGCTGTTTAGCACCCATTTTTCAGCTTCCGCGCGTGGTGTGGATTTGCTTGCTTTTGCTAGCCTGATTTCATCTGTTGCAAAGACTTCTTTGCTTGCATAGATTAATGCTACCCCTGTCTCTGTTGGGAACCCAACAGCTGAATGCGGTCCAGAGCAAATCATACTAAAATCTCATTGGGATTCTCTTCCCAACAGGATATCATGTCTTGAGTGTGCGGGTAGTACCATGAATGTGACTTCCTCTGTTCTTGAATTTCTTCCGTCCGAGAGCAGCACCGGGAACGATATCTGGCCGAGAGGAAAAACGGCTTCGTTGTAGAAACCAGTTAATGGGTAGTCGACTGGTTCTAAGCGCGCTTTGTCCTCTTGGTCAAATTGATTGAACCATTGTTCGTAGATTATATCTGCGGTGCTCCCTGGGTCAATGAAAATGTTGTCGGTTTGGTAATGGCCGATTACGCCAGATATGACTATGGGCCGTCTTTCTCTTGGACCTCCTCTCACTATGGGGAAAACAACTTGTCTCTCGCGCCAAGAGTCGTCTTGTGTGCGCATGTTATAGTTCTTTCGTGATCTTCGTGGACCTCGTTGAACCATGTGAGTTTCTAATTTTTGAAGTTTCTTGTTGTCTGGCCCTTCTTCTCTTCTTTGAATTTGACGGTTATCGCGTTTCCCGCCTTTCATCAGGTGAGTGAGCCTTCCATCTCTCAGGGCTCTTTCTATCTCTTGCTTTAGACTGAAACAGTCATCGGTCAGGTGACCGGTGTCTTTGTGGAATTCACAGAAAAGATTTGGGTATTGCCCTTTTTGTTTCGCATCTGTAGAGGTGGTTTGAACTAGTGGTTCTCGGTTGACAAGACCTCGGAAGGGGTCTTTGTTAGAGGCGTCCACTGTTTTTTTCTATTTTCTCTTTTGACCTCTTTGCGATAGGCGATCTGGTTGATTGTGTTGCGCGCATCTTCTCTTACTGGGCTTCTTTCTCTATAACCGGATGTTTTCCATGATTGGTCTTTGCCTTTCTTATTGCACCGATCGTTATGGTTGTAACTGTATTGACGGTTTTCATCACCGGTCAATTGTTTGTCTGTGCGCACAATTGTTTTTGCTGTTTCGATGAAGGTTTCCCAGTCTTTGGGGCCTCCATCTCTTCCCTTCAGCCGTTTGATCAGGTCGTCACATTTTACTGCTCTCATAAAGTGCGCGCGCATCATCTTCTCGCCTACATCTCCGATTTCCAGACATTCTTTGTTTTACCTGGTGATGAAATCTTCCACGCTTTCGTGGTCTTTCCTCCATATATTCAAACAATCAGCTGGATCTCTAGTGTGCCTGCGTTGTTGAGAGAAGTGTGCGAGGAACTTGTCCCGAAAATCGATCAACGACTTGATTCTTCCTGCTGGCAGGCTGTCAAACCAGACGCGCGCTGCGCCGACAAAGGTTTGTGCAAAAAGATGACACCAAGTTGGTAAGTTCCAACCACCTGTTACTCCCGCGCCATTGAAAACTTGGAGGTGGTCGTCGGGATCCGTTAAGCCGTTGTATTTTCCTACATTGTGTGGCAATTTTGTCTTGTCGATATCGGCTGTCGCAATCTCTCTGATGAACTTTGAGTTTTCAGCCATGCCATCTGGGCGATAGCTCAATGAGTAATCATGTTCTACTTTTGGATTGTACCCCGCGCGCTTGTGGGGTTTGTACGCCTCATGCTCAGGTGGTAACCTACTGAATACCATGCTCTCTTTCTTGCATGTTGGGTCGTCTTCTTCATCATAGCTATCCCATTCGTCGTTTATATTGCGCAGGCCTAAACGACTTTGTACTGGCTTTCTTTGTTGATGGGAGTATTACACATAATTGCTTTCTATCTCGCCATAAGTGTCACGCGTATCGTGCACGCTTGGCCTTCTGATGTTTGGCACGTGGCCTTTTTCAGGGTTTAAGTTCCACGCATTGGCCTGATGAGGCATGCGAGCGCTCAGAGACCTTTGCGGTGGGGTAACAAAAGCGGATTGGTTAGCTTGTGCTTGGAGCACGGCTTGTTGTGCGCTAAGTTGTGTATAGACAAGATTTAGAGATGCCATTTGTTCGCCATACCAGGAAGCCAGAGTTTTTCCTTTGGGTAGCCCTAAAAGTGCAGAAAAGTTCAATTGTGTTTGGTCAGATGGGGCTGAGGGGCCAGCTCCATGGTTTGGTGTTTGAACTGTTGGAGGTGTTTGGTGAACTACCCCAGATGGAGGTTGGAAAGTGGCTCCATTTGTGGTTTGGTTGCCCTGGGTGGGGGTTGGAAAGTGGCTCCGTTTGTGGTTTGGCTAACCATTCTGGATGCACTTCAGGAAAATCGTTGTTCACTCGCCCTTCTTGGATGGCCTCGTTCCCCTGGACTCTTTGGACGCGCGCGGTGTCCATGATGAGTTCAAAGGAAGAGACTTCTCCGTCCATTTGAGGAGAAGGGGTTGGTTCAGTCATTTTAGGGAGTTTTTTCGAAGAAAAAAGGAGATGAAGATGGTTTGCAAAAATTGCGGATGGCGCCAATGATGAAACATTGGTTAAACCTTATGATTAACTAGCTGGGTTGTCTCTTCCGTGGGTTCAATCTCCTTCTTTACTCGCCAAATGACTGGTGGTCCTGCCAAACAGCAACACCGTTAGCTCGTTAAGAGGGGAATATGGGGGTTTCCTTCTTAACCAGGCTCTGGCGTGAGAATAAGTATTGTTCCGAGGAAGAAAACAGTGTGTGTTGAGTGTGAGAGAGTGGAGAGTCGAATAGCCTTAACCTGAATGATGAAGGGTCCTATTTATAACCGGAGGGTGAAAGAGGGGGGAGCAACCTTGCCAGCTGCTATAGGGCGCCAGCTGTCCGACCAAGGGGAATATCCTCTTGGTCCCCTCTGCTGTGGTCAGGGTGGTGGTACACGTGGCGCGTCTATATTCGTCCATGCTGGAAACATCGTACTGCTGCTGTCGATCTGCTCCTGGATTTGCCGCAGGGCTACATGGCGTTCATTTACTGGTGACACGTGTCGTCCTTTCTGCCGGAAGGAGCATCTTTGGTGCCACCATGACGTCTTCCAGAAGCTTCTGGATTTATTTGCTAATGTGGTCGCCATGTAGACGGAAAAGTGGTGTAGTCCTTGCCATGTCGATATGGAATTGGGACCATACCTCTTCAAATCTTTCTGTCAATTGAAGTGGTGACCTTTTCCATCCTTTTCTTGTAGATCAGAGAATGCGAGTGAGATCTATACTCTCGATGCTATAAGAAGTTCTTTGATTTGTCAAGAAGATACCATTATATATAGTCTTCTGGAACGAGCTCAGTATTGTTACAACAATGACACATATAACCCCAATGCTTTCTCCATGGATGGCTTCCAAGGTTCTTTGGTTGAGTTCATGGTCAAAGAGACCGAGACGATCAATGCTAAGGTAATTCAAACCACACTTTAATAGTCATTATAAAAAAAATAATGTCAGCGAAATCATAACAATCATTCTGTTAAACAGGTAGGACGATACAAGAGCCCTGACGAGCATCCGTTTTTCCCAAACGAATTACCTGAGCCTATCTTGCCACATTTGCAGTACTCGCAAGTAATGAGGGTTACCCAATTGGTTTTATATCAGTTTCCAAATCAATATACAAATCAGTTTCTTTTTTTCTTGATATGCATATCTGTCAGAAATCTTCTCTGATAACATTTGTTTATATCACATAATGTTTATTGGAAACGGTGGTCTCAAAAGTCAAAACTAAATTATGTCAAGTATGGTCTTGGATCCTCAATCGTGTGTTTGTGGCCATGGGCGATGCTTTTAAGGGGCGACCGACCCCCCGAACTTTTCGCTCAGTAGTGGAGAGTATATAGTTTTCGTGTAGAAAATTTTGGGTGTATACGTTTTCAACCCCTCGGTTTTATAGAAATTTTTATGTCACACGACTTTCGCCCCTCCGGTCGGAAATCTCAAGCTTCGCCAGCTTCCATGTGTGAGTTGACGCCATATTAAATAAGAATCCTACATACGTGTTGTTTGAATTGGTGGTCTCAAAATTATAATCACCTACATACATACCAAATGTTGTTGAGATGAAGTTAATATTATGATAATGAAGTCCCAAATGTTGATCATGTAGATACATGTATAAAAGTAAATATTGCCAACTTGACGGACATATGATCACAACATTTACAAAAGTGACGGCTTTACTATTTAGTTTACGAAGATGATCAAAGACAACTTACTAAATAAAACGCGAAATGAATAACAAACATTTTTTTATAGCTTTTAAAGATAAAATACAACCTATATACAAAAAATTATTTGATGTACATACATTTTTAAAAATGGTATTTGTTTGACTTGTTAAAATGGTAACTTATTTATGTTTGTATCTAATCAAACTATTTTTAAATCGTTTCAAAATGAATTTTTTAAATTCCAATTCCATTACATTCAACAACTTGTAATTAAAGAAATTCGTCATTAAAAAATATGGAATATATATGAACAGACGTTAACACAAAATGACATAATAAATGCTCGTTTTTATCTTCTTTAAGGCTATAGGGTGTGGGGATCATGGTTGGGACATGATTTGCCACATAGGAACATGAATGGAAGGCTATACCACCCTCTTGATTGATCCACCATGGTTTGCATGGATTAAACCATGGCAACCATGGTCCTCCTTTCCATTTTTCAACAAATCATTTCCTTTTTGTTTAGACAAAGATAATAAATAAGGGGCTAATGGTTTGGGTCATGACCATACCCTTAGAGTAGTGGTTTTGGATGGTGAATTAAAGATTAGTTACATGGCACTAACATGGAGGGTCATGATGGTCATGAGGGTCATGACCACACCCTATAGCCTAAGTAAACAATATAGGTCTTAGCCAATAGTTAGCCTTAACTGCAATCAACATCCTAAGCGAAACCAAAATTAACTCTCAATTGAATGGATGGATTGAAGGATCAAATCTAGATCTTCTACTCATTTTATTCTACTTTTATTTCAACCAAAATTCTTAAAAAAATCATGTCAAGAAATCTCAAGTCGAAGCAAGTGAAAAGGCTTCCAAAACCTTTGATTTTATCTTGTTTTGCAATCGAGATATCTATTATCTATTATATATAATAAACAAAAAAAATTTGGGACACTTGGCACAATATAATAAACAAAATGGGATGGATTCTTTTATTGCTCGCGGATCCTTTTTTACCTACCCGACCCATTGATTTTGGACCCTATATATTTATCTAAAATACCTAATCTATTTGGTTTTACCTAAAGAAAACTCCACGCCGCTCGAGCTCTCTGCGACCACCATCTTCATCTATTCTCCATTTGTGGTGGAAGGGTTTATCTTTTCTTCACATAGCCAAGAAAACCCTAAGATCCATCTCTTTCTTCATTCCCTTTCATCGATCTACCAGAGAATCATTATCAATAGGTATGTTTGTACGTGATTTGTTTACTTTTGAACATAAGAAGTTTGTTTAAGCAGATTTCATCAATTTCCAAATCAGATTTGATTTTGATTTTGATTGTTTTGTGTGATATGATGAATCTCTATAGCGGCGATTCTTTCTTTTCTAAAACCCTAGATGTAAAATTCGTTTTCTTTCTGATCTACTCATCTTCGATCCAGAAGATTCAAGCTTCAATCATCAGGTAAGAAATCTTTTTTTTATGATTGGTATTAATCCAGGTATTCTCGATCCTCATTCATTCCTGTCCCATTCGCATTTTCTTCATTTTTATTTCTTACACAAAGAGAGATTAACTCGAGATAGAGAGAGAGAGAGAGAGAGAAGAAAGGGAGTCAGCCACTTTATGGACCCAGTTAATCACTTCACAGCAGGCAACACTCAGGTATTTCATTATTCAGATTTAAAACATGTTATGAATCTATGTGTTTACATGCACACGAATGGAGATTACATTATGTTGTGGTTTTGATTTGTGTTAGTTAGGTAATACCCCAACTGTTCATTCTACGGATTCGACCCGTTGTGGCTTGAAGTTTGGTGTTCACTGCAGGTATGTTTTTAAATAATTATTTTATGATACCATATAGATATCCAAGTTGAGAAACATCATAACATATCCAATGATTAAAGTTTGTTAGGTAAACTTGATTTGTGAAAATGGTACTGGTTAGGAAGATGGAAATGGGAATCTATAATGTTACACCATTATGTGAGAATTGAGAACCGAATGGCGTCTTGAGTTACTCTTTTATGTTGGAAAAGTGCACATATCCGTGTTATCTGGTACATCTCAAAAAGTTATGTTTTACGTATTCGAATGAAAGTTGCGTTGTAAATGGTAACCGTCAATTGTTGATGAAAATCGATTAAAATGCTCAATTGTGTAGATATTAGGTTTTTAGATGTGTAATGTGATGTTTATAAGTAGGGTATTCATATCTGAATGATGGTGTATGGATCTAGGTTTAAAAGTGATTATTGTTGTTTCAACGTTCAAGGATCTGAACAGTCAGTAAATTAAAGTTAGAGATGGTTCTCCAAATTTGGGTTTCTAAAAGTTAGAATCAGAATCAATTTTGTAAAACAATACAAAATCTATTGTTCTAATCTGGGTCATCTCTATGCTGACGTAAAGGGGTGTTTAGAAGCGTGTTTTTAAAGAGATTAGTCATTATTATTTTGACATGATGATTCTAAATAAGATAGTTAATTAAATGTAAATTCTCAATTTATGGTTTCTTATATGTCTACAATATTTGTATATGTAACGTAATTGTTTCTACATGCTTACTAGCTTTTGTAAGTGCAGCTCTAGCATTCCCCTTTTATATGGCGTAACTCGTAAGTGGATTCTTCATTATCAGTTATCAAACTGGTCAACTTTTCAATTTGTTTTTTTTTACTTTATTCGGGTTGTATTTTATCTCAAACAAGCAACGCTTTAAATCCTAGCTGAGGATACGGGCTAGATAGGTTGGAAGTCGCTAAAAGATTTTTCAAATGCTTAAAACCTACTAAATTGGTTTATCAAGAAGCTGGTTCAACATTGTTTTTTTTTCTTTTCTGAAAAAAGTAGTTATATATTGAGTTTAGGACTAGCTCATCAAAGGCACCCATTATTGATTCATCAAAGCCACTGCCACCTCAAGCAAATTTTTGGAGACCTTATATTACTAGCGGATCGCATGACGTGGGTTTGATTACCAGACCTATTCTAAGAAATAATATTTAGGTGCGCTTTTTTCTATATATGCATTGTAATGTATCCACTCAACTATTCTGGAAGTTATGTGCTTTATGTGGGTAGATGTATTCACAATACTATAATTTGCTGAATCGACATGAGTTTGGAATAAGGCTCGGAAACTAAAATGATTTTGTACTCCTCTGGTCTCATGCACAACCCAAATCGATTCCTTCCAATATGGTAAGACGCCCATTGCAAGTTTCATGGTACGAATGGATTATTTATGATCATGTTTTTTTGGCCAGTTGTTTAATAGTAAATCCCATACCCCTCTTTATCTTTTCCTTTTTTTCTCATATTTTTAATTTGTAGAGCGACAGTCTTATATGATCAGCCTTCTGACTTTTTCCGACCGGCTCAACTCGAAGAAAAGCATAAGGTAAAACAAACATCATTTCAAAACAATATAAAATTTGAATAGTTCAAGAAACTTTATACTGATTGTTGATTGCAGTTGTTTTGTAGAATTAAGAATGATATGTTCCAGTCAAACAGTCCTCCAGACTGCATCAGCTATGGTAATTTCCCTTTTTTAGCATAAAAAGGTCTCATAGTTCAGTAACCATGTTTAAGTTTACTGCAATGGATTTTATTTAAAATATGTCAGTAGCTTATATCATTTGGAAGATGATATTGAAAGCCTAGATCTTTGAAGGAATTAACCGAATTGACGGTTGGTATTATTCGCCCTATTATTTGTGATTAGATTTTTGAATGGAGGTTATGATTGTTTGGGAACTGGATGAATATGGTCTTTAAACCACAAAAAAAAGTTTTGTTTCTTATATCCTTTTCGCTTTTTATAACGAAATATGGGGCAAATTCGTTAGATGCGTAACAAAGATTATTCATCATCATATTCGTTTGTTTTAACTACAATCATCTTGCATTTGCTTGCCGAACCCAACGAACAAAAGAGAATATGTGATGAGAAGCTTAAGACAAGAGAGATTGCCAAGTTGCTTGCTCCTCATCTAATAGTTTCTCCGGCACCGACACCGGCATCGACACCACAGATTCTAACCCGACTGATGTGAAGATGAAGGGGTCAAAACCGGACTGTGTTACTGCGTTAAGAATTTTAGTAGTAGGGATTGGGTGGTGACGGTTTATGAGGTTTGGGATATATATATTAGCATAGATAGTTTTGTGGCTTTTAGGTTTATACCTAATCTGTACATGTTGTTTCTATTCTAATCCTTTTTACATTTTTTTAAATATTTAGATAAGCAAGAACAAAAGGCACCTCACAAAACAACTACACTTGATGTTTGGGATAGATTCGAAGACGTCGCACGTTCACGGTCAAACATTTTTTAGTCCAGGTTAGGTTTAACCACCAACGTTTTTTTTTTTTTGGTATTTTTATGAAGAAGTTAGTGTATTAAAGTTTTTAAAAGCTACCATAGCCTAACTTAATTGGACTGAAAAAGCTGGAAACCTTCCAACCTTTTAAACAACATTGATTATGGGTCTTTAGCCATTTTTATTTTTCTTTAGTTGCAACTCTTTTGTCATGATCAGATGTCTATTATAGCTGTAAGTAATAATTTGAGATTTTTTTTTGTTAAAATACAACTAACATGGTAATTGATTTGTTTTGGTGGCTAGGTGTCAATTTATTTGTAGGATTTTTAATTATAGAGTAAATTACAAAGTTCGTCCTTTATGTATGTCATATATTACAAAGTATGTCCTTTATCTTTAATAAGCTCAGAAAACATACTCAATGTTTGTAAACCCTTACAAGTTATGTCCTTTAGCCCTAACTCTGTTATTTTTCATGGTTAAATCAGGCCAAGGGTACCCCACATAAGGGTATTTTGGTAATTTTACTATTTATTTATATAAAACAATTTACCTCACACACACACTCTGTCTCTCTCTATAAAACACACACGCACTCTCTCTCTTCTCTCTCTCTTGAACATCATCATCTGCCACCATCATCCTGACACCAACACCACCCCACACCACAACCTTGAAGCCGACTGCAGGTTCACCGGCGAGGCGGCGACCATGGCACCACCACCCTCACTCCAGACCACACCACCCCCACACCATAACCTGGATCTCCGAAACCAAAACCGCCACACCAAAACCACAGATCTCCGATTGAAGATCTGAAACGTGTTCTCCCAGAGCAACCTCTTCACCCAACAACGTCCGCACCTCCGATTGAAGATCTGAAACGTTTCCGATTGAAGATCTGAAACGTGTTCTCCGATTGAAGATCTGGAAGACGATGTTGAGTTCAGAGACATCGATCTACTCCAGCCTCTTCACCCAACGTCGTCCGCACCTCCGAGCCCCAACCACTTCACTGCAGATCGCCCACCGTATTAGGTGTTTGATGATTTTTTTTTCAGAGAGATGGGCGATACGGATGCTATTTGGTTTAGGGTTTTAATTGTGGGCGATTTCAAGCGAAAGGTGAGAGTTTTTGGTTGATTTGACCCAGATCTGAGTTGATTTTGTTTGGTCGGCGTTGAACATGTTTAAAACGTAGATCTAGGGTTTGATTTTGACATAATATGAATGAAAATCATATATGCATAGTCGGAATAGGTTGTAGATCTGTCTTAGGGTTTTGATTGAACCAGATCTGTTGATTCCATTTGAACGACGATGAACAGGGTTTTTGAACTTAAATCTAGGTCGTTTGTGTGGACAAAAATGAAATTAAAATATACTCTCATGCTCGGAATTCATCATAGAACAAACCCAGTTGTTCGTTTTCATCATCTGATCATGTTGATTATTTATCAGTGAAGTGGTGGCGGTGGCAGATCAGTGGTGGCGGTGGCGGTGACAGGTGGGTTGTGGTTGTGGGGGTAGGATAATTAGAAAGAGAGAGAGGGAGAAGACATTATCTGTATATATACACATATATAATTCTAAAATTGTTTTATTTATTGGTTTTATGATTATTTATTATAATATTTAGGATAAAATGACTAAAATACCCTTATGTGGGGTTGACTTAGTCAACTTTAACCATGAAAACTATTGTGTTATGACTAAAGGACATAACTTGTAAGGGTTTACAAACATTGAGTATGTTTTCTGAGCTTATTAAAGATAAAGGACATACTTTGTAATATATGACATACATAAAGGACGAACTTTGTAATTTACTCTTAATTATATATTAAATCATTAGTAATTAATAATAAATAATTAATAAAAATAATTTCCTGGAGAGTCTCTCTAGATTGGGTCCGCCATTGGTACCGTATAGTAGCATAGTATCGACACCAAAGTTTATTTTATATATTTAAACACTTATAATTTGGTTGATTATTTTTTGAAGGGAGGACTCGACTTACCAAGGGAAAGATTTTGACAACTCAAAGGATATGCATATTTAAAGGGATTTGACTATCTTTAAATTGTATTCCTTTTTGTCACTAATTTATGTAACATGACACTTTGTTTGTATTTTATTTTATTTATACATTTAGTATTTATATAAATAATTTTCTCCAACCCGGGAAGCAATCCCGGGTGATAACCTAGTTGTACATATAGATAGATGAGTTAAATGCCATTTTAGTCCCTGTGGTTTGGGCCATTTTGCCAGTTTAGTCCAAAGGTTTCATTTTTAACCTGTGGCTCCAAAAAGGTTTCACAGTTGTCATTTTAGTCCACTGGGTTAACTTCATCCATTTTTTCTGTTAACGAGAAGGCCAATTCGGTCATTTTATATGGCTGAATTGCCCTTTTAGTTAACAAAATTACATACAAAATGACCAAATTGGCCTTCTCGTTAACAGAAAAAATGGATGAAATTAACCCAGTGAACTAAAATGGCAACTGTGAAACCTTTTTGGACCCACAGGTTAAAAATGAAACCTTTGGACTAAACTGACAAAATTGCCCAAACCACAGGGACTAAAATGGCATTTAACTCTAGATAGATAGATAATAAGTTGCAAAAGTACGAAAAACTAAGACCCAATATATGAATTGTGGATTCTTTGGCTAATGTGTAAAATATGAGGAGATCATAATGGTTTGATGTTTGTCATATATATATACTAGGTTATCACCCGGGAATACTCCCGGGTTGTGAATCTTTATATCTAAAAAATAAATATGCATCTATATATATTAATTAATAAAAATATACTATGTAGTTATGAATCTTTATAACCCGGGAACTTCCCGGACAGAAAAAATCAATTTATAATCAAATTATGTCATTAAATAAATTAAAAGACATGTTTTCAAACGTTATTAAGTGTTTAAATAAAAAAGTTAAAATTTGGTGTCGATACTATGCGGTACCAATGTTGAAATTAAAAGACATGTTTTCAAAAGTTATTTGCTGTAAAATAACACTTTTTTCCATGGGGCGCCTCCTTCCTTTTCTTTACATGTGCACCCCTATGCTATACGATACGGTACCGGTTAAACCAAAGCACTTATGAAGAAATGAGTTGAGCCAAACCACTTTTTTTACCATAATCCCAAAGAAATAAAGGCACTTATGTTTTTACCTTTTTTAACCGAAACCTGATTACCAAACCTGACCCAATGCTACATAAACCGAGTATTTAACACAATTGTACATACCCAATGCTACATAAACCGAGTATTTAACACAATTGTACATGAAGCCACACATGACTTAAGTAAAAACACAACAAAAACTATCCACATCAAACAAAATAGAAATACAAAAATAAAAACTAAACATAAACATCTCAAAAAAAAAAAACATAAGACAATCTTCATTCTTCAATCTCTGATCAGCATTCATCCTATATGTGTATGCGCCTCAATGTGTTACTAAAAATGACACGTTTACTAAAAAACGAAAATTTTGAACCATTTACTAAATGGCCATCTAGCCTAGCTACTAAAAAATGATTTGGTTACTAAAAACGAAATTTTTTAGCCACTATGTATTGAAATATTACAATCCATCAATCCTTAATAAGTACTATGCATAAATATAAGCATCAGTAAGTGATACACTAAAGTGAATGCTAATAAGTAATTCTTCATCTTACACAAATATTTAGAACACAGTGAGCACTTTAGAGTATGAGAAGCCTGCATTTGAATCAAGACAAAAACAATGCTTAAATAATATTATTGTGAAAACTGCACTTGCTTATGTTGTATCACACCATAAAAATGATCTTTTACCTGTCATATAGACCAAATCCTTCATAGCGATACACCAACTTTGAGCATCTTCCTTCATAGCGATAAACCAACTTTGAGTATCTTTTTGACCTCATTACACACCGATTTTAACCAATTTATTTTTAGCATATCATATGCAGAATCAACTATTATAAAAATCCATATGTATAGCAAATTCTTAAAAGATATTTAACACCATTATTAAACATGGACAACACAAAAGGCAGCAAAAAACTTTGAATATTACCTTGAATTTCGAATACACTAAAAAACCATCGAAGTGACTGAAACCATCTACTTTGTAGCATCTCGGAAACTGTTAAGATGTAAAATTAAGACGAACAACTGAATATTAAACAAATAAATATATTTCTTACTCAAAGATTGTAAACTGAAAATATATGGGCTCAAAATAAATGATAAATAGCAAATTACCAATTTTAAATTATTAAAATTGAAGAATATTTAAATAAACAAATCACATCAGAACACTACCGATGATAAATCTATCTAGTATGAATCGATTATACCAAAGAGACACTCACACAACTTATATAATAATAGAAAATTGACTTAACAATCGGTGTTCCCGCGCTTTCCAGCGGACCAAACCTAGTCGATTATTATGTATAAGGTCCACACCAACCCCTACCACTTTCTCTATATCTAGAGAATTCACCACCAAGAGACATGACCAAGACATAAAAAATAAAAAAGATTATATCATTGAGAATTACCTTTGTATATAGTTTCATCAGCTTATAGAACCTTGTCTTCCTGGTATTTAATCGATTTTCATTCAACACCATAGTTCGCCCTTGTTAAATCTCTCATTCATTACAGTGAATCAATTTGTTGTTTAAACTTCATCAATGGTCGTAACCCGTGCATAGTAGAAAAGCCACAAACTGAATTGACGAAAATGCTCTTTCACATAACAAATTTCCACTCATTAAGACGACGTCATATGAGTCTTATGTTCATAACAAATAAAAAATTACTTCTTCATGTGACTCATATTCATAAAAAATAAAAAATTACTACTTCATATGACTCTAACATGTAATACAAGTTAACTGAAATATATAGTAGTTGGTTGGTCAACAATTACCATATATAATCCACCTTCTACATTTAACCATAATCATTTTCGGTTTTGTTGTACAACTACATAACAAACATAATCATGCTTACAGTTATGAAAGAAATTATAAAAAATCGAGAACTTCACTCTGAAAGTACCTAAACCATTGCAAGAGAAAATAGAACAGCTCTGATGTCGGGGTGAGGGTTGTATGTGGCACCCTTTGAATTGAATCCAAGTTTGGGACTTGTACCCCAATGAGCAAGCCCAATCACATAACCCGATAGTTGGCAGAAATCATGAAGATAAAACCATGTTGGGTCACCAGATAGGAATGTTCTAAGGAATCTAGTAATGAGTATTCCAACTGGAAAAAGAAATTTGCATTTAGTACCCCATGAATCTGAATCTGTAGATTAAACTACTCAGTTAACAATGATCAAGGATCCATTTGCAGGCTTTGGTGCACGTGCCATTCAGACCACCATCTCCATCTGGTCCTTCTCCTACCTGACACATACAAATGTAACTGAGGGGGGTGCAGAACATTGTGTTGTGACCCTCTATGTGAAATCCCCACCCTCGGTCTTCATTTTGTCGAATTTCAGGTAATGTTTGTTAATATTTTTTAAATTTTCAGTTAAGAAGTTATAGTTCAGTTACAATAGTAACTATCAGATGACAATATAAATACTGTGGGATTTTTTTTCAATATTCTGTGGGAAAACACTAATAAGGTTCCCGGTAACATATAAGAATATCACCTACGATTTGTTAATTGTAAGATACTAAGATATGTGTACCCATGAAACTAAGGTTGGAGTTTTGACCCATTTGTTGAATGTGTCGAATTAAATTATGTTTTATTATTAAGCGCCAAACGCGCAAAATTTAGAAAATACTATCTGAAATGAAAGCAAGGTAAAATAGTTGCCCAAAGTAGGGATGTTCGTTAAAACTGAGCAAAGCGACTGATTCAACCGATGTGGTGGTTTAACAAATCGGTTTTGACACCCTAGCCCAAAGTGCATCTTTAATTCGAAGTTAGTGGTTCGGTTAAAAAATTGTCAAAACAGCCCTTGAACACCCTTAGCCCAAAGTACATCTTTAATTCGAATAATATTGCACAAATCGTATTTTATCCGGGCCCATTCAAGTTGTTTCTAAAAATTAGGTTTTTTGACCCACTTTAACTTTTACCCAACCCGCTGGACCAGTTCGTTTTTCCATCTTTAACAATAAAAGCTTACCAATGGTTTCATGAAATACAAAGGCCCTACATTCTCAGCTGGCCAGTCACCATCATCAGCCTGCAAGGCTGCAAAGAAATTATCTGATCTCCACAACACAAGCGTAACTTTTTCATACAATATTCTTCATCGTCCTCTATTTTCACCTGTGGTATCCTTTGTTTAAACTCCCCTTCTCTTAAAAACTGCGTCCACACATTCATACAGCAAAAAGTTACATTCATAACCAAATAAAAAACAGCAATCTTATAAAAGTTAAAAAATGAATCGCGAACAACATAAAGTTACATTCATAACCAAATAAAAAACAACAATCTTTTAAAAGTTTAAAAAAGGAATTGAGACCTGCATTCTTAATCTAAATTGCACATAAAAGATAATTCATTTCGTTTAATCACAACTATCATCACTTGGACCACCCAGCTGCTGCAGAAGATATGACAACAGCCTATTTCTAACCGGTAGCCGTCTTCATGGAATACATCGTCAGTTAACTTGATTCGTTAAACCCCTAAAACAAAGCGGATATGACAAATCAGAAGAGTAAAATTCGTAAAATCATTCGACTGGTCAACAATGAACATGGACTTGACACTGAAATTTGGTTTTCATATGAAATCAAAGAAAACGTAATTCACGAACCAAACCATAAATTGATGAACCAATTCCTAATTAAGATTTTACTAACACAAATCAGAGCGAAAGATGAGGCAACAACTAAGAGGAAGTTATATCAACCCTAATTTTCACACCTCTACACTCATTGCATTATTATGCTACAACTTAACCCAATTATAAAATTTTCCTCATTAACTCAACAACCCAAATTAGATTCACTATACCAGGTGAATAATTCGAACAATGGGTACTAAAATTCAACAAATTAACTTTTAAATCATACCTTTAACTCCCTTTTCTTCTAACCTCTAACAATACAAATATATTCGAACACAAATTAGACCTGTTGTATTGCTCCTTTCAAATTCCAAATACAAATTTAAACAAACTTCTGATTATATTATTGCACATAATATTTGTTACAGAATCCAAATTGAAACAAAATTCAAATTAAAATGTACCTGAAATCATAGAAATGTAATGTATTATACAATAAAACACAAATTAGGGTTCCAGTTGAGGATTGCAGGATACCTGTATTTCCTAATTTTCGGATCGAAATGAGATTAGCCTCCAAACCCTAATTAATTACACGATTCGATTCAAAATGAGATTAGCCGCCAACATCTGTGCTATCATCGGTGATCCAATCTGCCCAAACATTGAACTAAAATAACCTAAATACCAGATTCACCCGACTCGTTTAAACCAAATACCGATATAACCATTTTAAGGTGTAAACAAACCTGTTCTTTTTCAGCAAGCAGGACTTCAATTGTAGCCAGCGGAGATTCTAGAAACTATGATAATTTTATCGAAACTTCTTCCTGAAAATTTATAAACAAAAACTTAGTGAATTTGAGGATTTAAAATATCGAAAAACTACAACTTTTCTTTGGTGAATTTGTCAAGCTTGTCTTTCATCTCTAACTTTTGCTTTTCCTACTGCACATATAAATCAAAGAACATTATTTTAATTCAAAATATTTTAAATAATTGAAAAGAATTCAAAATATAGTCTATAATTGAACAAATCAAAGAATATCACCTCATCATCAGCCCGGACAAATCCAGAAAACATGTTGATACTCTTCTTCACCATGATCATCAGCAAACATATGCATCACAGTCAACAAATCAGGTAAAAATATAGAATTAATAGTGCTAAATGCATCAACTTTTTCAGCATTAAAATTTCTCACCTTTACACTTTTGTTGAAAAGAACAATGTGTAGAGAGTAGAGACTGCAAGATGTCAACAGTCTTTCTCTTGGAGATTTTGTATGCCACTGAAAGTTTAGATACAGTAAGATTTGCAGACAAACTGAAATCCCAAACATTCATATATACACAAAATTTTGGTCAAACCTGTTTTGCACCGAGATATAATTTCCCACATCAAGAGACTTTGCAATTTACACATTTTGACACCATGTATAACTCCATTTCAATATTTACCACATCATCATCAAGCATTGATTCAAGCAACTGAAAAAAACTTGGAAAGTTCACACCAACGACGCTACATTGAAAACTGATTTTATAAGCATAAAGATCAAAACCACCATCAAGTTTATCCCCCCCCCCCCAAAGTTCCAAAAACTGCTTGAATCGGTCTTGTCCCATGTAATTCTTTCCTCTTTCTAATTTATATATTTATATAATAGTAAAACAACATATAATAATCCAGATTCCATCAAAAGGTCAAAATAATTTCACAAAAAAAATAAAAATAAATAACAATAATATTTCAGTTAGCGCATCTTACATGCAAGAAGTGATGCATTGGCAACTTAAGAAGATTTGTTCTTCGTGGGATCTTCATTAGATAAACATGATTAGTAAAATCCCTAATTTGAACAAAAAAAACAATAATATGAATAAATCAATGTAACCCTAATGTTAACATAAAATCGGTGAAACTAAGTTGAAACAAACAAAGATATTGTAAAATAAACTAACATTGGAGTGAAGAATTGAAAACCCTAAAATGAGAACAACATTTTCATCCTTCCATGTATCATCGTTGTTGACTCAGACCATCGCACAAATTACCTAAAAACCACAAAAAACCATTAATCAACAAAACAAATATTTGAGGTTCACCAAATCGAAATTATTCGGTATATTTACGTCAACCGTTCACTTCCTATATATCTGTTAAATTAAAATATCAATTGAATTTAACTATTTAACCACATACTACCTTAGGCAAAAGTTCATTTTAAAACCATAAATTAACATAGTTTCCTAAACCTGATGACACCTAAACCACTATTTTCCATCAGAATCTATCTCTCAAGCTCTCACCAAATCAAAATTATTCTATATATTCATGTCAACTATTAACTTCCTATACATTTGTTAAATCAAAACATCAATTGAATTGAACTATCTAAAATCACACTACCTCAACCAAACCTTCATCTCAAAACCAATAATCAACAAAACAAATATTCAAAAACACAAGTTCCCTAAACCTCATGATACCTGAACTACTAATTTCCATCAGAATCTACATCTAAATTCTATATATTTGTATCAACTATCAACTGTTAACTTCATATACATTTCCTAAATTAAAAAATCAACTAAATTTTACTATTTAAAAATTAGTCCAAAGTATACCTGGAGTTTTTTTCAGATTAATATAGGTTTATAAACTCTTACTTTAGAATATAGATTAAGAAGCAAAAACAGAAATTCGGGGTTACCGAGGTTCCAATTTTGTCTTTCGAGACCAGGTCATCATCCACAAGACTTTGAACAACGTCTTTGACAGATGACGCCTTTTCTGGGGCCCAGCGTTTTAAGTTCCTTGAGCTGACATTTGTATACAAAATGTATGCATTACATAAGTTTCAAACATAATAGCGCTAAATTGAGACAAACTGAACAGTGCAATATAATAGAAAAGGCCTAACTATGCTTCCCGTTGATGCTAAGACTAATATTTGTAATTTAAAGATACTACGAATGCATTTGAGAGTGCAGTAGGTGTTTATTAGCCAGTTGTTTGATAATAATGTCACTGAAATCCTCATCACACACTCGATGAGCATTACAATCAACGGTCGCGCCAAAAACAGATTCTGTGTTGCACATTCTTTTATCCTGCAATGATAATTCAAACAAAACACCATCAAGATAACACATAGGTAACAATATCTACACCTTATAATAATACTGAACCTTTATCATAAGTTCGTGCAAGCACAATGTGTCGTGGGACAGTTGGGTTAAAAATTTAAGGAATTAAATCAAACTATTTATTGCAGCTGGGTTAATAGTGAACCTTTATCATAAGTTCGTGCAAGCACAATGTGTCCTGTGTACTCCTCTTGTCTGCCCTCTGTCTTGTGCAATTGCAACACCAAAGGTCTCCCTCCTTGTAACAATCCCTGAAATAGCCAAGCATTAATCGGCTATCAAAAATGTGAAAAATGACAAGAAAAAAACAGTTGCAGGTAGAATCAACGAACCAACGGTTATCTTGGTGACCTATTGTTTCAGCACTTTGTCTTTACTAAGATAGCCAAGCATTTTTCCTTTCACTTTCACACTTGCACTTAAGCCCTGCACACTCTAGCAGCACCGTTAACCTGATCAAGATGAATATCTCGCCCCTCTTAGCATTGCTACAAAAACAAAAACCCACAATCAAAATCATTAAATAAATCAATTACAAATAAATACGATATATATTGCAATTTCAGCCCGTAAGATATCGAGAGCAAATCCGTTGGAGCAACTTATCATAGCTTGTTGAATGTGCAGACCA
The DNA here is from genome assembly GCA_030545235.1 of Helianthus tuberosus. Classification (NCBI taxonomy): domain Eukaryota; kingdom Viridiplantae; phylum Streptophyta; class Magnoliopsida; order Asterales; family Asteraceae; genus Helianthus; species Helianthus tuberosus. The sequence goes on along the minus strand of CM060401.1, from coordinate 157,061,709 downwards.
AGTTTATCAATTGTTATCCAATTGAAAAGAACTCGATTTGCCAACCTCACCTTTACTCGAGGCTTCGAGTCGACCAGTGATTGGCTTTAAGCTACTCTCAAGTCCCACGAAAGTCTTCAAAACTGAACAACGTAAGTAAAAAACTAACAATAATCGCTACATCAAATATGAACAAAGTAAAAAAAAAACAAATCAATACTAATAACAACCGAACATCAACAACCAAATTTCCAGCATGTAATTAGAATCTGAAAACGTTGAATAACAAATATAATTGATACCAAACAACTACAAATACACAACCAGGTCGACAAAGAAAACGATGACCAATCATAATCTTGCAAAGGTAAAAAAGATTCAGAACTACATCAGCCGACATAATCTTGAACCTAACAAACTTGACGATGATTTTTTTTTTAAATTCTATTACAATGCTGACATAATCTTGAACCTAACAAATGATGATTTTTTTTTAAATTCTATTACAATGCGAAACCCTAAAATCATTCTTAAACCCAAATCTTTTGTGTCAGTCGACCCTTAACAGTTCATTTTTCTTCTTCCTCTCCTTCATACGTAACCCTAACATTGTATCAGATTCAGCCGTCACACAAACACACCTTCATTCTTCTTCAATGTTAAAATCAACAAAAAAACAACAGCAATCAGAAATAACAACCGTTTGTAAACATTGACCATTTAGGGTTTTGACAATCAAAAACAAAAAACAGGATTCTTATGATTGGAATCACATAACAAAAACATCAAAGATCGAAAGGGATAAACATACCTATGTTCTTGATTGATGAATATGAAAGTGAAGAACACGAACTTGCACTCGTTGATCTAGGGTTTTGAGAGAGAAACTGAAAGTAGAGGCACCTAGTATTTTCTTCAACCATTCAATTAATTGACGACATTGATTGTATATATGAAAAAGATGAATGTAGAAATCGATTTAGGGTTTGAATCGTAGAACAACTAAGAAAAAAGAGATCACAGTTGCTATTGAGTTGAATCGTAAAGAAGAAGGAGGAACATGGTGGCTAGGGTTTCAGAGAAATGTCAATAGGGTATTGAGATTATGATCTCAATTAGGTTTTATTGTAGATCCGAACTGAGAGATACTTGACCCGAATCATAAACGGATCCCGCGTCCCCTTAATTTGTTTGTGTATTTAGAATTCTATTCTCAATTCCCTCCTAA